>VZTH01005337.1:427618-977580 GCA_013397815.1 Aleadryas rufinucha
GGGGAGGGGGGGGGCGCAAAGTGAAAGCCAAATGGGAGATGAGCAGGTTCTCCACCCACTCAGAGAAGATTGCAGTTGAATTTCATCAACCTCTATTGTACCTCTCTCTGTCTACTTCATCAACAAGCAGCCTCTCTTCCCAGCATGAATTGCACTGTAGAACGCATTTTCCTGCTTCTTTCTCTGCCTGATGCCATATTCCAAGGCCTTAGTTCACGTGAGCCCAAAAGAGACTGATTCCCATCCTGGCAGAGGCAGGTTGTGCTGAACTGAGCTCACAAGTGTTTATTCTCCTTTCGATTTTGAGCCGAGCTTTCAGGTTTAGCATTTTAAAATTTAGACTTCCAGCAACTTCTTTAAACCCTTTAGATTGTCTTTGCACATAATGCTGCTCCTATGTGTCAGTCCTAGAAAATAACTCCAAAAGAACGCTGACGGATGCATGGGTTAGAAAGGACAATAATGTAAAGAGTAACAAACACCAGCACAGAATTCTTTTGAGACAGAATATAACTTCCACCTATGGAAGTTCAGTTTTTTTCCCAGTTCCCACATTTGTCAGATGTTTCAAAGGTCTGGTGTCTCACAAAAAACGTGGACAGCAGCACGGGTTATGTGGAGGGGCAGCTGTGAGAAAAGTGGTCAAGTGGCACAAGGGATATGCATTAGAAAATGAAAGAAGCTGACTGCCAGAAGGGTGAACCCTGATCTCAGAAGTGGCCAACAGCCAAGGAGATGGGGGAACACATGAAGGAACAGGGAGTGGCAGCAGCAAAGGGCTCTGTGACACTGCTGGTGTCCTACAGCATCTGTCAAGGACAGACCAGGGAGGACTATTAGCTTCTCCTGTTCTCTAGGCAAAGGGTACTTGTATTGCACACACCCTGTTTCAGCTGTGAGCTATACGATATTCAGAGGAAATAAAGCAGTTCTGTCTCACAGGAATGCTGTGTGTTCTGATTGGGTCTATTTTAACAGTGCATTTGGATCTCCCTGTGACTTAGATTTGTCTTTTGGAAGCATATGTGTGTGAGATGAATGGAAAGGGGTAGGAAGGGATGGTTCAGCTTCCTGGTTGCTCTTTACTCAAGTCTTCAGTGCACAGGCAACACTGACCTATATCAAAGAAAGTGAAACCGGCTATACAGAGTAATCCTCCTAATTCACCATGCTGCAAAACACAAGGGGGATTTTTCTCCTTTCATCATCTCCTTTCAGTTAGAGTCATCTTGAGTAAGACTATGCCTGCAGTGAATGCAACGTTTGCAGCTTTGTGGCAGCCCCTCAGAGCACATTATATCACTGCAGCCCTGTGCCCCACACAAGTGCCCTGCCCCAGTGCTGGCTGCAGAGCTCTTCTGGGAGAAAAATCCCTCTGTGTTCCCACTGGGGTTCCTGGCATGAGCTGTGCATGGCCTGCTCCCTGCAAACTGCTGGAAATGGCTTCTTGAAGCTGAACAATTTCAGTACCTCCACAGCCCAGGAGCCCACTGCATCTCCTATCAACATCTCATCTAATCAGCTATCTACATATCATCATTGTTAGCCTGACAACAGTGACCACTTTTACATAACAGATGTATTTCTTCATCCTCAGGGTTTCAGGCAGCTCAGCACTCCACCAGCACTAGAGACTCTCTCCCCTAATTGTAACCCCTATTTTTTTTTCCTTCAAGGTTTCCTTCAGCATCTTGGGAACTTTCCCAGATGTCTCTTATCTCCCACTCAGCTTTTGACACTCCCATCTTAACCATCCTCAGAAGCTCAGCCACGGACATCCCCTCCCCTTCTGCTCAGCCCTTACACCCACTCCCTTTCTCAGCCCTGGCCAAGGTGAAGCACTGCCTCAGCAATTCCTCCACCTGCCCACTGCAGTTGGTGCTTTCTAGTCTGGGGTACAAACTCCTCATAACCCGCAGAAGACCACCCAGGGACCTGAGCAACCTGTGTTGAGAAGCCCAGAGTCAGAATGCAAACCTGGAGCTCAGGACACCCAAGCTCAACCCCCAGCCCCTGGGTGACCTGTCCAGCTTTGTTCTTCCATTCCTAAGGTATAACAGTATCCCCAAATTTGTAAAGCTCCTAGAGACCTGTTAACAATCGATGCATCTCTAGGGAAACATGGTCCTAAGGCTTTCCAAATTTAGATAATAAAAGAAAATGTAAATAATCAATTTTAACAAAGCCTTGAATCTAAAACCCATTTAAAAAGCAGTTGCATTATTTTGTAACTCACTTTTCCAGTCAATCCCTTTCCCAATCCTATTGTAGTAGTGGTGAAAAGCAGTGCCCATCTGGAGAGGGAAGAGTCAGAGCTGCTGGACAGAGATGAGATCTTTTACTGCAGTAAGTGAGAAAGTCTTCTCAAAAGCAGCACAGGTGGAAAATCCAGGCCCAACCCTCAAAATTCTGAGGTATTTTTGGTCCAAGTCCAAAAATAAGTGTTGTAAGAAAAACTTTACAGGCAAACTGTTCAGAAGCCACAAAACATTTTCAAGCCCTTTTAAAAAACAATAAATCTCTTTGGTCTAAGTAATAGATATAATTTTCTCTATTTCAAATACCCATCTGAGAACATGTATTTGGGTCTAACTTTCGAAGTTTATGCAAGAATTTTTGTAGCCAGACAGCCCTGGTAGATTAACAGCAGGGCAAACTGAGCGATGCTTCCTCCTCTCAGGGGAGGAGAGGACAAGCACAGCTCTCTGCTGAGCCATCTCCTGCTGGGTCAGTGCTGCCTTCAGCCCTGCTGCCACATGCCAAACTCTTCAGCTTCAACTGAAGACAACAGAGCAACAGAGACCATCTTTTGTCTCTCTGGGGTCAGTGCCTACTCCAAAATCACTCCACGGCTCACTCATCCACCATCAATAATCTGCAGCAGGTGCCTGGGGGCACCTAGGGAAGTAGGAACTCAGACACCTCTGCTATTGCATTCTGTTGCATAGTATGGGGAGGCCTCTCATCTTTCCTGGAGGAACAGTGTTAAATGCCCAAAGCAGCCTAAACCAGTTCACCATATCCTTTCCAGATACTCAGTTCTCTGCAGCATCAGGGAATATTAAAAGAAAGAAAGCAACAGCCCCAGAAATAAAAGCAGGCAAGGTCATTTTCAAGAGGTGTCAGTCATGAGAAAAATACAGCTATTACAGGTCTTCATCCCTACTCTTCTCTAGTGAGTTTAGATATTTAATAAGGAAAATTGAAGAGTTCTGGAGAAATAATGACCAGAAATCTGACCTTCCTGAGGCTTGCTAAATCAAATTCCCCTCTTTTGAGATTTGGTCATCAGTATTATTCATGCTATCACAGCATTTACCCCCAAAAAACTTCTACCTCATTTCATTGCTGTCTATTTTTTACAAGGAGCTTTCAGTATTTCCCACAGGAAATGGGACTCTCTTAATTATTGTCTACCAAACTTTTGCAGTGTTGAGTGCACTGGCATCTCTAAGGTCTCACTGGTCTACCTCCATCACACCAATACAGAGACCACAGCACAGAATGAAAAATTATTTTATTTATTACAGATGGTAAAATAATTCAGCCAAGCAGATCAGAGCTTCAGAAAGGCAGTCAGGGTGTCCAAAACTGGTTCTGGTTCTACAAGGCTCTGAAAGAGGCCAGAGGCAAGGGAAAAAAAAAAAAATCCAAACCTAACAGAAAAGTTCCACTTGCAGCAGGGGTGGAGTGGCAAGGAAGACCTTAGCTACATCCACACTGCTGCTCTGGCCAGAGTTCAAGGTCTGGTTTGTGTACTATCCCTTATCTACATGCAAGCTTGTTTTTGAGACATGGCCCTGGCCAGCTCTGGGCTGTCTGGAGAGGAAATGCACATGAACACTGTTAAACCAAACCTCTCATTTTTATGTAGCATAGGAAAGTTAGGCACAGTCTCAGCTCAACTTCTGACAGTCCAGTCCACCACCAAATGTCCTCAGCTCATCTCTTCCCGAGGACTGTGCGCCCTCAGAGCAAGTGCCAGCTGCAAGCAGTACCTGACCACGAGAACCTGAGAGAAACCCCAGATCAAGCATTCATCAGGAGTGTGGCTGGGCCCCCAAACCAGGGCTCTGTGCTGGGTAACTGCAAGGGAGTTCTCTTTGGGTTCCTGGCTGCCCTGCTTGGTAACACAGTAAGTGGAGATTACATGGTGCAAAGAGCAAAAGCAGCCTGGATGGCCCATGATGGGGTTGTAGCCGGGCAACACGCTCTGAGCTCTGTTCAAAGGCTGGCATGTTGCCTGCAGCCTCTTCCCTGCTTGCACCATGTCACTATCAGTAGTATTAAGGGCATATGGTCCCCAGGACAGTAACACACACTGCCATGCATGGAGCTTCTTTTAAACTTGCTGAGATTTGAAATTTTTTGACATATGAAGGAATCAGATCGTGCCTCTTCCAGGGTTGCCCCAACAGCTCCTGGGGGGTTTTTTTGCCCAAGTGCTTGTGGTGCTGCATCTGCAACCTCCAGGAAGGCACTGGGCACCCCTGCAATCTGAGCAGCAGGTGCTGAGCTGCTTTTGTCCCAGTACATACAGGACAGGCATTTCCCAAATTTGGCCACTCTGAGGAGGCAGCAGGGGGAGACTGGTGAGAAGACATCCCACGTGGGCCATCTCAGCATGGCCCCCCACACCAAGAGGAAGCAAAGCAAAACCCACGCTGGTTTTCAGCCCTGGGAAACTATGCATAGCAGGGCTTTAGTCATAAAAATGTAGAGAGAGAAGAGAGGGACAGACAGAGAGCATGATATACATGGTTCTTTTTCAGAACAGGAGGGTTCTCTGCCTACTGCAAAAGGCTTGTGACATTTTGTGTTGAGCCAGGTAAGACACTTGGCTCCCTAGGGTACCTACTCTTACAAAAGCTGCTTCTGTCTTTAGTTACACAAACTCCTTATGAACTGCTCAGGGGACTTATAAAGTCCCTCTCTCAAGCTTTTTCTCAAAGGTTGAATTAAAAAAAAAAAATCAAATCATCATGATAATACAGAAAGTCCCCAGAACTCTTTAGAAGCAGGAAACTGTAAACAGCAACATCCTGAGTTTCAGTAAATAATTAAAATGCAAAACAGAAACACCAGCAAAGCAGATGTTAGGTGCAGATTCCTGTAATATGAATTTGGTTGAAGCTCCCCAAACTTGTTACCCTCCAGCCAACCTGTGAAATCTGGGGTGTTTTGGATCCTGAACATTAACTCCCATTCCTCACCCTTGCCACCAGTGATACTCGAACAGAAAAAGGAGGTCTTCTGCTAAACACCATGCAGGCTGCATTTTTCAGCATGTAGCAACTCTGTGGCAGGGCAGCTATTCCTAAGCCCAAGGGCAGAGAATCCTTCTCTCAAAAATAAGAGCACTTGCAAAAAGCTTCCTGTGTGTCACAAAATAGCTCCAAGACAGGGCAGATGAAGGACAAAGAATTAAGAGCAGATTATAGTCCTGGAAGACAGGAACAAATGAATTGTTTGTCAGGAACACTGCTGGTGGGTAAGGGAATGCTACCTGGAGCGCTCACAGGACCTTTGCTTTTGTAACTATGCCGGGTGCTAAGAAATTACAGGGTTGGCTCCCTATAATTTTATCAATACATTGCCACACCTAATGTGATTTATGATTTTTGCTTGTGATTATTTTAAAGCTGTAGCTACTGTAGTGCTATGAATACATAGCATCTCCCTTTCCATCAAAAACAGAAATGACATTTCCAGCCTGTATATTTTAAGAGGAAAATTCACAAATATGAACAACCAAACTTGGAAAAATTGTGTAAAGAAATTTTGTTGTTTAACATGGAGGTTTTTAACCCTGTAATATTTGACCACCTAATGCCCATGTTAGCTCTCAGAGCCAGCTGAACTACAGTTTCACACCTGTCACAGCCTCCTCATACACCCCACTGACAGCAATTCCAGCCATCCCACTGTTGTGCCCCCCAGCTCCTGCTCCCCAGACACTGCTGGCAATACACAGCAATACACTGCAGCATCCAGCTCACCAGCACAATTCAAGCTTCTTTCCATGCATTTGTTCAGCCTGCAGTGACTTTTGTGCCCATCAACATTACTAAACCACACAGGCACTGAACCTCCCGGGGCAAGGTTTTGTAAGCAGGCTTATTTTCATGTTGCAAAGAACCTGCTGAAGCTCGGATCACTTACTGCAGGGTTTCCCCCTTCTCACTTGGGGAGGTGGCTGTTCTCTTTATAGCTCCATGCACTAACTGAATTCCCCTTGCTTATGTGTATTGGTATTTATCACATCAGACCACCTGTGGCATTTAAACACCTGATTGGAAATGACTCAGCAGCAAAATCCTGTGGGGAGATGATCTGCTACACAGGAGTGATTGTAAACAGGCACCAAAAACTCCCAAGTAAACCCTAAGAACAGCTACAGATGTTTTCATGAAGGTGTCTAAGCAAATGTTATCTATTATCGGCAGAGCTAGTCAAACAAACCTCAGAAGTTTTCACATAAGTGCAAAACTAGCTTAGAGCCAGGCACCAAATTGAAAGCCAAGTTTCCTTGATTTCTTCCCCATCCAAGACCCCTCTTCCTCCCCCATATCTTATGACCCCTATTAAAATCATTTTATAAGGGTTCAATACTCCTTTGAACACATATTGAAAAGCAGAGGGGTTTATTTTTCCCCCCAGTTGAGCCCTTTTGCTTTGTACCAGGCCAGAAATCCTTGTGTTTGTTGAGAGGAGCTATTGGAAATTAGCTTGTAGCAAAAGGTACAATGTAAATCAGCATGGAATTATAACCATGAACACCCTAAACACTTCTGAAAAGATGAACTATTAAGAACTTGCTTCTTTAATTTCTTCAGGGTTTTTGAAAGTTGAGCAAGCCACTATGAATTAGGTGTCCTCTCCTCACAGTACAAAGGACCCCATGAAAGATTTCACATATTCTCCTTGCAGTCCTTTGGGATCTGAGAAAAAACAGAAAATGGTTGGTTTGGTTCCACTTTAATCCTTTAAGCAGCACTAAAAGGACCTCCAAGCAGACAAATATTTTCTTGAGAAGCCTACACTGTTTTGAAGCGGAAAAAGTGCTGTCCTTGTCAGTGACTGTGGAGCAAAGAGGTCCAGCAGGGACAGAACAGAGGAGGGCAGCAGGGATAAGTAGACTGCAGGGGCTCTGCCAGGAAGAAAGAGGGTTTAATGTGCAGCTCTTGAGCACTGTTTTGCAAAAATTCTATCTTCTAAACCCATCTTCTGGTGAGATTGCAGTACAAGAACAGGACAGTGACCAAAGACCAGACCTCAAAGATGAGATACATACCCTCCCCTCCTCACCACCAGCCACGCATCCCTGGCCAGGTGCTGGAGGCAGCCAGGAGGTCCCATGCTGGCAGCATCTGCACTGCAGAGCTGCTCTGCAAAGCTCTCCTGCTAAGGAGGCCACTCTGCAGGGATTGTCCCCTCATGTACATCTGGCTCCAGCTATGGTCCTTCCCCCATGGATTTTTTACCAGGGGCAGCAGCACAGCTGTGAAGGTGACCACTGCCCCACAGGAGAGCTCACAAAGGCCAGAAACAAGAGCACCTCCTCATCTCCACCCTTCTGTCCTGCATGGAGCCAATTCTGCTCCTTCAGAAGTCACCAGCTGCTCTGAGCACACCACAAGCTGCTCAGAACAATTTCTGGGCCCTCTCTGTGTCTCCGGAAAGTACCTGCATTATCCCTGGCTGTTTCTGCAAATAGATCTGTATCAAGTCATGTGTCTTTCTTTACTTGACTTCAGGTCTTTCTGCCAACACAGCAAATTTGGGCTCCCATTATATAGATGAAGGCAGCTGAAATTTGTCCACTCTGTCATAGCAGGAGTTCAGTTATTCCTCAGCAAAGCATAGTATGAGGAAAGAGAAAAAATATGCAGTTGCCCAAATGCAAGGATTCTGCAGAGCCTGCAGCTGGGATGAGACACTCCTGTGGGACATGACCCTATGACAACTTAAGCAAATCTCTGTCACAATGTCATCCAGCTGATACCCGAGTGAAAGGAGAACTGATTTCTCCATGAGGGGACACACAACTCTGCTGCCTGTAGCCAGCACGTTTTGTCTGGTTGTGCCCCCTCCCAAACTGAGAGAGAGAAGCCTGCAGTCTCGTTAGTGCCTGTTGGCAGTGATGAGCATGGGGTACAGTGAGTTTCCACCTCTGTGCTGTACTGCAGCATTAACCTCGGCCAGACTCCTATCTGATAATTGCAGTCCGTTCACTAGCCCTGCTTGATCCGTGTGGGAACCAATGAGGGAAGGTGAAGTGACACATGCAATGCTCCTGATGAAAGAGCTCTTTGAACCCAGGAGCTCTGGCTGGCTGGAACTAGACCCTGCTCACCAAAATCCATCCAGATACATCACCCAACAGATGATGCTTCCATGGCCCATACACTCCCCTCCTTTCCAACTAATTTCTAATGCCCTCCTCAAGCAATTTCTGACAGTTTTCCTTATTCTCTTCTAAAAATAGATTTTTTTTTTTCTACATACTGGGCGGGGGGTGGGGGGGGGTTGCCTTTTTTAATTTTTTGGTTTGGGCAACCTCCTCAAAACCCAGGACCATGTCTGAGAAACCAGGTTTCCAGCACAGATGCTGCAGAGACCAGAGGATTTCAGAGTCGTTCGTCTGTTATTAGTGAGAATTGGGAGGCTGGACTGTATCACATTGTGCTGAGAATACAAACCAAGAAATGAAAGGAGAAAGAGCAGCTTCTGTGAGAGCCCTTTCATTCAAAAGGGAGGAGAGAGCCACAGTGAACACCTCCAACACAGCAACGATGTGAAGTCCTGAGGCCACCAATTAGCCTGGGCATGGGGAGAGGGAGGAGCAGAGCAGGCAGGACTACAGTCCAGTGCACCAGCAGGTGCATTCCCAACAGCCCCCAAAGAAGAGAGCACCTGAGTAAAACACAGCCTAATGACCATTATTTCCAAGAACACAAGTAACTTATCTATAAACATCACTCCCCCAACCAGGCATTAGCTGAAAAAAAAGCAGCTTTGGGGAGAGATACTAATTACATAGCTCTCAACAGCTGGACTTTGATCATAATTACAGTGCCTTCTTCATCTTACATTAGTGGCTTTCAGCTGCAGCTAGGTGGGCACTTCTTGGAAGGTGGAAATCCCTCCTGTTTCAGATAATCAGTTCTTTTTATGACTCAGAGCTGACCTGGGTTTTCTGCAGCACAGGATGAGCTCCCACGGTACCCTCCCAGCCAGTAATTCATGGGGGGCAGTGGCCTGGCACTTCAGTGCAGGTGCTTCTTTTGTTACAACTGCACTTCCCGAGCCCCAGGAGCCAGAGCACTGAGTGTGTGTATTCCTGATTTTGAGTATTTCCCTTTACAAGGGAAGTAGAAGGAGAAAGATTTTGAGGTCTGATGAATTTTAGCATCTCTTAGCTCTTTTTGTTTAAGAAGAAAAAAGATGAGCAGACTCAGGATACACCTGTCCAAACAACCCCACTTCAGTCACAAGCTACATTTGCATCCCTCACTTCTGCATAAGAATGTACATCCTCATCAGCACCCAGTGTCCCTCTGCCCCTCTCTCAGCTGGGCTGCAGCTCCAGCACTGCACTCCAGCACACAGCAACAAGCGGGGTTGTGAAGGAGGAGGCTGCTGCCCTGTGCCCCAGCTGAGTTCTCTATCACTTTTTGTGATGCTTTGCTTTGATACCCACATTTACAAAGAATTTAATGGCCTAAATGAGGGAGCTGGGCTGTTGAGACAGAGGCTGGAGTGGCCTAAACAATCGCACATGGCACAGAGTCTGGGCACTCAGCTATTTTTCCTCATCTGTGGCACGGAATTACTGTGTTGTTTGGATACATCATTTCACAGTGGCCTGTGAAATGACAGGCATGAAGCATATGAGCATCATGATGGCACATTAGCTAATGCTCCTTGGTGTGATCTGTGTTCACCTCTTGACAGAGGAAATGTTTTAGCTGCCTCCCATGTGTCCTGCCTGCTGGACACCCCCAAACTGAAGAGATAAATAGATGAAGCAACAGCAGAGGGTAAATCAAAGCCACAAATCTTAGAGTTAACTGGGATTTATAACTGCTTCCCCCTCCACACTGAACTACAGGGAGAGCTGTGTGACACACATACCCTCCCACCAGTTTAACAGGATTTAAAACACCTTTCACTACTGGTTTTTTGCCAGCATACCTCAGCTCAACGTTATCAGTTTGCTGGCTAGATAATTACTAGATGTAATTTTAAGGTTGCAAAGAAGCACACTGGTATTAGCTAAATAAAGTATTTTGACCACATCAAAGCAGAAGTGTTTCAAACTGTGTAAAATAAATGCAATTCTGAAACTATTGAATTTTGTTAAAGCAGTCAGAGAAATGTCACATAACACATCATGAATATGCAACCAATGCAGCTTAAAGATGAAGACTATCTATGTCTCAGACTGAGAAAAGTATCTTTGGGACCAGCTTTGAGCTGATTTTGACCTGTGGCAGAGCACAGTCACTAACAATTGAACAAATGCCACTCTTGGCTCATGTAAACAGACGTGTAACAGCTGAGACATGTTGTTACTCTAAGCTGCATGTCAGACAGGTTTTATGACTGAGGGGTGTCACAAACTCTATCTGTCCTGAGGCTTCCCACACTGCAATGGTCACTTAAAAACTCATCATGCTGCTGAGGCATGTGGTGAGGAGCAGCATTTTTACTGAAAGGCCTGAGTTGCTGCATGAGGCAGATTTGAAGGGGTGAAAGGCTTAATTTAAAAGTTCTACCAAATACAGCCAATGGATTCTTTTTCTCTTTAATTCATACACCAGCTGAATTTTTTTGCCTGAGCCACAGCACCAATTTTCTGAACCTGTTATTTGACGTGAGATGGGATACAAACTGGCAGGAGTTCACAGGCTGGGAAGCTGTCCCAGAGCTCAGGTACACTTCCCAGTGCACCTTCACGCTTTCTAGTGTCAGGGGTTTTTTTCCTTTTTTCCTTCTTCTTCATTTTCAGTTTTGGAATTTGCCTGGCTGGGGCTTCCAGCCATGGAAACATTAATCTGCTAAAGACTCCACTGCTGCCAGCCAAATCCACCTTGCTGGACAGGCGCTGTTCTCGTGCTACTCTTCTCCTGGCCACAAGCACATCCCTGCTGGGGTCAGCGGGGCTGGGTGGATTTACAGGAGATCAGAGCGTGGCTGCATGAGCCTGGCCAGCCCCGGGGCTCGTGTTGTGGAAGGTCTCACTGGGGAATCCAATACCCCCGGCTCCGTTCCATCTTCCTCTGCCCTGGCAGTGTGGCCAAGGACCGTGTGCTATTCCCCAGCCTCTCTCCCTCTGCTGGCCCCAAACGCGGCCCCTCCTCGCTGCCAGGTCTCTACTCTCCTCCTCAGGACCTTCACACAGCAGTGGCACCAAACACCTGGATTAAGGGGGCATAAAAGCCCACACAAACGTTGTAACAAATCACAACAGTGGGCAAAAAACCCAGAGATCACAAAGCTGCCTGCAGTGCCAGGGGCTGGGTGATGGTGGCCAAGCCCTTTCTCCAACACAGAGCTGTGCAGCAGGGAAGCCTTCCCCAGCACCCTTTGGAGGATTCAGAGTTAATAGTTAACTCTTCCAGGGATCGAATGCCTCTGTGAGACACCAGCCAGGGCTTTTACAAAACACAGACAGAAACCAGTCTTAAAGGAGCTCAACAAGTGACTGTGCCCAGAGGATTTCACCTCTGCAAGCTTTACCACTGGAAAAATACCATCTACATGTCATTTGCATGCTTAAATATAGTATCTTCTATTGGGAGAAACAAACAAACCGACAATGTGATACTGTGACACCTCGTGTGGACATGCTCTTTTATTTGCTGGAAAGTTATAAAACTCGGCGTAACAACAAAGCTAAAATAAGAGTGGTTGTCAGGCTCTGACGCTGGCTGTTAGACAGAAGGAAAAAATATTCCTGGAAAATTGCTTTCTCTTAGAAGTGCAGTTTTTTCTTCTCTGAATCTTTTAAATTAATTATTTATCCTTTAAATTAAAAAATCTCAGGGCTTAATAGTTCAGCTCATATTATTCCTGGGAGATTTTTCATTTAAAGAAACAAACAAACACACCACAGAAAGCTAAAGCCATTCCTGTCCTACCCAGAGCACAGTGTAACCTTCTGCTCCAAAACACAAGGGAAAGATACTATCAGCTTTTGTGTTATTTATCATATATTTTTTTCCTCTAATGCCAAAGAGGAAAAGGGGATATCTTAAACGGATGCCTATAATTAAACAGTAACCTGTTAGAAAGCCAAAAATAATAATAAGCTCCACTGAGCATGAAGAGAGCGGCACATTTTTTCCGCGTGCAGCCCAGCTGCCACCGGCCGACAGCAGGAAAGTTAACAATTACACGAGAGACTCCGATCAAACCTGCGATAGCAGAGTTACGTCACGCTCAGACTCACCGCTGGATGCAGGGATCAGGGTAGTACGGCAAGGTGGTGAAAGGTGCTGCTTCAAAATTCATTTCCTTCCAGCCCCTCCTTGGGGATAAACCGAAATAAAATAAATAAATAGATATAAAGCCAGCAGGCTAAAAGCAATAAGGTCAAGTGGTACACGAGGTACAACTTTAGAGATTTATTTTACACTTGTGGATGGGTGGGATCTCCCGGGGACTTGGCCAATGGGATTCGTCCAGTTACCCGAGCATCACCACCACTCCCTCCTCGCCAGCTGGGCATCTTCTGCACAGATATTTTCCCCTCCTCTCAACATCCTTAATAAACTTTGGTGTACGCTGGCCACACTTGTTGTTGGGAGCTCATCTGGGGCTTCTCTGAACTTCTGATCTCGCCGGTCATTGGTTGCCTTCCCGCCTGACTTCACAGTTTAATTTTGGCAGCTCTTGCAATTTTACAAACTGCTGTGGCCGCTGGTCATCCTCGTCTCCAGATGGCTGGAGTTTCCTCTGCTGGGTGCAGTGCCCGTGCTGAATTTCAGCGTACTTAAAAACCTTTCCTTGTCAACTCTGGGGTTAGTACCTGCTTATAGTTGCCTGGGGAATTTTTCAGTCTCTCTCACACCGCAGTTCAAACAGTCTGTTGTGGTCACAGTTTCAAAAGCTGAATGACAAAATATGGGGAAATTCCTCAATTAAAATTAACTCTGAACTTTTGCTCCTCTGCCTCCCCTTCCTGTCCTCCTCCCTGCAAGAAAACAATCAGATATATTTGTTAATGTTTCCCTTTATAGCTTTTCACCATTTTTTTCCAAAACATTTGAGATGATACAGAAATCTTGGTTTTTTCTGGTGTTCTGTAAATAAAATATACATTTTCCACATTAAAAAACCCCAGTATTTTCAATTGTCTTGAGGAGAAAGTAAAAGTAAGAAAATAGAAATCACATCTTTGTCAGACACTAAAGCCTAGAGAAACAAGAGTGAAGTCCACCAAAACAAACTACCAAAGATGAAAAGCAGGTCTCGTTTTCCTGAAGGAACATGAAAGTAAGAAAGGATGGCTTTAATTCTCTCCCACCACCTCTTTTTCTTTTTCTTTTTTTTTCCTCTCTTTTGAGTCACACAGAAAATCATTCAGGAAAGCAACCTCTTTTGTCCCCTTGTTTTTTCCCCCTCCATGATTTATCCAAATAGTACAGGCTGTAAACCTATCCTGGTTTTGTGGGTTTGGAGAATGAATGAAATATGAATCAGGAGCTAAATTAAAATGGATTCCAGAGGGAAAAAAATAGCACCCACATATCTGTGCACCAGAGGGATTGCATCTTCAAGCAGACCTATACGTTTGTGTGGATGGGGAGTGTAAGGGACTGCCCTGTAGCTCACCTATAGTGCATATTTTGTGCTGATGCCAGCACAAATTCCAGCCACCCCTGAGCAAAAGCCAGGAACCCCCTGAGATGGCAGCAATTGCCTCTTATTCCTCCCCCCCTGTGTTTTTCTTGTAGGAAATGTTGGTTCGAAGAATGTCACATGGAAACATTTTCTTTGCTGCCTGTGCCAGGGTGGCGGGAGAGCTATTTCAGACTTGACATTCTCCACCCACACTCAGCCTGATAGTTCCTAACATCTGTGAATTGTGAATCCTGTAAACTCACAGGGCTGATCCCTGGCCAAGTCCAAGCAGCTTTCACTAAGTGGCACTCACCAAGGAAGAGAGGCTGGAAGTGAAGGATGTGTTTATTAACTGGAGTTAAGGGCTCCCTACTGCTGGACACTGCTTCCCCTGCCTGGCCTGTGGAAGAATAGTAATATCAAACACCTTTTCTCTCTTAGGCTGAACCCTGGAGTAAACATCAAACCTTCCATCTTGTGTCACTGGGGAGGAAGTATGGGAATCTCCAAATCTGCTGGGGAGGAGAGATGAAGAGTCACACCGGGGTTTGCACACACACAAAGCAGCCCAGGAAGAGCTTCAGAGCAGCTGCATCCCTTTCTGCTGCTGAAATCGGGGCTGTGGGCAAGTACCTCCAGGGAATGGGCAAGGAGGGCCAGACAAACTCATGGTCCACACTGCCAGCCTGGCTCTGGTCTAGGCTTTGAGCATCCGCCCTTAACCAAGCACACATCAAGGAAGTCCTCTCCCTGCACAAACCATTTGAGCAAGAGCTTGGGTTCGTGCTCTCTTGCTCCAGGATGTGGTTTCAGTCTGCACCCATGGATGTGGATATGGATAACCAACCTTCTGGGGAGGTGCAGACAGGCACCAGGCTGGGCTCTGGGGACACTGCTGAGACCTCGTGCTTGCTCCTGGAGGAGCACCAGAAGCTGGTTGATTTCATTTACCGTGCCCATGGTGGGATTAGCTGTTACCTGGTCAAGCCTGACTTCATGGAAGAGTAGTCATGCATTGTGTGCTCTCCAAACAGCCTGGAGAAGTTTGTCTCTCCTCATAGATTTCAACCTAAAAGGCAAAAGTAAAGTGCTGTTCCTGTGAAACCCTGCTCCACCTACTTCTTCATGGGAGCTGGAGAAGAGTCTTTCCCAGAATGGCCTGGTGCAATGGCTGATGCACTGGGAGCAGGGAATAACTCCCACCTGGAGACAGACCCTCTTCTGGTTTTGGCCAGTCTCCTCACCTGGCACATGCCCAGATCACACATCCCAAGGGCTTTGTGAAGTAAAACTGGCAGCTCCTGACACTGATGCTTCTGGGCTGGCCCCTGTCTCTGAGGGTGGATGTGGCCTCTGGTTTTACACTGCCTTAGCTCTGCACAGCCTTGGTACCCCCACCACAGTAAATACAAGTCTGTTACAGCCCAAACCCCCAGTCCTGTGATTCCTGTTTGCAATGCTGAACATGTCTCACAGTGCCACAGTCAAGAAGTTGTAGTCTCCAGCTAGCAATTCACACTGAAATAATAACTTCTGAAACAAAAAATTAATTCAAAAAAGCATCAGCACATAATTCTGATGAGAAATAGTGGCTTGTAGCAGGGCTCTCTTCTCACTCAGAAGGGGTTTCTAGCAAGGACATTTTCACAAAAACTTCAAAAGGGGTCACTAGCTACCCAAGACCTGTACCAGCCCTTGTGCCTGGGGCTGGGCAAATACAAATTGCCCATGGTTTGGTTTGCTTTGGCAGTGCACACAACACCTGCCGGCTTTTCCCAGAGAACTGGACATTTTCAGCCTCCCACAGAGATCTGGACATGTTCTGAGGTAGCTCAGGTCTACCTTTTGCTTTTCCCAGCAGGAAAACAGAGCCATAGAAACCCACTGCCAGCAGTGTACAAAAGCCCCTGCAAAAGCCAGCAGGTGTCCTGATTTCTCTCCTGCAACTCAAACTCCCTTCCTCCCTCCTGCTCACAGCCAACACTTAGCTGTGGGTTGATCAACCATGAATTTGGGCAGAGATAATCACCAGTGCAGTGAAGTTGCATCCAGCTCCTCTCAGCTGCAAGGCACTTTGCATAGCACAGTCGGCAGTGGAAACACAAGCACAGGGTGTGTGCCTGTGTGAATTGCCAGTGCCCCATGCATAGCTGGGAGGCTCTCGGGGCTCCGTGGTATTTGGCCAAGTTCATTTGCACTGCCTTAAAGGAAACCTACTGGGAGATGGAACTCGAGACGTTTGAGAGTTGGGGATTTCACAGCAGGGTCTGAGTGGGTACATGAGGACTAGTAAACTTCATTTCGGAAGAAATTATTTATTTAGGGAGAAATTCTTTACTTTAAGAAGAGATTCTTTGCTATGAGGGTGGTGATGCACCGGAACAGGTTGCCCAGAGAAGTTGTGGACAGATGATCCCCGCAAGTGTTCAAGGCCAGGCTGGATGCAGCTCTGAGCAACCTGGTCTAGTGAAAGGTGTCCCTGCCCCTGGCAGGGGGCTTGGGACTGGAAGGTCTTTAAGGTCCCTTCCAACCCAAATCAGTCCGTGATTCTATGATCCTGGGAGCACAGGCAAGGGGGAGCTTCTTGCAGTGGCAAACCTCAAGAGGAAAAGGAACTTGTGACATCCTCAGTGTTCAGTGCCCCTCTTAGGAGGCTTCGCTGCTGGTGGCGAGTGTGGGGCTGATCTCCCGGCTCCAGGCACGTGTCCCGCCGGAGCGGGGCGGAAGCCGGGGTGTCAGGGTCTGTCTGGACAGCGGATTTACAGCCGAGCCCGCAGTGCTGCGGCGGGCAGGCAGCGCAGGAGAGGCATGTGTGTAGGTGGGCAGGAATGCGGTGCTTCGCTCCGCTCCGCCGCTGCTGCTGCTTCCACGTCTGGGAGAGACAAACAGCCAGGAAACAGCTGTGGGATACTCTCCCGTTACCCCTCCGTGCACCCTCTCTCGGCTTGAGCTGTCACTGAAATGACCAGGAGATTATCTTTTAGCAGAGGCAAACATTTATATCCCAGGCAGGAGACTGCTGGGGATTTATAATGGTCTCCCGTCCAAGGTCGGGGCCAGGATGCCTGTGTGCAGCCCCATCCTGAAAAGGGCACAAGGGAGAGGCAGTTTCCTGACATCTCTGTGCCTCCCGTCCTGTTCAGTGGTCCGCGGACCTCTGAACCCCTTGGAGCTGAAGAAGACAGGAAGGTACCGGCTTTGCTCTGAGCCGCCTTTGCAACTGCTGGCTTCAGGATTTGCCTGAAATCAGACCCACCCTTTACGCCAGGGGATGAAACGTTTCATTCACAGCTCGGGGTTTCCAGGGGAGTGGTTGTGGTCGTTTGTTGGTTTGTTGTTTTTTGGGTTGTTTGTTTTTGGTTTTTTTTAAAGTTAAAATTAATTTCTTTTAAGAGCAAGAAGTCTGTGGGATATTTGGGGATTTTTTTGTTAGAAAAAGTTGAAGAGAAGGAAATAACTCCCTCCTACCAGCAATAAAATGTTTTAACTTGGCTATCCAAGGGAACAGAAACCCATGTTAGTGTGCCTTTTGAGCACATTTTTCAATTTTAGCTAAATATTAGAGATGTTTAAAGGTTTCAAAGGAATTATGGTTTTAGGAGTTTTATGAACAGAAATAAGCAAAGACAACTCTTCAGTAACTCCAGTGAAGGGAAACAGGAGACAGAAGTATGACCCTCACAGGATTTGGAGGATCTACCCCTATGCTGCGATGGTGGTAAAAGCTTCCTTCAGAATTCAGATTTTGCCTCCAGCCAATCTCTGATCCCACTGCTCCAGAAGTGTCAAATTTCTGGCTTTTGGCTCACACAAGCCTTCCCCCTCCACAACCTTCCATACCGAGGGACAAGGAGGAGAGCAGACTTAAAAAGTAAATTAATAAGTAAAAATACCACAATTCTACACACAATCCTGCCCATTCTCCCCAGCACCTTTTGTCCCTAGTGCCAACACAAAGCAGTAAAGAAGGGCACTCATACCCCAGGCACCTCGTGCTGGCACTGCCCTGCCAGGGGACCACCTGCTGGTGGAGCCTGAGCCCAGACAGCAGCTCCCAACATCTGTGCAGCATCTGTGCAGGTCATGCTTAGTCACCGATGGCCAAGCATGGGCCCAGGACTGATGACAATCCAGTGAGCATGCAGTCCAGCACAATAGGCACATCTAGAGGGAAGATGACAAAGGTGTCTTAATGTACCACTCCCCATATCCTTCTCCTCCAGCTAAAGCAGAACATCTCAATGCCAACAACTGTGGACTTTACACGCCATCTTCAAGCTGCCATCTGCATGTGAATACCACACACCTGGAGCTCTGCACAATCCTCATGTTGGCCATCAACAGTTTAGGCAGAATTAGGGGAAACAAAGGACAGGACACTGTTACAGCCCTGCTCAACAGGACAATGGGAACTGCTGTCAGAGATGTCTGGTTGCCTTTGGTGTCTCTTCTGTCACATCTGTAGTGTCAGAGCATCATCCACTCACAGCAAAGGTCACTATAGTTTGGTGTTTTCCTTTGCAGGGATAACAGATGTTTTCATGAGGCACAAACCACTTTTTGAGTGTTTGTCTCCAGGATCTTGTCTCAGCTGGAACTCAGATGACAGGGACTGGAAGACTGACTGCCTCACAGGGAAAAAGCTGAAGTCTTCCATGATCTCATCCCTCACCATCACCTACTTTGTAGTGTCTTCAGGACATGCTGTAGTTCTCTGCTTGAGCAACCCTGAAACTTTTAATACTTTCAAGTCACCCAGAACAGCTACAACAGGAGTTTCTCACTGCCTCCCTTTCTACTTCAACCCCACAGCTTCCAGCAAAGCACTTTTTACTCTTTTCCTGTTCTCCCACATGCCTATGGAGACTTCCAGCTCCCATGGGACACGTAGTGGTATCCTTTGTTTGCTCTAGGCTTTCCCGTCTTCCAGGTCCTAGGGCAGAGACTGGTTCTAGGAGAAAGCCCAGAGCACCCATCTCAGCAGGTTAATTGAGTTGTGCTCTGGGCCTCCCACAACCGCCAACTCCTTGAGTTTTTGTGGGATCACACCAAGCCAAAAAGCTTGCCTGAGGCTGGCCTCGCTTCTAATCCTCACTTCTAAATCCATCATCTGCTTTATCTCACTGACCCCTCCCCATCAAATCCTCAGAGTTGTAGTTTCCTGTGTCACAGTCTGTTGGTTAAGCCTCAGTACAGCTGTGGATGTCCCCTCTCCTGGAGACATTCCCACCACTGAGGGCTACACGGCGTCTTTTCTCCAAAAGTCGGGGCAGCAAGAAGTTTTGACCCTTGTTTTCAGGTAGCTGGAAGGAGATGGCATAGGAGCAGACTTGAAGCTGAACGTGTGTTTTGGAAGCTGCAGTCTCCATTTCCTCACCTTGAGGAGTCACCAAACAAAACTAACTATAAGGGTAATACCATCAGCAAAAAGCAGATATGAGCACTGCAGAGGTTTCTTTCCACTGTTACTGAAAAACAGGGCTCTTCTCTCTATGGAGAGGGAGCAAAAGGAACCAGTTCGGAGAGAATTTGGAATTTAGTCTCCATCTCCCTTGCCAAGCCTTATGATTTTCAGGCACATCTGAAGAAGGTAAAACACAGAGCAGCGACTATAGCAATAAATCAGAAACAAGGCCAAAAGGAGGCTCTCTCCCAGCTCTGGCCCCAGGAGAGCCTGCCCTGTCCTCGAGAGCTGGCAGGACACTGCACAACTCCCATGGGAAACTCCTGCCACCCGAGGCAGGGAGGGAGGGGATTTCCCTCCCCGACGTCAGGGCAGCTGCGCCACGTTTCCAGGCGTTCCCGAGACATAGCGGGGCCACAGTCTGGGATAAAGTGGGTCTGGAGGCCGGAGCACCCCAGGACAGGTGGTAACACCCTGCCATGGGGTCAGGATTGCATATCAAAGGGGTGGCAGGAGCTGTGTAGGTGGAAGGCTTGGTCTCCCCATTCAGCTGCCACACGACATGTCTGGCATTCTGGCAAGAACCGTGCCACAAATACACACAGTGTCACCACACCCTCTAGGGTCAAGCCCAGGTTGGGGACAGGAACCTCAGTGACCACATCCCTTGTGGGTGAAGGTCTGCCCCAGCCCTGCTGTGCAGTGGGGTGGGTGGCGGGGCAAGGCAGGACCAGGAGCTCCCTGCAACTTCCCATCAGTTTTCTAGCACAGGCTCACACTCATCCTCTCACCACAGACCCATCCCAGACTTTTCTCACGCTCTGCTCATATCTTCCAGGTGTTCACATCAGAAGCCGCAGAGGCTGGTTCATTGAATTCCAGGATATCAGCTTCTGAAGAGCTGGTGACAGGCAGCAGCACCAGCCCAGCAGCAAATGAAAGAAGTTTCCTCTACGTGAAGCAAAGCAAAAGATTTGCTGAATCAAGTTGTCTGTGTGGAGAGATTGACTCAGAGAGAAAGTTCCTAACAAGGAGAGCATTTACTGTCAGCCTCGATGGAAGACACACAAATGCAGTAAACTGAGGTTATTGCTGCATCACTCATCTTTCACAGCCTCTAACTCTTCCTTGTGAGTCACAGCTGAGCTGAATTGTAGCAATGTCATGTTGCTGCTATCAACCCTGCTGTTCCTGCATTTTCCCATCTCCTGCGTGCTCTGCAAAAGTAGAAACCTGTCTGGCCTTTTGGCAGCTTCAGAAAATAAATCCTCAATGCAAAAGCATTGGTCTCAAAAGAATTTCTCATTTCCAAACAGGATACAATAAAAACTCATGGCTTGGCTGGCAGAGCTCTAGTTCCCAGCATTAAGGCTATGTCTCTCCTACAATCCAAGGTGCAAGCACAGCTCCTGCAGGCATACTTGAACTAATGAGATTAAAGCCAGTTCAAGAACAGCAGCAATTAAAACAAAAATCCCTAAAGCATTAACCACTAGCGATGGAAGCCCTGGTTGCAAACCTGCACATCCTCTGCTAAAGCCTGCACTTCCACACCTCCCCAGCCAGCAGTACCCAGCTCACCATTAAAGTGGGTGTGTTCACATAGATAGTAATTTCTCTCCAGTCTGTGCTGGAGATAGGGCCCAAGAATGCCTGCATTTAAGGGCACAGATCCTTTTCCAGGCATCCAGTTTGAAAAACACTAGGAATGGGGCATGCTTAACTCTGCTAATTGGTCCATCCTCCTCAGGATGGAGCACAGAATCCACTTAATCAGTGACCATACAGTATATGGGCATAAAATAAGAGTTTGGTGTCACTTAAGTTAATAAAACCTTCTTTCCCATCTCAGGGCAAAGCCGAGGAAAGCTGAAGAGCCAGTGTTTCATGTCTTTGTGGAGAAGATAACAACTAAAAGAGAGTCTCTTGCATTACCCCCCCATCCTTGTGCTTTGATGTTAATAACCATACATTCATCCCTGAAAAAAAACCAAAGCCTCACATGTGATACGATCAAATCTTCGCACCTCACTTTTTCCAAAGTGAAACAATTTCTGTTATGACTCAGCCTAAGCACGTCATACATTGCATCCTTGAAGAAGGCAAAAGATAACTCCCTGTCCCAAACTCCCAACTCAGCCTTCAGCTTTTCAAACCAGGGTAATTTTCCCACGGCCACGGGATGGCAGAAGCTAGTATTGCTCATCCTTGGGAAGTGAAGCTGCCAGAAGTGACACCATCGGGTAACACAGCTAAAACAAGAGGTACCCAACACACAGGTGATCCTACATTATTAGAGGCTCGGTCCCTCCTTCTGAGGGGATCAAACCTCCCCCAGGCAGCAACACAGTGGGCAGACTGAGGACCAATAGTTGATTTTCAACAATAAGCCTCTTAAAAACCTCGGCAACCCTGCCTGTTCCAAGGCAGTGCCGTGCAGGAAAGTGAGTTACTGCGAGTGCGCGTAACAGTGCCATCTGGTGATCCCTGTCACCGGGGATCCCTGCCATCTGGTGATCCCTGCCATCTGGTGATCCCTGCCATGGCATTATTGGCAGCTGGGCAGTGGCAGCAGCCACCCAAAACTCCTGGTACCAGTGGGACTGGCTCCGAGGTGCTCCACTGACCCTTTACTGCCAAGTCTCACTGCTGGTGTCTCATGAGATGACAGGTCAGAAACACTCAATTTCAGAGCAGGGATGAGGGTGAAGGAGGGTGCTTTTTGTTCTCCCTGCATATTAGCTTTCCTGAAAAGTCCTGCAGACATGAGTTTTAGCGAAACTGAGCTAGGTCCCTCTATTCCCCAACCTAATTGCCATCCATCAAAAGGCTGAGTGAGCCAAATCCTGCCTTCCTTGGTGGCCACTAACTTTCCATACCTTTTTCCTGGGGGCTGTTCCAGATTCACTTAGAGACCATGGTCTGCGTGAGTGTGAAAGCAGAGGTCAGCTCTGTCTTGCAGGAGTGCACTAGCCCTGAAGAGCAAGGGTATTTTAGCTCCTAGGTCCACATTTAAGTCAAGTGCAGAGATGGAAAATATTCCTGCTTTTTTTGTTGGTGGTTTTGTTTGGTTTTTTTCCCCAAGTCACCCTTCTTAAGGGGCAGTTCCAAAGCATGGCACAAGTTGCTCAAACAGCATCAGTTCAGAAACCTTAACACCACCTGCCTCCTGCTCAAGTGCATTAACTGAATTAACTAAATCAAGTTAGTCAGCCTCTAACCCAGATGTTCCTATCTTTTACAAGTCCTATGGAGCCCACAGAGGATACACACACACCTCCTGCACCAAAATCCTCTGCAACTTAAGACAGCACTGAGGGACAACCAAAATGCAAGGGATGCTGACTGGCCACTGAGCACTTATGGGCTGTCTGCATGCCTATAATCCACAATAAATATCAAGTAACTGGCATTCCCTGTTCCCTTCGTGCTCACTGTGAAAGAGACACCACTCAGGTCCTCCAGGGACAGGTCCTGAAAGAGCAGTGATCACTCAAGGCTGATGATAGCTTTGAGAAAAACTTGTCACTTAACACAGCTCTTTCCAGCCTGCTGCAAAGGGAGGAAGGTACACCTCTGAAGCCTCTCAGACAGCTGTAGCCCCAGCAAGTGCATCACTGGTGTAGTAACAGATGTCCCAATATCCCAAGTAGATACAAGTGAACCTTTACAGGAAGTCATCTCAGAAGATGAGGAAGGGGAATGATCATAAGAACTTTTCCTCTGATATTTTCTCAGTCTCCAGGAATGATCCAGAGCTGTTCATGTTCTTTTTCTGGGAGAGCTGGCTTCACATACCTCTGCTCTGCTCTAATAAGAGTAGGGTGAAAAAAACAAGCCCAAACATAAAAATCATTTCCAGATTCTGCAAAGCTCACAATAACACCACTCCATGTTTCTTTGCCCGATGCTAACTCCTGCCTCTCAGGAAATGAGAAGCTTAATCAATTGCTTCCAGTTCTCATGTCATGAGGTCTCTACTTGAAAGTGGTGTTAAATATGATTTAAATTATGTTTCTGAAAGCTCCTTTTAAAGCATATTTATAAATAAAATATGTTCCTGTCTAAGAGTGGCTAATTAATGCCTCTTTCCAAATACCTTGACCTGAAGCATTGGCAATCAATTACTAGGCAGACAGGTTTTAAGAAAGTCTCTTCTAAAACGGATTGCAACATGCAGATTCTGTGTTGTTAAAACAATTCACATGCCATTTTCACACATGATTTCAAGTTACTGAGGTAGGCAAGACCACACAATATAACTTAATACATAGCAATCAAAACTTTCCACACCATCCTTTAATATAGAGCCATGTCCCTATGAAATAAATGATGCAAGAGACTTTCCCTGAAGTTCCAATTCCTACCATTGAAGCTTAAGCCCAGCAAAGAAAGAATTAAAATTCTTTGGTTGCTGCTGAATCACTGGCTGCATTGGGTTATTTTCCTGTGCATTAGACTTTAATTATAACTAAGCTTTAGCCATCTGTTCTACTCCCTAATTACAGATGCAACAAGTATTTCACAATTCCAACCGTTAAAGAGATCTAAGAAAGCTCCATCTATGGTGTGCAAGGCTGTCTTCACTGGGGCCCTTTGCACTCCTTTTTAAAGCACTGGGGAAGAGGAAAGGATCCCCTGCACACGAAACAGATCCTGTTATTAATTTCAGGAGACCTTCACTGTGTCAGCTTTCACACCTCCTGGAGGGACTGTAAACTTCCCTGTGCCAGGGCACAGAGGGCCACAGCAGTGCTACCTGCTGGCAGCCTCTAACCCAGATGTTCCTGTCCCACAAGAACTTGAGAGAAGGATGAGCAGTTCAGAACACCTGATGCATCAGCAGTTGCAGCATTGGGAAAGGATTCTGACAGACAAATTCTGGGCTTTTTTGGTGTGGATGCTAAAGGTGCTTCAACCCCAACTGCCCATCTGGCTCCTGTTGCTGTGGTTGTTATCACACCCCACACATCCTACTAGGATAAGTCCCTGTGAGTGTTTCAGCTTTATCTCTTCATGGGCCAGTTTCTCATCAACATGAAGGAAGGTGGGACTTTAGACATCAGTACTGTGGTCAGCAGCATCTGAAGGCAAAGCCCCCACTGTGTTCCATGCCTGCTGCAACAATAATTATCTCAGCAGAGAAAAGGGTTGGATGAAGGCGTGACAGTGCCCCAACCATCCAGAGCAGCACATCTGGCTTAGCTGGGAGCATCGTTACCAACTCTCCCTGCACAGCTGGGGCTGGCTGTCCTTGCCCATAGGCTGTTGGATAGCCCAGGGGGAGAAACTTGCTGCAGACTCTGGAGCTTCTCAGTCACCTTCCCAACAGCTCTGCTCACTGTCACGAGACACAACTGCAGTTGCCTGAGCTGCCACCACCACACTCCCCTGTCCTCAACCCTGCCCGGTCCAGAGCCTCAAGCGCACTCGTAGCTGTAGGGTTGTGCTTGTGCCTCCACCAACCACCTGGACAACTGCCCAGTGTTTTGTAATTGCACACGCTGCCACTGACCTCAGCAATCCCTTCACCAGTCATAGTCAGATGCCTGGTGAGCTCCAGAGCTGTTATTCATCACAAAAAGATTTGGTTTCACAGCAGCTGCCTGCGACTGCAGCCATGCCCAGTTGTGAAGAGGAGGGCACGTCCTCTCCAGGTACCAGCCAAGGGCTACTTTTTGTTTGTGTGAGTGTCTGGGGAAAGCACAGACAAAGGGGATAGGAGAAGAAAATGTTAAATTCACAGAGCTGAAGTGTGAATGTTTATATTTGTTAGCATACCAGAAAAATTAGAGCTTTTTAGAAAAAAGAGAAAGCTAAGAAAGGTAGAGTAACCCAGGAGTACATACAGTTTCCATGGTGGGATTTCACATAGTTATATTTAAATTATCTCATCTCCTGCATCCACAGTAAGTTTTCAAATGATATCCAGTGGTTTCTCACCACAATCATATGTAAGACCCTCTTTACATTTCTAACATTTAGGTATACGCCCAGACTTTCACTCTGAATGTAATATTAAAATGAATTTTTAAAAAGTAATCAACCAACACTCTTCTGCTGTGCTTTGACAAGGACCCAAAACCACCATGTTTCTTGTGGTTTTCTTCTAAAATCATTATGACAGGGCAGAGTGGAATCACGAGGCAGGTTTGCTGAGTGGTTTGGTTCTGAGAACATAATAGAGTCCAGAGTCAAAATCTCCGGCATCAGGGCAAGGGATCACAGTGTTTCTGTGGGTATTCATAACCATGTGCTTGCATGTCCTAGCCTCTGGGTGATTATATATCACACAAGGTGATAACATGCACACTGAGAATAACCCTGCAGGAGACACCATGCATGAAAAGAAGCCACTCTCCATGATGATTTCCTTGAAGTTGCTCTCAGAGCCAGAAAATCCTGCTCTGTCATTCTAGTTCAACTTTAAGCCATAAGGAAAGCAACAGCAGAACAATATCAGTTGCTTCAGCCTCAAGGAAGAAGCAGAACAAAGTCTAGCATTCTCCAAAGACCTCCTAAAGCTTTCCAGAGCCGTATGTGGAGTTATGCCCTCAAGCAAAGCAGTTTTATTTACCTCTGCAAAGGTCCTGAAAAATGGTGTCTTCCCTTTCTGCCATAGAGGCCTGTTTGGTTTGGGCTTTGATGTTGCATTCAGGAACCATTTGAGAAGTGACCAGAGCCAAGAGCAGCCCGTGGATGAGAGTGCAGCATGAGGTTCAAAACCTAAATATAAGCAGCAGATGTTTAAATGGCCCAAAAGTAACATAAACAGAACACATGGACTCAGGTTTGGGCTGAAACTGCCCTTATTCAAGTCACAAAAAAATTCTCACTGACGTAAGCAAGGTTTTTGCCACTGGGGTATTGTTTTCAATTTAACTAACAGGCTCCAGCTGTATCTTTCCCTTTTTGGTATTTTCCCACTTTTCATGCCCTGGGGAGTGCTCAGCAAGCAAGCAGCCTGGGGAACAGGTATGCAGAAATCACTCTTAGCCCAGGAGACAGAACGGTGAGCAACTTTCCCCGTGCTGAGGCTGACACAGACACTGTGAGCAAATGCCTGCAAGGAAGCCAGATTAGGGGATCTGCTTAAAGAGATTAAATAATTCACTGTGGCATTTTTCAAGAACTAAGTTAAAAGGGGAACAATCCCTTCATTTGAATGATCCCCCCTCCCCCTTACATAAAAGGATAAAAACCTGTTAACTCTTCTTCCCACACATGATCAGTTTTATTCAGTATGATTTCTGTTCCTGATCTTCCTTTTTGCACCCCTGAGCCAGCCAGTTCTGTACTGTAAGCCCCGAGAAAGGAGGAAAGCAGCACAGTGAAAGACTGCAGCCCAAAAAGGAACCGCGTGCTTTGAGTCAGATGCGTGTTCTTACTCACAAGATATAGCACAAATTCTGAATCAAACCCCAGGATTTTCCCCACCCACCACCACCCTGTATTCACTGAACATTGCCAATAAATTCAACATGTCTCTCTGGGAGATTAAGTTATGCTCCCTGCGTAGCAAGGACAGCTGCACTGCACTGAGGATACACTCACAAAGCAGAATTATATTGATTTTGGCTGATCTCAACACTGTTGACCTCAAGATGTGTGATGCCAGATGAAGATTAATGGTGAGGAATCTGGATGGATCAACTACTAGATTCTGCAGACAAATTTGCCATGTCTGTGGGATATGTGTGTTGAGTTGTCCTGCTGATATCTGAGCAGACCCATAGTGAGCTCAGCCCTAACCAGGTAAGATTCAGTTCAGGACCCAAAGCTGTGCAGTTATTTGAATCTGGCTGAGACCCCAGAGCAATATACCCAGCACCAACATAGCCACAGCTCCATCCAGTGCTGGCTTTTGTCCAGGCTGGACAGGGGCTCACCTCTGTCTGCAAACACTGCATTGCCATCCTCTCTACCCAGCCAGGTCTGATCCTGCAGGGCTCTGTGCTCAGAGTGCGCCTCGTGATGCACTCCCCATCATCTCAAGTCAGACCAACTGTAAGCTGTAGGAGAACTCCTTGCATTTCACAATAGTCAAGAACTCTGCAAGCCAGGCTGGGGAAGCCATTCAGCAGATTCAGGCTGTCCTTAGATGATGCAGCTGACCAAAAGCAAGTTATTTGCAGGTGACTGAACAGTAGTAAACAAGTCATCCTGCCTGCAGCAGCAGAAAGCATCACAAATATGCAAGTTACAGTAACTTTCCAGAAAAGGAGAGGGAGGAGTAGGTGGAGACCTGCACGGAGGTGATTAAGTAGATAGAGTCATATGCCCTAACCACAGTGCACCTGCTCTCAGGCTCTCCTGCTGCAGCCCTCGGCACCTTCCCCTCGCCTTCCCACACTGCCACATCAATGCATCCCAACGCACCTCTCTGTGCCCAAGGCAGCTCAGGAATTCCCAGAAGTGCAGGAACAGGAGCAGGGAGAGGGGCAGAGCTGGGATAGGGAGCTGGAAAGGGTAAGAGGAAGGGCAAAGAGCCCTGTGGCCACTGCTTGTTTGCCACATGGAAAGGATCAAAGGAACAGCAGCCCCTTTCTGAAAACATCCCCTGCCCAGCAAGGGCCATATGGGCCAAGGTGTCCTGCAACACAGGTGGTGTGGCCACCAGCATGGCTTTTTTGGGCTCCAGTCTCAATGAAGTGGAGAGCAGACCTTGCCAGGACTGCCTTGCCATTTTGGCAGCCAGCTAACACAGGCGACTGCCTGTGGTTACAGAGTGCCCTACAGGCAAGAGCACCAGCTACCTCTTGAGGGGAATTTTTGAAGAAAATCCAAGAGGTTTGGACCATCTGAAAGTGTAGAAAGAGATTCATGAGAGTAGGAAAAAATTAATGACACTGTCAGGGAAGAGGAAAGCAGCCCTTAAGCAATGAAAGATAAGAAAGCATGATTATAACAGATTGCATTCAGCACGACAGACCCCAGCAGAGAGGATAGGCTGGAGTCCCAAAGTTAAGGCTATAGGGATTCTCTGAAGGTATGCTTCAGCAAAGGTCTCCTCCAAAGTTGAATATGTAGGTGTAGAAACTGGGGTTGGCAGAAATGGTTCAACAGTGCATTCCCTGTTTGTGCTACAGGTCCCAGATATGTGCCATTCTGGAGCAGCCCGCTGGGAGAGGTTTTGCTATGATCCTGGAAAGACATTGGAACATGAGAATGGATCTCCAAAGATATGGATGGGAGGAAAAAATAAGAAATCAATCTAGGGATGTGGCAGGGTGGTATCCTGACAGGGACACACTCTCATTGCCCTAGCTTCTATCTATTGTCAGTATGAACTATTCCTTTTCTTTCCAAATAGGTTGGGTCTCCAAGAAGTTACGATTTTCATTTTTTTGGATTAATGGGCTGAGCTGAGGTCAGAAGTTTTGGTACATACACTATGTCAATGGCTTGAACTGATCATACAGCCATGAACTTGTACCAGCCCACAGCCTTCAAAGACTCAGGTTTTGCAACAGAGAGCACGTGCACGTGGATGAAAAGTCTTGTGAATGTCACCTGCTTTCCTTGCAGACTCATACAGATGCACACCCCAGGTACAGATGTTGTACATAAATGTGCAGTGAGGTAGAAAAGAGAGCCCACAAAACAGTCAGGACAAGAATGGTCCTCAGAAAAATCAAAGTTGTTCTCATCTACGTGCTAACTCAGCTGCCAGTGACCATGAAGCTCTGTCTTGAGCATCACAAATGAAAAAAGATTCATCAAGGACATCCTAAGAAATGCTGTGCTCAAACACTAAGTTTGCTTTCTAATGGAAATTACCTGCTAGATATTGAACATTGTGGGTTATTTGCTGGTGCCAATGAGTCACACAAGACTACTTTATAAACATCAGAACTCAAAATATTAATTCTTGGCTTGCAAATGAATGTCACTTCAATTAATGAGATGCTGCCTTGTGTTTGCAAATGTCGGAGCCCCTGAGGCTTTTATGGGCATGAGGATCAAAACAGCCAAGCTGTTCTGATCCAGTGCAGTGGTACACACAGGGCCACTACAAATGAAAAAAAAAGGACAAAAAAATCTCCTTCTCCCAGAACCAGGCAGCTAAATATTGTGGTGTGACCATGCTACTCTGGTAGAACCAGGTGAAGATAAACCACATGAAAGACAACTTGTCCACACTGGAAAGCCAGCTGGAGCTGGTGTTGCGAAATGCTGTCACCTGCCAGTCTGCAGTGGATCCCAGTTGGCCACTCTGTTCCTGAGCAAAAGTAGCTTTAGCTCTGGGCAGTTCAAAGACAACTCATCGTCCTGGGCAGCTTCTCTTCCTCTCTGTACCCATGACCGGTGACTTGGACAAAGTCTGCCATTCTAAAGCAAGATAATTATACCCAACATCGTTAGCAACAAAAAAATTAATTCCTAATTCCAAAGTGCTTATACAAAGAAGATGAAGATAAGAAAGAGAACAAACCCTTTGCAAATGCAGCAAAGCATTGACTGTCTGCATATGCCTCACTTAATTACCTATTCAAAAGGAGCAAAGCGTCTTTCATACTGTGACTCCAAAAATTAATTAGTCTCAGATCTCATTAAATAAAGATCCAGTTCAACTCTAATTAAATAAGGCTGCCTTTGACAATCAGCTGCAGTCTAGCTATTGAAGGTAGCAAGCTCCTTTTCCTTGCATCTGTCCCAGGTGTCAGCAGGGGCAGGGATGCTGGCAGCATCCTGCATCCCCAGCCCTGCCACCAAGCTTGGAGCATTGACCAGGATGCCCATGGGCCTTGGGAGTAGCTGGCACACAGGAAACCTCTTGGACTTCAGGTCTTCTCTTTCAAGAACTAATGCCTCAGGGAGGACCAACTTCTCTGCAGCCAGACAAAACATAATGCTGCATTCAGCATTGTATTTCAGCATGTCCTGCTTTTTGTCACTGCTGTGTTCAGCCCCAGATGTTCCCTGCAAACTCTCTCTGACTGCTGGAGGAGACTCAGCCTGGCTCAACATTTGCTCTCTTCATGATTTCCCAAGGACAAACACAAGGCAAAGACTCATGCTCTGGGCTTCAGCTAAAGGATGAAGGGCAAGGAGGAGATACAGCTTCTTCAAAAAACCAGGAGGGAGGCTGAAGTTTATTACATCACCCTATCACCACTGATGCTGACGCAGAAAATCTGCCCTGTGTGGGCTGATCCCAGCTTTCAATGCAGGCTTTCTTCTGCACCACTCAGGGATGGTGGGATCTCAACCACAGCAATATCTTTCTTGCTGAGCTGCTGCCTTGCAAGTCTCGTTATCCTGCAGCTGATACAGGACAATTCACCTCCCACGTTTTCTGCTGTTCTGTCTGACCCTGAAGAGAAGCTTAAGGGAGAGGGACCAGGCCCACCCTTGTGTTAAGGGGGTGTGCTACAGCACGCCAGACTCACCAGGTGCCTACCTGCAGCACTTCATCGTTCTTTAATGTTTTCCAGCTTTGGGAGACCTCAAGTCAGAGATCTTAAAGTCTCATTTAGTAACCCAGTCATATATCTTTCATTAGTTACCCAATTTTAAATGGGAAGGAGCTTTTTTTACTCACAGCTTCCTCTAGTAAGAAGTTACACCACATAATGGCTCAGTGTGACAGGAGCAACTCTGATCAGAGGAAAGAAATGCACAACTGTGAGTTGCAGGCACTCTCCTTTGGATTGTTCTGCACTTCACAGCCATCCATCTACTCTTATGCTCCAGCTCCTGAGAATAACGGAGCAGGAAGCATACAGATAACCTTCCCCATGTCACTCACTAGTTAGTTGATTCCTCTTCCCCTTTCCCTCACTTTTTTGAGGATGGAATTATCACCTCCTTAGCTGTCTCTTTTATGGAAACTGCTTCACTTCTTTACTCATCAATTGGTTCTTTTGAATCTTGACTAAATTACCAGAAAGCTTAATTTTTCCCAAAAAAATCACTGGGAAATATAATGAGGAAGGAATTCAAAGTAACCGCCACACCAAAACAGCTTTTTCTCCTGTAACATTTTACATCTCCCAGGAGCAGGAAAATTTATAGAGGCAAGGAGATTATAACTGTGAATAGATCAACAGTGACAAACCACAGATAAGCACTTCTGAGAATTTGCGTAATAATCTGTGTGTCAGTGAGCTGTCAATAAAACCTGACTGAATAGTAACCTTGTAAAACGAAGTCCAACTCCTCAGCAAATAATTGCATTAACTTTCTCAGGCAGCATCACTATCCACTTCAATCTGAATATCACCTCTGCAAACGACCACATGCAGATCTCCTTGTGTCTTTATCACTCCAAGGTGGCTATAAGGTGCCAGCCAGTGTTCTTACTCATTCAGTAAATGCCTGCTCCAGCAGAAAGGCAAATGGACCTGCTGATTCCCCTTCTCATTTCCCAGGCAAGTATTGCAGCTCCCAGCCCCACCAAACATCCATGCCCAGATCTGTGGAAACTTGTAGTGTTCCAACAAGTTCAAGTTACCCTGAACTCCCTGCAATCTGAGAGCTCCCAAAGTGCCCCCACATTAAGGAGATTACACAAAAATGTGAAATGCTCAAGTCATTTGAAATTGCCATGTGATCAGCACAGAGTAAAGGGACATTACTGGACTGCTTTGGATGGTTCTGTAAAGCCTCATAGCTTGGGATTCAAGCAGAACTAGGAGATGTATACACATGCCTTAAGAGGTATCAGGCAGAGATGGAAAGGGACAAAGAATAGCTGCAGTGGGGCCTTGGCTCAGATAAGGTCTGTGTGCCAACCACATCCAGATGCTGCAGCTCTTCTTACCTGATAAGACCTTCTAGGAACTGGTGAACGAAACCCATTCTGTGTAGGAGAGCTATGTGGTGGTGCTGGGGAACAGGACAGGAAATGCAAGCCACTAGAGAGAGACAGACCTGCAGGAACTGAGCCATTTTCTCAAGCATAAGTAAAAAGAAGTATGTGTTCCCATTTGCATCCTTGCAGCACATGTACAGAAACCTCCAGAGAACAGTTGAGATGTCTTTCTTCGGGGTCTGGTGCACTGTGACTGTGTCTGAATGCTTTGTTCCCATTTCTCCTTACAAAGATTTTGGCAGAAGGTGGTACTGTCTTTGCAAGAAAGCTTTTAAGGAGATTGTAATAACATGCTTTTCCTCCCTCTGCCTTTACAACTGCCCTGCTTTCTTTTTGGAACTGGCTAGTTCCCACTGCTGCTGACAGATGCTCAGGAAAGTTCTCAATTCTTACAAATTTTGTGCTGCCTGGTGATCAGGTAGGTAGAAAACACGAGTGCCCTATGTTCCTTAAAGGGAAGCATGCAAGAAGTGGTTCAGCCTTCATCAGATTTAAATTAATCTTAATGAGAACATCTATAAAACTAGGATGTAGTAGCCATGGGGGAGGCTATTTTATTAAACAGCAGAGAATCCCTTTGCCCATCAGGGGATCTCTCTGCTGTGCATATACAATGCTTATTATTACATTGCAGTCTCAGTATAATGCAGTAGGGATAAGAAAGTTCTGGAAAAAAAACCCAAATAAAGCCAAACAAACCCAGCAAACCAGCCCTTCATTATCCACCAGACAAAGCCCTAGGAAATCTGACTTCATTGTCTGCCCATCACAGAATCCACTTGCCCATTGTTAAAATTGAAAAATGTCATAGTCAGTCTCAGCATGGAAGGAAAAGAGCCTGGAAAAGCACTCATTTTCCAAGTTTTGCTTTCCCATTTGCCTGAGAGGGAACTGGTGGTGGTTTTGCTGCAGAAGGAAGCAGCTCTGGGCTCATGTCCCAGAGCCCACATTGCAGGGACAGAGCTGGCCCGGGGATGCACAAAGCAGATGTGCACATGCAAGGAAAGCCCTGCAAAACACAAGTGACACAAAGTGGGATTTGTGATTGCAGCTCTGATTGCAACCACTTGTGCATCACTGCAATGAAACTACCCACCTGAGCTGGGCTTTGGGAGGGACACACGTGGGAACTGGAGCTAAACATTGCACTGTGCTCCAGGGAATGGCCACAAAGATGTATCCCTGGACCTCAGGGACACCCACCCTGTCACTGAAAAAAGTCATCAGTGAGCATATGATTAGTTGCTTTGGAGATGTAAATTTGGACAAACTCCAGTGTGGGGGTGTTATTTTGGATGCCAAGTACCTTTCTAAGTTAGTATCATTTTTAGTGTTGCATTAAGGGAAGAGGAAGCAGGGGAAGGGGGAGACCAAGTTCCCTGGCTGGAGCAGAAATAGAACTTCTCAAGCTGAAAACTGACAGAATGTGCAAGCAGATCCCAAATTCAGAGCAGGCTGGGGGGAGCACTGCTCCACACTGAATGCTCCTATTTGAGTGGGGTGGAAGATGCACAGTGTATTTCTGTCTTGGACCACGAGTGAAAGACCATGTTGCCATGTAAACCAGCAGACAGCAGAAGCCTTTTTCCCTAAGAACAGCTCTTGGATTCAAAGCCTTTTCAAAGCCATTGAAAGAGGTACCAAGAGCTCAAATTTACACAGTGATGACAAGTTGCAAGAGAAGGATTCCACTTCTTACATTGTACATATTAGAATTTCAAGGGCTTTTGACTTTGTCTAATCAAAACCCATTTTCACTACAACACTCAAAGACTTTGAATGAAATCAAGATAATTCCCTTGCCAAATTTTCTCTGAGTAAACTATTTCTCCTCACGTGCCAAGTTGGATAAAAAGAAAGAGTAACAAGTTTTAACATTTTTCTCGGCTGTTAGTCAGAGAGGAGAGTTAAACCACTGAGCCTTGAGTTTCCACAAAAAAAAAAATCTCTAATTAAACAGAAAAAAAATGCATAGGACATTTTACCAAGATTCCTGGAAAAGGGACAGGGGATAGAAAAGCTAAGACAACTCAAGCCAAATCAGGGTTTTCTCATCTCCCACAATAAGTTCTGTCTCCACAACTGAGGTGTGGATTTTGCAGAAGTTTGGTCTGAGCTGCAGACTCCACAGAGTTCCCACAAAGTAGAAACAAAAGCAAGAATCTCTCACGCTGCCTGTGCACATTTCTGCAAGGCAGTGCCTCACCCAGTTCTTAACAGGAAGCTTCCCATTAACAATAAGAGATGGATGACGAATTAATGCTTACATACTCTCCAAACCCATTCACTTCTAATTGTTTTATGATATAAACCATGCTAGTCACACAAGTTTTTCAGGGAACTCTTACTCTGTATGTTCAAAGTGAACCAGAATGGTTCTGTGGCACATCTTGCCCCGGCACTGCACTGCAGGCTGCACAAAATTATTTGCAGGAGGATGCTCTGGCTGGCTATTGCAAACAGCCTACACGTGCTTTGGAAAAATCAAGGATGGGTCTGCATCCCATAGCCCCCCTTTTCACATAGCTTGTGTCAAGTATTGATAGAAAGAGAAGGGGGAAGTAATCAGTCTTCTGCTTTGGACACATAAATGCTAAATCATATCTGATACGCTGAGAACAGCCCCCAAGAGCAACCCTACACTGAGGAGCTTGTAGGAATTTCCCACTGACCACCTGCTCTTGAAACTGTAGGGGGAAATCCCACATGCTCTGGGATGAAGGGAGTTCAGTTAAAAACAGCCCTTAACAATTACAGCTGCAGGTTATTTTTAATTGAATTCAGATGATGAATGTGAAATAGATGATTTCGAGGGAGATAAGCAGGGAAGCATTTGATCTCGTCAAGAAGGTGAGGAGCAAACAGTTTTCCCAACTAGCCTAGATAGGAACTTTTTAATCACTGAAAGAGAAATAATAGATCCAAACTATCGAGATTTATTTTAATCCAAATTAGGAATTTGATTTAAAGTGGCTCAAAATCCAGCTCTATTGGATTATTTTGAAACTGTAGCTGAGTCTGCAAATTGAAGGTCTCCAGTGCTCAAAATTGCCACAGGGTGAGTCACCAGGAGGTGCAGATCCTAGGTTGCACAGACCTAGAGGGCCTTGAGAAGCTTCTCTGTTCGAGCACTGACCACAGAGCTGGTGCACAGCTCTCCCTATCACATCAACACCATGGCTGGGACAGTCGTGGAGAAAGGAGAGGGGTGATGTTCTCACACTCACTCCACTGCAGTTCTGAGCTTGCTACAGACTCCTCACACAACCTCAGATGCATTGATGAAATTGTCTGGGCAATAGGTCCCCCCCAGAGAAACAGGGACAATATTCCCTTCCTCCCACTCTTTGTCTTGTCCATCTATGTGATAAGTCCTTTTACATGTAAAAGGTGCTGTGAAACAGCAAGGCAGCCAGAATCTGTGGCAATGAACAAATACCCGTGACTAAACTGTGGCTTTGGTCCTGCAGAGCTGCCAGCTGCTTTTCATGTGTCACTGCACATTTGCGTGGGTAATTGGATGCTGAAAGGAGAGCTTTGTAGGCACAATGGATGTCCCTCAGCACTGACAGAAAATAAGAATAGATTTGATAATTTTGGGGTATTTTCCACAGAAGCTGACAAAAACATTCATCAAAACTAGGGACACCATTTGCCAGACTGAATATTAACAGAGCAATGTGGACATGTGCCCAAACTGCCAAGATGGACATCTCCCACCACCACCACATCTTTTACTTAGATTTTTGAGCTCATTTTGCTCATGCACATGGCAGAACTGTAAAAAAAGACAAAAAAGTCTTTTCTAGGCTATTGTTACGTGAAAATACTCCAGTGGAACTTGATCAACACTGATTTCTAATGTAATGGAAAGAGCTCACACACAGCTCCCTTTCTGTCAACCAGAGACCTTTGCAGGACATTATTTCCATTAGAAAAAATGAACTGTAAGTGCATGTGTGCAAAAGAAAGTGATGAGCAAAGCTGGGGAAAAAAAAACCCAAAAAACATACCTAAAAGCATACAGAGTGTTTCACAAGATAATTGCAGAACAAATAGAAAGCAGAGCCAGATAAACACAGCCAGCCTGTGCCACGTTCTCATGGCCATCTCAACAGCATTTTAAGACAAAGAGAAATGGAACAGGAATTTTTCTACTGAGACATTTTCTGGTATCTCAAACATTACTAAAATACAAAGAGTAGAAGCACTACTGAGTAGGCACAGGTCTTGCACACATTATGCATGTTTAGAGTCAATGCCTGTATGCTTGGAGGAAGACATAGCTCAGCAAAAGGTGGAACCAACCTATTTCTTAAAAGCACTCCACAGCTGCCACATGGTAAAAAACCCCTCACTATGACTCAGCCAGGTGGGATTTGGGCTGGCAATCTCCCTGCAAACATTTTCACAAACCTTCACTACAGCCTGCCCTTCCATTCTCTCTCTGAAGAGATCCAAGCTAGATAGGTAAGTTTTACAAAATCATGCTGAGAGAAGGAAAGGAAATCCAGCAGTTACCTGACACAATTTAAATGCAAAGTAACTGGAAACTACTATCCAAAGAACTGGAAGAAGAAATAATGCATCCCATGGAGCACCATTCCCGCCTCCACCCCACCCAGGTTATCTCTTGGCCAGGTGAGCCACCTCCCAAAGGGAGCATCATTGTGCTCCACCCTGGCTTAGCCCTGGGCTCCAAGGAACCGATCACTGTTTGCTTCCCAGGGCTCTTTCAGAAGTGGCAGGCACTTACCTTCTCCCTGGAGTGTAGGCTGATTTGTTAACTAGCTATTGAAATTAGTAATCCTCAGTTGAGTCAACAGTTAGGCAGTTGCTTATATCACCTTACAAGGAAAAAAATATTGACACTCTTATACTGTCAACAGATCAGAAGTAGGCAAATATAGACAGAGATAGAGTATTTAGATAACCTGCCAACCCCTGCCAATTGCAACAAAAATATAAACAGAAGGCTCTCTTCTTTATGACGATTTGCAACAGGGCAGCAGCTACATAAGGAGCCCAAGAAGCATCTTCTGAGCTGATTTTCAGGCCAGAGGAGCATTATTTGGTAACTTGAGGACTTTGGTTTCTGCTCAGAAGAGCTGCTGATGTTATAGGCTTGAGCAACTGGGAAGTGGTGCCTCCATTCCTTTGGCAGAGGCATCAGGAGTTTACAGATTTAGCTGCAGTTGCAAAATAATACAACAGAACTGGAGCAGTCTGGATTTTGAGCCATTTTAAACCAAAATTCTTAAATTAATTTAAAACAAATCTTGGTGGTGTCCTGCTCATTATGTGTTTTTGACAAAATGAACACAGACATCCTCAGCCTAGAGCCCATCCCAGATTTCAGGGATACAGTACATAGCCCTGCTCTTCATCACTCACCATTTTCTCCCATGGCTGGTAAACGTCAGAAGATGTTGAGCCAGCAAATGCTTCTGATTATCCTGTCAGAAGCTGTTCCCTTTTCTGTGCCTTCTTCCATTGCTCTGTGTCCTGTAGCCCTTCTTTCCATCTCTATACTAGATGTCTTCTTTCAGCCGCATCCCTGCAGGGTCCTTCCCTTGGGCATCTCTTTATCACTGGGCCATCCTATTCCCATTCGACACGATCTGGGAGGGACCAATGCTTTAACAGGTTACTTCTGTGGAAATAATTGGCAGAAGATATTTCCCTAAACCACCAAGTGCCCTTTTACAAAATCTGGCTAATTGTTCTTTCTCCTAGAGCAGCTGGGACAAGGGCTGAGTAAGCAGCTTGCAACCCTTTGAGCAATGAATTAGGGCTAATACAACTGAAAACCAACTTTGTTGTGCAAAGACCAATTCTTTATGGAGGTGTAATCACCAGGACTGCCCTAAGGGCAAAAAGAAACCTCTCCATAGAGCCCCTTGCTCTACTTTTTTCTCAGTCGACTCAGAGGAAGACTATTGAATCCCTTTCCTCATAAAAACCACACAGACTCTCCAACAATGACAAGGGGCTGCTTAGGCTAACCACATGCATCCCCACAGCCCCTACTTTCTAACACCCTGTTGGCAAAGCCAAAGGGACACATTGGTTTGTGGTCCTGTGGGGAGTAAATCTCTACTGGAGGCCTGAAGCCCACACCAGTCTGGGATAGGTGTGCATGGAGTAAATGCCGGCTGATGTTCAGATAATCAGCCTCAAGGTAGGGCAGAGGGGCAGACACGCAAGAGAAAGATTTTAAGATAGCAGCCATACATTTCTCAATGTCTATGAAGGTTCAGCTCTGAGGACAGACATATTCCTAGCTTCGGTTTCTGAGTTGGAAGAAGACAAAATTTAGGCTCAGCTCATCAACAAATGAGCAAAGGTTCAGTCTGAGCTGCAATTTCTTCTACCTGAACCAGTTTGCCCAACCCTGGAGATGCTACTCAAGATATTAGCTTTGCTGAGGTTCCCACCTGACATCTTTCAAGGAGGGCAGAAGGGCTCAGAGAACTCCAACTCCACCTTGGCTTATAAACCTGCCAAACATGTTTCTTGGCAAGGTAGCAGAGTCATTTCCCCAAAGGCATGGTGGTTTTGCTTTGTCTTTTACCAGGTTCTAGCCCTGTGGTGCTAGCAGTCGTCATTGGGAGACAATCATAAACCAAGAAAGCAAAGCAGGAAAAAAGTAAATAAATAAAAAACAACAGAAAACATTAAGACCATAACTACACATAAAAAGGACATATTGTTGAGCAGACAAAAGCCAAGATGGATAAAAAAAAAATGACTCATTTCTTTTCATAAGTTTTTTGCTTGCTCCAAAGTAAAACCAAATGGTGGGATAAGTCATTTCCATTGTGTTTAGCTGCTCTCTGTGGTTTTTACCAGTAGCCACAGTTGTCTGCGTTGACTTAAGTATTATTTATAAGGTACAAGGAATGAGTTGTGGAAAAGTCAACCAGGGATGTGACAAACTGCAAGAAAGAGCTTGGACGTTTTCCTAGTCCTCGCTGTGCCTAACACTCACCAGCACCGGCCTCGTTGTGTCTCTTTCTCTTTTCTACCCTTGATAAGAGAGTTTTGTCATTTCATCCTATTCTGTACTACAGGCTGAGAACACTTCAACATCAGCAGTGACACGCACTCTTCCAGCAAGAAAACGAGGAAGATGGTGGAACCTTATTTGAGATAGCATTGGAAATGAAAAAGGGGAGAAGAAGATAGCTTGATTCTCTAGGAGACCCGTAACCATCCGGATGGTTACTGCAGTGCGACTGTCACTCCTCCCAAAACACAATAGACACAGATGTGTCAGTGCAGGAGGTGCAGAGATGCACAGGCAGGCTCTGCTCGGGGCAGCCCTGGGTTGACACGGCCCGTGAAGGCAGTGCAGATACTCCTGTGCTGATGGCACACAACCAGCTTTAGTCTGGAGGTGGCCTGGTCACGGTCCCAGGCATTGCTCTGCAAACCCAGTCACTTTGTTTCTGAACAGGATTAACGTGCTGAAATGGCACTTTTCCAGCCTGAGTGTACTGCTTTGTGTGTCCAGTTGACCATTTTATGCTCTGCCATGGAAAAACCACCTTGATTCTCCCACAGTAAAACCACCTGGTCCAGACCTCCTCACCTTTCCTCTTGCCTGTCTTGACTCAAGTATAATTTGAATTGGAATTTCTAAGCAAACCAAAACCTTTCACTTTAAACCAACTTTTGAGAACTGCTTCAGAATCCTTAATACTTGCAGATCCAATAAAAGTTTCATTTTAATCAAATATATTACAGAAGTTTTATAGAAGATATCCAGATCAACATACTGTACTTAGTTGTAAAAAATCCCCTCGTTATTTCCTGAATATCTTGACACTGTTTCTCCCTCTTAGGATGAATGGAAACACATCCTATAGTTTCCCAAGGGACAGAAATATATTATCACATCCTCTGAACCTGCCTATTAGAACATTCCAGGCTTGCACAGTTTGTAGGAACATTTTCTGGTTTTGATCAGCACAAGACGCACCAGCTCTTTCTCTTGACTCACCTCCTGACACAGTGATTTTAGTCTCAAACTGGGGCAGAAGTCAAATTACAGGCAGCATGATTCATGTGCCTCTCACTTCAATCTACCCTCTTCTCGGAAAATGAATTACTATTTGCTTTGAAGTAATATTTCTCTCAAGTTAACTTTTATAGGATTTGCAACCTGCTTGCTGACTTGGTTTGGCATAAAGTGTTGTATTACTGTGGTGATCTCGCTGCTGAATGCAGCAGGGTGGTATCAAGAGGAGCTTTCCTGCAGCAGGGCCATGTGGTCCTCGTGCATTTGTCTCAGATTTGTTTTATACACACCACAGCAACTCTACTGGCACATCACAGAATCACAGAATCAGGTCACAGTTTTCAGAGAGTTGCAGAGAGGGATAAGGTCCCTCCTGAGCCTACTCTTTTCCAGGCTGAGCCCCCTCAGCTGCTCCTCATAGGACTTGTGCTCCAAACCCTTCCCCAGCTTCATTGCCCTTCTCTGGACTTGCTCCAGCACCTCAATGTCCTTCCTGAATTGAGGGGTCCAGAACCAGAATAGGGCCCCAAACTGTGGCAAGCTTTTGACCTATAGAACCTTGTCTGCTGCAGAAAGACTGACTCTGCACGTATTAAAACAAGACTAAAGGCTCTGCAAACTTGAATAACCTCAGAGTGATCCTTATCCTGTGTAAGAACTGTAGTTAATCTTGTCTATTGTCAATTAAAATGAATAAGAGAAAAAGAAGTCCAACTCCAAACCCAAGGAAATCTGGAGTAATTAAACAAGCAGCTTCCTTTTCTTTGAATCTTGCTGTTTCCATACTGATCCTCTCCACAGTTGTCTTGACAAGACTTCTCCAAGCCAAATTTTAAGCATTTACTTCACTATTGTCTTTCTAAAGAAAGATACCCTGCCCCAGGCTACCAGCCTCTTCGATTTGCACTGGTCCCTCATCATAATCTAGAGAACTGTCATCAAATTCCCTGGGTCTCTCAAGCCAGCACTTGGTAATATAGATCTTGGACTTTTTGAAATTGCATGCATAATCTTAATTGGCTCAGCCATTCTTAAGCCATGATTAATAATCAAAATAATAAAATGAAAAAAAAAAAAAAAGGTAATTACACCCATGCTGGTAACTAAAGTGAACAGATCTCTAGCACACAAAACAAATCCCTGTACATTGACTTCCTCTGAGTCACGCCCCAATACACCCACGCCTCGCCTCACTAAGGTATTTCTCATGTCATCGTAGCCTAAAGCAAACACCTACACTCTCTCCGAGCCTGCAGAAGAGAGAATCCAACCCTGCAGCACTGGGATCAAAGGTGTAAACGCCACCATCTTCCCCAGGATGTCCTGCAATTAGCAGGCGATAACCTGGAGATGGTGGCATGGCCTGAGGCCATTTTTCTCAGGGGAGAAGGTGTGTGATGGCTTCTGGTGTAGCAATAAGCTCCAGACATGGGGCCAGGTGCAACAAAGGAACATCCAGCTCCTCTGGCCTCAGCCAGTTTGACCCCTCTGAGGACCACAGTTTGGATGGAGTGAAATGAGGCTCTTACACCATGTGCCTGGTTTCAGACCGGGGTTTGCAGAGATGCTTGGACAAATGGGCATAACTCTGCATCTAAAAAGCAGAAAAAAAGATGGAAAAATGGAAGAGAGGTCAGGTAAGAGAGGAACAATGAGGGGAAAAAAAGGAACAGAAAAACCATGAAGACTGAAGTGTTGGAAATGCTTTCAAGAAAACACAGACTCTTGCTCCTCTCTGGTTTCTTTTGTTGGGTTTGTATTTGTGAATGCAGCCCTGTCTGACAGCTCCAGTTTCTGCTGCAAAGCAACCCTGGGCTAAAAGTTTTGCAAGGTCCCACTGCATGGGCAGGGTGTTTTACAGATGAATGTTCTTTTGCTTTCCACAAGGCATCCTTGCATCAGCTCTAATTCCTGAAGAGTGGTGTTTCCCACCAGGCACAGAAAATTTAATAAGTGTTCATGCTCTTGGGTTACAAAGAAGGGCAGGTCACGTTACGGTCACACAGTGCCCTCAGCTTACTGTGAGCCAGCCGGGCTTGAAAGCCTCAGTGAATCTCAGCCGCCACAGAGTGACCTCAGGTGCCTCTGGGCTGCAGGTGCTTCTCCTCACTGCTGTGTTGTGCAGCCTCAGCTCTCTGCAGAGCCTCCTGCCCTGCTTGTCCTCCTGCCAATGCTGCAGCTTGGCTGGACATCAGTTCCTAAAGCTGGCAGCAGCAGCCGCAGTCCCCCTGCCACAGCTGCACTGCTATCACCTGCACACCCTGGGCTTGCTCAACTGGCTGCAGCTTCACCAAGGAGGTCTGGACATCCCAACAGCAAGGCCCCATTCTGCTCATATGTTCCAAATACCTGCTGGAGGCAGAGCAGAGCGCACTGGGTCTGTGCTCTCCCTGAGGCCACCAGGCTTGTCGAGGAGGGATTTACTGGACCAAGTACTCTGCACGACCTTTAAGCAGCTACAAACCCCTCAGCTGAGGCTGGAGCTGACCCTCAGTTCTGACTTATACATCAGCTGTGGGTTGGATGGTCTTGTCCTGGGCTATTTTGGGCAGCTCAGTCATTATTTATGCACTGCAAGACTCTTGTAACATCCAAGTCTGAAGCAATACCTTTCACATGAACAGGGTTAGCAGTATAACCAGCTCTAAACTCAGCCTTTGCTACAGAAAGGACACCAAGGGATCAGTCTTCATGGCCACTGTATTATCTGCAAGGCTTTCCAGACTCAGAAGGTAGAAGCAGAAGTTAAAACCGAGGTCTTAAAAATGGTTTAAGCAGCATTTTCTTGTCCTACACTGTCTCTTTACAGTTGTGACCATCAAAGCAAAAGCTGGGGCCACTGAACTGGATTTTCAGCAATTGTGCCCTTGAGTCAGAAGAGGAGTTCGGAGGACCCTTACCTCCTTCCCAGCTCCCATGGACATCCTACTGCATCCCTGAATTTACAATAACTGAAAATCCCAGGAGAATGAGAGAGGTAACGTGGGGAGCAATTACACTCCTGTCAGTAACTGTGGGCTGAAGTACTTTCCATGCCAGCCATGTCCCTACCTTTCCTAACAGTACAGAAAAGGAACATAACTAGCAGCAAACAGCACGCTGATGTGTTTCAAAATCTTTGCTGGAATACCAACACCCAGGCAAACAAACAGAGCTGAGCATGCTGCAACGAATATCTCCTCCATCTACAAATAAGAGCTCTCCCGATTTCAGTAACCTGCAGTGAGGAATTCAGCCTACGGATCTGCCAGGTCTGTGCCAGGCAGACACACATCAGGGCTTCTCTGCAGCAACCAAACAGACAGAGACCCATGAAAGGGTGATAGTGATGGCACAGTTGGATAGTCCCGAAATACCAGTTTCCCCATAAATAGGGAAATAAATTAAAGGTTACGAAATGCAGTAATTTTCTCTGGGTGTAGCTACATGCTTCTGAGTTTAATGAGCAGGTAAATGAAGATGGGAGAGAGAAAGCAAAAACACATTTTGGGCTTCTACTGTTTTGTTCCTCAAAACCTACAAAACTTCACAAGCTTTAGATCACACCTGGTGACCCTTTCAGGACCTTCCAGTTGATGCCATCCTGCAGTCACTCCTGCCCACCATCCCCTTGGGCCTGATGACTCCTGGGAGGAGGGGGAAGTAGAATTACCTGTCAGGCACAGAAAGTCAGGCACAGAGATGGCATATTGTCCAACCAATTTTACAGATGGTGTGGGGAAAGGAAAAGGGCTAGGAAAAATGTCAAAAAGCAAAAACCTGCAGAGAGAATTAGGACTGGAAATGGACTAAGTCCAATATCGTCCCATTTTCTGTTCTTTGAAAAAAGTTTTTGTACCTTTCCTTTTCCAAAACCAGATAAGGACCTCAAGCATCCAGAGATATTTTATATCTGCTGCACGAGGATGACCCTATCCCCACAAAGGACAGACACCTGTGTATGATCCTCTATCTCAAAAAAACAGAACAGTTTTCCAGATGAACTTCAGGACAACCCTTCATAATGCCCCAACTTTGCTTCTTAATTTATAACCTGATCTCCCTCGTATCCTACCTTTAAAACTGAACAATTTACTGTTGCTTTAGGGGCAAGTGTTCACATATGCTTATGAGCCTTTAGGCCTGTGTGCCTTGCTCCCTCTACACAGCGAAAAATTCTGCTAATTCAGAGCCATGACTGAGAACTTTGCCCTAATTTCATTCTCCACTGTACTTTTTTTGGGGTTCATCCTTTGCACCAGCCCAATTTGTATAAGGAGGTGGTACAGTGAATCATTCCAAGACTTCCCAGTTCTGGGGGAACAATGGGGACTAGCCCATGCACAGGCAATAATAGGCTTTCTGAATCATTCTACAACAATTTCTTGGCATTGCATTCTTTGGGGGATGAGATACACCTCCAGATTTCTCCACTCCTCAAAACAGAGGATACTGCCACTTGGGCATATTTAGTAATAGAAAAAATAGGAATAAATTTGCTGTTCCATTAGAGCTGGCCATGGAACTTCCTTATGTTGGTTTTTGGTACACAGAACCATATTTGGTTGCAGTCTGCTGGTTGAAAAGTTACTTCTGGGACCACCTTTGTCATGCTACATGCCCTAGTCCTAAATATGCTCCAGCCATAGTCAAGGGCTTAGTCCCAGATTTAGGAATGGATGCTCTTAGGCATGACCAGAGATCTGGCATTCCTTCCAGGAGAGGGCAGGAGCCCTTGCTCGGCCAAAGGCCCAGAACTACTAAAACCAATGCTTTCCTATCACAGGCAGCTTTGATAACCAGAATGAGAGAATTCTGCTGTCCTGGAATGGAGACAGAAGCATGGTGATTTCATTGCACAGCACATGTGGAAAGAAAAGTCTTTGCTTCTGATGGAAATGTTTTGTCTAAGCAGGAGACATTGCTTAAAAGAATATAAAAATTCAAACATCACAGCATAAACTAAAGTGAGAAGAAAATTGTTAGATGAAGAGTTCTTTTAACCAATCCCACCAACTTCAGACTCCCTTTTTTAGATCTACTGTAAGTTTATTAACGTCACAGGATTACAAGTAAACAAAATAATTCAGTAGGATTGAAAATCACAAACTAAAGAACCTATAATTTTCCGTTAAAAAACCGGGACAAACATTTTGCCTGACTTCACAACTGTTTAAAAAAATCTGAATTCCAACACTACAATATTTGAACAGTGTGTTTAACTAACAGATGTGCCAGTAGGATCAACATGACAGTATTCATGTCCTGGAATAACTTCAGTTTCACATCATTTACAGCAGGGAGACTGTGAGTGTCATTGTGAACACAAGACCTGCCCTTGCTAATATTGTGCTCTCCCAAACCAGATCTCAGCTTTATACATTGGACGCCTCCTGAGGTCCGTTTACTGCTGCACAACCATTCCATTCTCTGTGAAATGGGACAAGAGTAATTCATATCACTTCTACTGAAGAACCACTCCACAGCCCTTATTTTAAATTTGCATTACACAGACACCTTTAAAAAGAAGGTGTCGTTAGGCCAGAGGAGCTGGCTCTGCAACATGCTTCTTTGGTAATAATATCTTCCACATTCTGTAACTTCTGAAATATAGGTATGACATAAACCGTATGGGGGCTCATATCACGGAGATACTGCTAACCCGAGCCCTGCAGCCCTTCTCATTGGGTGCACGGGGCAGACACTGCAGCCAACCACCCTCCCAGAGTAAGCAAAGATGCTTGGATACTGTGCTCTGGAGTCGTGTCCTGCCTTCAGCGGTAACCTTAGAAAGACTATCTTTTCAGTTTGGTCATTAGATAATCTACAAAAATATCCCATGCTGTGATCTCAGCACAAAGGGCACACAAGAGCACAGGTGGAGGGAGATCTTGCCTCAGGAGGATGCTAAGTAGAAACCAAAGTCAATGTTGATGATGCCAAGGATCCTTCAACAGTATTTGTCTTTCTGAGTAGGGGTCCTTCTCCTTGGAGAACATTTATTGCCATTCTAGGAGATCTGAGCCCAGCTGCCTGCTTGGAGACATGCTTCTTTTCAAACCAGGAGCCTGAACACTGGTTTTGGGCTGGAGTGAAATTTTGAGGAAAAATACCTTCAAGATAGATTTGCAGCTACTGTGATGACACAACCACACAAGGATGTCAGGAAATTGGATGGTCTACTTCCCGTCTTCCTCCCACACTGGTCAGGATGTGAGGATCTGATGTGTGATGAAGTTGCTATTGCCTAATGAGCTATTGCACATCCTCTGACATGGTGCAAGAGATTATGTCCTGGGCTTTGCCTGCAGCAAACGAAGCTTGGCTCTCTTTCTTCACATTAAATGCAATTTGCTGTAAAGTAGGTGTCTGTGTGTGTGCACTGTTATCACATGACAATATGCATTGTTGAGCTGCTGTAAAGGGAACAGTGCCCGTGTCCTTTCCTAGGGAGCTGCATTTGACACAGTAGGCAAGAACTCAACGTCTTGAATGAACACTCTGTAAAATGGTGTGGTTTTTAAAACAGGATGAATTTGGGCAAAAAAAGATAGGGAAGGAAAGGTCCTGAAAGTCTGAACAGCAATCAGAGAGCGATCTCCTGTCAACTGGTTGTGCACTGAGACTCTTTTTGAGTAAGGCACCTCTGTCTCTCTGCAACTCCATCAGGGAGTGTGCCTAAAACTCAGCAATGGGAGCCGGGGTCACGGGTCCTTCTTAATCCCACCTGAGCCAATCCTTCATAATTTTGATCAAAGAAATGCAATCCTGCAAAGCACAGGCAAGAAAACCAGATGCATAAAGCAAAATAAAGGTTGAGTTGCAATTCCCCAAAGGCATTAAACTCCCAAATTCTTAGCTTTCTGTTTGTAAGATATTGTCTCTACAGAGAGCAGTATGGACTAAGCAGTGTCTCAGGACTGGGCTGTCTTCCAGACTCAATCTCACCTCTCCTGAGAGTGTCTGAAAAAAACCTGGCATTGCAGAGCAAGGAATGTTTGAAAGTTGGTGCCTCTGGGTGCTTCTATGAAGCCTTAGATGCTTAAATACCTGCATCTGTGATCTTGAATAAATACCAGATTTCATGGAACTATTTTGCTCCAAATGCGTTCACTTCATGTACAATGGAGAGCATTTTTCCTTAAAAAAAAAATAAAAGTAGGATCTTTTCCTTTGGCAAGGTCCTTGGAGAGAGACCAGGAAGGTTCACAAGCACTCTTCACCGAGGCACATTTACCCCGAAAGTGCTTGTGAGGGCATCATGAAAATTTTGTGGGCTTCAGCTCTCCGGGGAGTGAGAGCTGTGCTCATGAGGCAGGTGACCGATGAGACACCCCTGGGAGCAGCTGCTGACTGGTGCACAGTCAGAACAATCCCTGCGCTCAAGAACATCTGAATAACCAGCAGGGCGGATACACAGCCAGCAAACTCGGGGTGAATAATTCCACGCAAACAAATTTGTAAATCTGTCTGTTTGCACAACATGAGCTCAGACTTCAGGACAAAATTCGGTAATAAATTTTGACTGTTGAGGTGAGAAGTGATGGTTGCACTGGATTTTGGAGACAAAAGGAGACATTTTGTAAGAGTCAGTTTTCTATTTGAGGGCCCCGTTTTCCTCTGCCAGGTCCTGACGTGACATATCTCAACCTCAGCAATGTTCTGACAGCTGCTGGGATGGGAAAGGCCACAGTCTGCCAGGTAAGAGCCATATTCCAGGATCACATCCAGGAGGCAGAACATTAAGAAAAAAACAAGCAAGATTCTGCCACGCAGCGGCAGCAAGATGTGCAGCATTGGACACTGAATACTGGGGTCATCAGCTCAAGGAAAGGGCAGTTAGGTCACTAAAAGCTTAAACGAGTGGAAGAGGTGACCAAACACATTCATGGAATCTGCAGCTATTAAGTGTCATGAAAGTATCAGGATGGTCTGGGAAAGCACCTGGTTGCAAGCACCACGACGTGTCCTGTTTTCAGACTTATTCCGAGCCATAAATGGGTACAGCCAGAGGCAGCACTTGGGTTACTCCAATCCTTAGCCTTTAGCAGATCTCTGGGCTCCTGGAGTTCTCCTCTTGGAACTAATTCCTTTCCATATAAATGCTTAAATGTCCATTATATTGAAGCACACACATTATAGTTCACTAGCCAGGGCTGGCAGATGGCATGAAAGGCTTAAACACAGGTTCCCTAATTTTCTCCTGGGTTTCAGCATGTGAAAGCTCCTACTGTCATTGCAGTGAGAGACCAAATGACACCATCTTGAGACTCCCCAAAATTTGATTCCCCCCTCAGCAGCTACAATTCTATGAAATGCTGAGTTATCAAAAGGTGCTACAGTATTATAAGCTGATGAAATCACCCAAGACATTGGCAAATGGCTCAAAGGTCCCAAGCCCTATTTGCTGGTAACCATGGCACTGCAAATTCTGTTTGCTAAATACTGGCCCTGAAGGGAAGGCAAAGGTAAGAGGCTTGCAGGAGGCAGGGTACAGTACATGTTGCTTAGCCACTGAGCAATAACATGTTGTGTGTTTCATGGGTGTGATGGCATCAGTCAGAGCAGGCACGTGACTCAGCCCCACCAACACTGACTGGAACCTTGTAAAGCACATGGCTAAGTTCTCTTCTTATCTCCAGGGGATACCAGAAGAAGAAAATAAAAACCCGTCAAGAAAAACCTTTCAATTTACTTACGTTCATAGAAGTATCAAAAGATTAAACTGCTAAGCAGGGTAATTTTTCAAATGCTTGATACTTCCTTGATGTAGGATCACCAGGCCTTTTTGAGTTCATTCATCAATTCTCAGTCAGTAGGAGCAAAATTAAGTTCCCAGTCACCAGGAATAACCGCTCTCAGCCATCCCAAGCTTTGGAGATGAAGCTGGGTTTGGACAGGAGAGCGTATAGTGAGCTGATCCTTGAACCCTTGGAGCCTTAGGAGCCCAGCTTCCATTAATGTCCCACTGAGAAGCAAAGAGCTTTGATGCTGTGTAATAAAACTCACCACAGAGATCTTGGCGTTCATGAAATAACCAGTGGGAAGTGGCCTGGCCAGGCTCTGGCAGTGCTGGAACCAGAGCCCAACAATGTGGTAATGGGTTGAGCCTCCCTAATACTCTGCACTGCTTCATGAGGAATGTCCTTTGGTCAAAACCGCCTTATATCCCCATTGGGACAATGTGACTTTGAAAATACTACCTTGCCTATCCTACCGCCTAAATGTCAGCCAGGAAAAGAGAAGGAACGAAAGCAACGAGCCACCAAGTGTTGCAGAGTATGTGCTCTCAGCTGCCACTCTGCTGAGCCATTCCTGTTCTCTCCAGAAATCTCGGGTTTTAGGGCAGGACAAGGCTCTTTCCGTTCACCTTTCCTGGTCACCCTATGCAGGTGTTTCTTGCAAGTATGAGTGTTGAAGAGCCTCAAGTGCTTCTACAGACACTAAACTGCATGTGGTTAGTCAAAATCGTAATTTACTGATACCAGCTGACTCTTGGGATGAGCAGAAACATGCTGGGGTCAAGCTGTGCAAATTAACCCATTAAATTATTCTTCAGTGGCTGCCTGTGCTCATGAATGCAGCGTGCACATAACTCATGAAGGGAGCTGTGGTGAGAGCAGGTGAAGGGAAGGATGAGGCTCCTGCTCCCCGTGATTGCAGTGTGGTAAGTCTGGGAGGCACCATGGCAAGACCATTGTTGAGGAGCAGCTCCCGCACTGATGCTCAGAGTGCAGGAGAAAACTCACATCAGGAGTTTCACTTGTGCCTTACAGCTGACAGCTGCTCAGAGAGACGAGGTCAAGGATCAGTGGGTGGATTGGGATGGAATAAAAGCAAACCCTTTTGATCCCTTCTCCCAGCTCCCTGCAGCACATGAAACTGTGCTTTGGAAAAGTCTGAATTCACACTCTCTAAATCTCTTGATTCCTACATACATCAGCTCTTTCTCCAGCACTGTAGCATAACCTCCAGAGACCTAGCTGGGTTTTTGGTTTTGGGTTGTTCTGGTTTTTTGTTTTTTTTTTCAGAAACTCTACTCTCATAGCATTTTCAACTCAATTTAGGGCACCGACACAACCGGCTCCTCTTCTTGCACCCAAAACTATTAACCAGCAACCTTTCTACCCCACCTCTGTGACAGTTTCTGGGATAGGTCAGCACCAAGCCTCTCATTTAGAAATTGACTTTTTTCGTAATGTATGGCTCAGACTCAAAGGCCTGCATACAGAACTGAAGTTTGACCCCATTATGTCAGTGGCAGTATTCTCATGTTTCACAGAGATTCCCTGAGTCCTGAGCCTTCAAATGCACATGTACCACCCACAGCAGAAATCCTGTCCCAAGGCTCAATACCGTTACACACTCAGTGTCCAAGGTGCACTCACTGCCTCTTCCATTGGGAAATCCTAGTTATGTATTATATGTACTGCTGCACAAATGGGTGCTACCCACAGCTTTCAAACTCCACTTCTTCATTTCTGTCTCAGGAGAGGTCTTTAGCATCAATGAGTGATGCCCACAGAACTCTGTACCTTACAGATAATGCAGGTACTAAGCACAGTCTGGATGCCTTAAAGTTACTATGAACTAGGAATACTTTTTCAGAAGATGCTGTACTAAAGTTTAGATAGAGCAAGAGCATGCCACGGACATTAAAAAGATGGCAGGTAATTCTTCAAAATGTCTGAGAGAGGAATCCTTGGGTGCTTCACCTTGTCACCACACCAGCAGCATTTTCTGTGACCACTGGTTGGTCACCTTCTTGCAAAGATCCACTTGGCAAATTGAGTGCTTACCGAGGTAAAGGTAGTGCAAAAGGAAAGTCCATGCTCTTCCCTCCTAATTTTTTTTCAGGGCCCAGTTCAACCATGATGCACATTACTTTGGACTTTAGTGAGAGAATTGTACTTGGCACAAATTTGGTGTATTTTTCAGTCTCCACATCTTCTCTACTCTTCATCAGATTGCACCCAGCATCTGGATCTGTACACTCTTTGGAGCAGGAGCTCATTGTTCACATACAACGACAACTAGCACTCACCATCTCTTTAGAACTGCACTATTGGTAACAAAATCCAGCAATGATTTTAAAAGAAGACCCACTAGAAACCTGCTTAGTTTCCCTGTGAGATTTTCACTACGTTAGGACTGCAGGATCCAGTGCATCTTTTATTAACCACATTAAGGTCCTTAAAAAACCGGTTTCTATATGACAAAAAGCCCTAAGTGAGCACCCAGCAGCCGAGGCGAGCTCGTTGTGTTACCTTGTTGAAGGCACACTCAGTTAATCCTCGCGGAAAGTCCCCTCCAGTCCCCTGAAGTCATTGTAACATACACGCGAGTGTGCGTGCATGGGTATAAATAAAAAAATGCATCATGGACCTCGGTCACCAAATCTGGCCTTACTTGTAAGTGCTCCCCTTGCCACAGCCTTTTCTAGCCTTGACGTGATGGGGAGGAGGAAGGTGTCACCTGTTGGAGTCCTTGACAGATGTAAATGTGGGCATGCGAGGGGAGACGTTTTAGAAAGAGGGAAGGAGGGAAAACTGCTCTCGGCAGCAGCCAAGAGTCCAGCAGAGCCCCTGATGAACAGTTCAGCCCTGAACAGGAATGAAAGGTACTCAGAGTGAAAGGGAATGAGAGGCTGGAGAAAATACAGAGCAGTGCATCTCTGCTCTGGGAGCAATGGAGAGTGGTACTAAGGGCAAAGCATATTCGCCCCAAAGCCCACCTCCACATAACCTGCTCAGTCTAGTGATGATCAGAGCTTGTTAAAAAGTTTCTAAGAAAACATAAGGGAAATATGATTTTTGGAGCACATTCATCACACAGTCACCCCTGTGGCTGTGAGATCCATTCCATTTATCTCTCATGTAAGCTGCAAGGTCTGAGCTATCTTTGCCAAAATTTTAAGATTTAATGGCAGTTTTGTACTTTGCTGGTAATTATTCATGCTTTCCAAAAAAAAAAAAGCCCCAAACAAAATGCCAACTGTTTGTATGTAATATTTTCCCTGAAAATTTGAAACAGACAGAAGAATTTGTTTCCTTGCTATGTTTCTTTGCGTGCCTGAAATTGAGAAGAATAACTTTTTTCACATCACTTTACAGATGCTGGTCTCATCCTTCACCCATTTCATCATCTTATGTTCTCAGGCTTATGTACATGTGTCAACTTCACAATGCACAGGGGTGAGCACAGTCAGAGCATCCGGGGTTCTGGACACTGCTGTAATGCAGCCACTAACAAGATTAAGCACAGTTCAGCATCTGGTGTCATGACATTAGAGCAAAGGAATGGTTCCATGCAATATCAGTTTCTTGTCTTTGGCTTTGGCTGCTTTAACCAGAAGTAATTGTATCCTTGAAGGATGGTAGAAGCACATTGATTTAAAGTGTGCCTTTTTGCAGTCTCACAAGTGCCTGTACACAGAGCCTCAAACAGACCGGCACGGAGGGTGCACACAAATCCCACTCTCCCGTGCGTTAGTAGTGCCAGAAAGCCACAGGGAATGAAAAGCATTCCCTACTTTGCTGAGCACTGGGAACCAGTATTTCAAGTCATTTCTGTTTGCAGAACTAAACTGAACTCCCCTGCAGCCCAGGTGGGAGGCACAGCAGCCCTGGCTCCTGGCAGGAACACGAGCTGCAGAGCTCCCAGAGCCCCAGCCCCAAGGGGAAAACCTCCACAGCGGGCAAGGGCAGAGCAAGTGCCACTTCCCCAAAGACCTGACCCTCAAAACATCAGAGACAGCAGCTCTGCTAACCCTCCATGAGCTGATGGTCAGGGAAACAGAAATTTGGGAAGCTGCCTCCTAGGTTCCAGGGAACAGGGATGGATCTCTCATCCTCTGATGCCCAGGGGGTAAAAGGTGCCCAATACCTCATTGTTATTTGAGCAGCATTTGGGCAGCCTGGGATGTTCCAGTGTGGAGCAAGTTTGGACAGAAGATTGCAAGTGTTCCCAATATGAGGGATGCCACATTTTCTGCACGAGCACACAGCTGCCATACCAGAACTGGGCAGAACTGGAAAATTATACCATATATTAATGTGGCATGTGAGAGGGTTACGGTTTACCTTTTGTTCTTATTTAATGAGAGGGTGGGAGAGGAGGGGGTTAAGGGAGGGGTGAGATCATGATAGATGAAGAGAACTGGCTTGGCTAACTCTCCATAGCCTGTAGCTACTGCAGTATTTATGAAAGGGAAGGTGCACCTTGGCAAGCTAACCTGCCTGAAATTGGAAGGTTTCAGATGAAAGGGAAACCCTGTAAAGTAAAACTGAGTGGTGCTTGAGAGGAGCACGATGGCAGGGAAAGAAAAGCTATCTCCTCACCATGAGTTTCCATTTCTGAATACTTTGCTTTGACCAAAAAATAAAACCACAAAGGAAAGCAACCTGGCCAGGCCTGCCTGCTCCCAGAGCACAGGAACCAAAGTGCCAACAAACATCAAACTCCCTTTTTGCAACTCGCAGAAGTCCTCTGGTATGTGCTAACACTGCACATTGCCCTGCCTGCGAGGCTGGAAGGGTCCCATCCTGAGAGTGGCTGATTTCTACTGCATTTCCCTGAATTTTGGGGTTATTTGCACAGACAGGGCAGGGTCCTTGGGTGTCCATTACAGGTCTGCTTTTTCAAGAGGAAAAGCTTGAAGATGCTATTGTGAATGGCATTTCCTGCTTCTCCTACAGTTCTTATTGACATAAAAAAGAGAAGAATTTTCTGTCAATGTTACCAAGACCTCTTATTTACCAAACACTATCAGCACAGGGCTTGGACCTTTTTTGAAGAAAAAAAGCATTTAGATTATAAAAGTAGGAATGTCAGGATCCTGCAAAATATTCCCTTGATTTCTTTTTAGCACAAGACATGGAAACAGCTTTGAAAAAAATCAGGAAAATATTTGATATAATACAGATAATTTTTAATTAAGATCTTGCCTGTGGGCATATCCACAGCCCTGGCATCTCTTATCTGCCAGCACAAGGCACTCCCAGTATCCTGTACTCCTATGGAAGGAGCAAGCTCTGTGCATGCAGGCATGGGTTTCTTTTAGTTGCTTAGCTGTTTCCTCCACAAAGATATCTCCAAAGGGAGGTGACAAGCTACTGCTGGAATTAGAGGAAGGTTTATGAAAAATATAGATCTTTTCCATTCTCTCCTCCCACCAAAAAGAAGGGTTTCAACCAGACTGGATGAGTGGCTGTGCTTTCTATTGCTTTCATTTTTTAAATTATAATTTCCCTAATTTTGATCTCAATCTATCACTAAAAACAAAAGAGTGGTCTGAAAGCTTCAAAAGAGAATGGTGTGATTTTTACAGCAGTTTTTCTTATTGTCCCTGCCTTCCCACGCCAGCCCTGGCGCAGGGGCAGGGGAGGAGAGTGCTTGGCACTCTGGAGGTTCTCACACCCCTCTCCTGTCTAGACCAGGGCTATGTCTGATTTTCTATCACCCCAAGGCTACAATTTCCAGTGAAGAAAGTATTAAATTCAAAACCATCTGCCCATCTCGGCTCCTTCCGAAAAGTCAAAACCCGTCAGAGGCTGAATTCCCACGTCTGGCATCAGCAAGCCTCCTGTCCCATTTGCAGCTTTAACATCGTCATTGCCCAACCCATGACGTTAAAGGCTCTCACAACGTGTTTGGGGCAGGGACAGACTCACGTGAAGCCAGGATTTCATGAGGGTACCGAGAAAAGAGTGGGTACAGCATGGAGCAAAGGTTCTGGGAGCTGGGCAGGATTAAACCCATTTAAATTTACTCCTTGTCTGACTCGTTCTGCTGTCCTCTGACTTTTCCCTGCAGAGACCTTTGGCTCAAGTTTGCTGCTGCCGACTGGGCCAGAATCTCATTTGCAGCATTAATCACGGGCAGCTCTCCCTGGGGCTCGGTGGCAAGCTGGGGTCAGCGCTGGGGTGCTGGGAGGGGAGGAGGAACAAGGAGAGTCACTCAATCTGCTGCCTGGTGTCACAAGTGATTTATGGCCCGCTTCAAACACAGCCATTGATCTGTTCTGCTTTCCCCAGCACGCTTGTCAGCGTGTAATAAAGCCAATGGGAATTTCTGGGTGTTGATTCAAAGAATTTAAGTATGCTCAGGTTTGCTTATTTAAAAAAACACACCTGAAGTCTCCCCATTTGGGAAACAGCTCAAGATTTACAATCCTGCAGAAATTTGCAAGGGTAAGAACAAGAAATACAACCCCAACCAGCCCGTCAGGCAGCTGGCCAATTAATCTTCCCTTTGCTGTCTGCTGCTTGTTCTCCTTTCTGCCTTCAGCAGTTTTGGAAGATCTAAGCCAGGCAGCAGTGGTGACTTCCTCACGCCTGGCCCGCAGTGAACCCCCAAGATGTGTCCCAGAGGTGAACCCAGCCTTTCCCTGGGCTGCATCTCCCAGAAGGGCTGCTCTGGCAATCACCTGCTGCTCTGAGTGCGGGCGAGCTCTGCGGCCACCTGAGCACCGCGTGGGCCCAGCAAGGCCAGGGCTGCGCAGCCGCCTGAGCTCGCCAGCAAATGTCTGCTCAGCTCCGCCTTGGCTTGAGCTCAGAGCACCACTGACCTCAGCAGCTGTGGGACTTGGGGGCCTTTCTAAGAATGGTTCTCTCCTCACCTGGCATTGCTGCAAGGAGGGAGGAGGTGCAGGGGCGAGCCAGGTCAGGCAAAACACGACTGTGCCATTGGTGCTGCAGGATGGTGCATGGTAAGGGACAGCACAAGGCACTGATTTCTCTCCCCACTGCTCCCAGGTCACCTGAAGCCACAGCCCACACAGGGGTTTGCATCCATGCCATGTAGGATGAAGGAGAGCATGGACTGAACGACAAGAGAGGCAACGTGCCTAGAAGGCAGCACAGATGTAACCAGGCACTTCATACTGCTCTGCCCTCGATTGCAACATCAGTGGCTTCTCACTTCCATCAAGAAGGAAACATTCCCACTAACCATCAAGAAGGAAACATTGCTCTACTGCATAGCATGGGCTATACATTTAAAATACTGAAAGGGCAACACTTCTGCCCCATAAAACGATGTAAGGCATCTTATTCTCTTGCTTTGTTCTTGATTAAAAAACAAGTAATAAAAAATCCCCATCAAAACAAATCCATATTTTCTCATGCAACCTTTTAGAACAAAAAAATTGCATCTTGCATCAGAAATATGATGTCAGCAAACTCCCCAAATTCTACTTCTCAAGAGTAGTTTTCCTAAAAGCAGCATTTCTAATACATTCTTCTTTTTCTAATCAGAAAACATTGACTGAGGGACCTCATCAGAAAGTAGTTGATAAGCCCCAGCAATTTTTATCCTGAGAAGATATTCACTTTCTCTGCAAAGAAAATTCCCATTAACAATTACTAGGCAGTAGAATAATGAGATTGCAGGAGCTGCTCCACAGATCTCATTAAAACTGCCAACCTAGGAGCACGTCATGCTCTATTTCAGAGCACTCAGGAATGCTCAGCTCCTCTGTATAAGCAGGGGTGAACGATTTGCCACAGGTATCTAAAAAAATCACAGAATTCCCAATCAGTGGCCATTGAGAAGATGTTGGCCCCAGTTCAATCGATTTTAAATTTCAGCTACTGTACATGTCATAACAATCAAACTGTGTGAAATAGAGAGCAGGAGGTTCCTAAGAAAGATTAACGCCAAGTCTGATTGAGTAATGAAGGAAAATGCACACCTATGGGACTTTCCACAATTCTTATCAGTTCTCAAAAAACCCCCAAGAAACACACATCTTCCAGTGTCTTTTTTTTCTGGGATGAACTTCCCAGCACTCTGAGGAGGAGGGAGAGAAGCGGGAGGAATAGAAAATCCCTTTTCAATGAAACATTGAATTAAATGCCAATGAAAAGTTGATATTTAAAACACCCACTCACATATGGACGGCCTGGGAAGGTCATCCCACAGTGGTGCTGGATTCCCAGCCCAGTGCATAGAACAACTTCCAGTTTTTTCCTATCTGAGCACTGTTTTCAAGAAACTCAGTCCTTGCTATTGTATCTTCCCATTTCAACATTCCCTGTCACACCCAAAAGGACAGGGAGAGTTAGGAAAGAGGTGATTTCCTAGGAAAAGAGGCCAAAATCATAACTGCTAGGACAGAAAGAGGGATTTCTTGCTTATTGTACTTCAGTTTTTGTTTGCCCTCCCAAGTCACAGCAGAGCTGTCACTACAAGTGCAGCACAGGCATCGAATGCCCCAGCACTGGGAGTGCCAGCATCTTTTGTGTAGATTAACACCACTAATTCCTTTGCCTTTCTGAGGCAGATTTTGTGACTTTTCTTGTCCAGAAGGCAGGTCCCAGGGTGATAAAAGCAGCCAGCTTGTCCTGCTAGCAGCCCAAACACTGCCTCATGCCTGTAGCAGAGGGAAGATTTTTCCCAGCAGACCCTGCCTGGCTAAATCCTACTGTAGCAACCAGCTGGAGTCTGCATGTAAACAGCACACACATCCAAAAGCAGCTGGGCAGCTTGAGTAAATGCTGGCATTCACAGCCGAGCCCTTGGAGTCCTGCTCAGGCACAAAAATTGTCTGCAGTGCAATCCTCGCAGTATGGAACTCTCAGCTTTGTGACTGAGCCCAGGAGTGGTTCCCCTGAAGAATCCCAGATTAAACTGGTTGCAAGGAAAAGATTCTGTGGGTACGCATCAATCCCTGACTTCAGTGTTAACATTCTCCCAACTGAGCACAATTAGGTCAAGAAGTACATGGCACCTCAGAGGGAAAAGTACAGATTTATGGGGATCTGAGGACATTGTTCTATACTGGCTGAAAATCTGGCCCTAAATATCTTATAAAATTTGGTATAAAACTGCACAGACTGCTGCCAGGGGGGATGCTCATTCCATGGCTTTAGAGGAAAGACAGAGGCAAATTTGAACCTGTAAGTTCCCCAGAATCACACGGTAGAGACCCAGCAAGAGAAGTGCTCCATTTGAAATAGGCTCATACAGTGCCAAACACTCCCTCACACTCTCTCAGATCAAGTGAGAGGAGTTGCTCTTCCATCTCCCAGATCAAGCCTTGAACAAGGCAATTAATTTGAAAAGGGCAATTTGATTAGACTCAATTTTGCCTGGAGTAAAAAACATCCATTAACAAACACCAGCTAATGAAAAGGTGCTCAGTTTTCCCCTGGGCTTTCTGGCTGTGTCAGTTGGGAGCACACATGGTAATGGATTCATCAGAGCTAAAAGTGACAGGTTGGGGTTTAACTCAAGACACTGTAAACTTGGTATTTTTCAAATTTCACATAAGAAATAACCTCAAGATGCTCAGCTCTTGACTACACTGACAGCGAGAAGGGGTACGTGAGGAAGTGACAGACACCTGCCTGTGTTCCTGCCACCCTGAACACTGTCCCAGTGCAGGAGCTGCCACATCAACAAAACCAGTGTTAAAGTCACCTCCAACAAACCAGGATAAAGCCATCAGTGGAAGCTGGGAGATACTCCCACAATCAGGCTACAACCAGATTGTCTCATTGGCTCAAATACCTAGAAATCTCACATCTCTACATTCAGGAATGACCTTACAGCCACAACTTCCTTTTACCAGTTTAAATGTGGTTTGTTAAATTTATCTGAGCAGCAGATGAGAGCCCTTGCTGGAGGACCACACAGGCAGAGCTACAGAAACAGGGGGTGAGATGCAGAGACATCACTGCTCTGTGCTGTGCATGCTCTCCATCGAGGGTGCTGGAAAGTGTTCTGTACGTTCTAGCTCAGTGACTTTGTGCATATCCACCCACCCACATGTGCCCATCCACTGCTCTGCAGTATTTTCTAGGCACAGTCTGGTGATGAACAGCCCACATTGACACAGCCTGAGGGACACGGCCACCAGGCACGTGCTTGTACAGTTAATCTGGCAGCAGAAGCAGCAGCGCCTCTTGGGACACCAAATACAGAGCCACAGAGGGGAAAACCAGCTACCCCAATCATGCAGATGCCTTTGGGAGCATGTCAGTATTGTCAGAACATGGTATCCGCTGGTTCATGCACCAACACACTCATTTAGCACTAAATGAGTAACATTTTGATTAACTCTAGCTGTTTGAGCCAAGCTTGCAGAGGACACCATTAACCATGGTACATATCACTATGGCATGCCCCTCCTGGGCTCGAGTTCATGGCAGCCTCCTCGGAAAAACCTGGAATATCTGCTTGTTGTGCAAATTGTAACAATAGCCTTTGTGCCCTGCCTGAATGGTAATGGAGCGTGTTTAAGCCACTGACAATGCTGAGTTCCTTGAAGTTGCTAATGGGTTAAAGCTGGGACATCTGGTGAAACACTAGCCTCAGCTGTTCCTCAAGTGACATCTTCTTGGGTCAAATTTATCTCTTCTTGCCAGTCCATCTGCTCACAGCCTGTCAATGATAAACACTTGAGAGCCACAGAGCGAGCGAGGCAGCAGACAGCAGTGAAGGACAGCATCTTGGAGTCTAACTAGATAATGATATGGGAGCAAAAATAGCCCCAGTGCTCTCCCCCTCCCAGTCATCTTCCTCCCGTTGCGCTTCAGGGTCAGGGTCAGGCCAGGGAAGCAGTGTGTGCCACGCTGAATACAGAGCCCAGAGCAGGCCACCCAAGGGCTGAGACTTGTTTGCTCCTTAAGGTAACAAGGAAAAAGCCAACACACACAACTCAACACATTACTGTACTTATTCGTCCTTCCAATGTCCCGGGGTAAGGTTCGCATCCGTGCTTCCAGCTGGTGAATGTTCATTTCCTTCTGCAAGGCACTCCAGAGCCTCCCAGTCTTTGCTGGACACCTCTGGGCAGTCCTGCCCACATAAAACTAGCCCAGAGCTATACAGGAAGAGGCACAGGGGAGCTGGAGGCTACCAGGGAAGGCACAGGAGAAATGTGCTGCTCAGTTTCCGAGGAGTTTATACATTCAAAGTCCATTGCCTCCGTGCCCATGTCTCTAGGAAGGACACCTTTCCTCCAGAAGGCAATGACCCTCCCTGTAGACGTGACTATAACACACACAGAGTCCTTTCCAAAGCACAAACTCAAGAGCCCCAGGTCACACCACAGCTTGTAAAACACGCTGGGGGTTGAACATGACTTTCCCCACTGCTCCAAGGGGATTATGTATCTGAGACCAGAATGGTATAAAACCCATCCAAAAGGGGAAATACTGCAAGGATTCATGGAGTTTAACTGGTGTATGTGTGTGTGGGTGGGCAAGGAGTCACTTCACATTAAGGTACTCTGGGGAAAACAGATTAAACTTTCTTGGTGTCAGCTGACCAGCAATGACTCCTGAAGATGCATTAACCTGATGGGTCTCAATCTGGTGAATAAATATTTTGGTTTAAAATGGGCAGACATGGCACAAAGACCACAGTTTTGCCCTGTGAGTTACAAGGGTATATTCACAGTCAAACAAGCACTCTGTGCTCTTATGTCTTGCTACCACAGTGGTGATGTCCTGCAGCTTGTGAGGATCAGTTTCAAGCTGGCCCTTTTCTACGCAATGAGAAACTTGTACCTTGAGTCACTTGGATTCTTTCACAGCAGTGTCATGACACTGCACTGTGCTATTGCAATGCACCTGCTCGTGGCCCGATGCTGCCCCAAACACAGCAAGGAAACATCATCATGACCCCCATGAAGCAACAAGGCCTCTTGGCATGCTACGAATACCCTAGTAGAGAAAAAGCTCTTTCACACTGCCAGTGCTATGCAATTGCTCTAATGAGCCACATGACTATAAGGAAAGCATTTGCCTTCTCCTTCACAGACTTCTCCGTCCCCCAATTAACTACATTACCGTCATAACTAACCCCTGTGCCTGGCGCGTGCTGGCAGCTGGCAGAGCCCACGTTTCAAGACGTGCTTGATGCATTGCTGCACAGCGGATCAGGACACAGACATTTTAGTGTGCGTCAGACACCACATTTCTCCATCCTCGAAACTGATCCTGCCGGAGTGTGCTCTCTGCAGAGCCAGGACTTTAACCCGAGAGCACAGCTGCATTTTTAAGTATCATGTTAATACAGTGTTGTGGTGGGGATTTTGTTCAAGGGAGGATGGCTCCACTCTGACCTTTGGCTCCAGAGGCATGCTTTAAAATTAAAACCTTTCTTCTTCTGTGACCCACCACTAATTTATCTCCATTCATACAATAGTGTGATTCTAAAAACTGTTTGCATTCTCATCTGCTAGTGTGCATGGCCCTTTGTACATGCCAGCAAAGGCTAAGAGAAGGGCAGTACATACTCTATGTTTTTAACCCAAGAAGTCTTTCATAGATGTGTTAACTAAGAAAAGAAAGGAAGACCTTGGTATTGTCCAGATGGCATGGTGGTATCCCAGCTCTGAGCTTGGGGTCAGACCCACAGTTCAAGAAATTACATTAAACCAACAGTAGAGCCAAGCCAAAAGGCTGCTTTGGGACCCTGGACTCCGGTGAGGAGGGAGCAATGAGGATGGTGGCCGGGAAGAGCAGGAGCAGCACTGGGAGCCCTCATCTGCTTTTGCTGCCACGTGTTCCTAATTCATCATGGCAAGTCCTCTCCTCACTGTGAGTTTGCTTCTGCTCCTGCACTGCCCCATCCAGCGGGCAGCAGATAGCCTGGAGGCACTGTGTCCACGGGGCTTGCAGAGGTCTGACCTTCCGTTCCTGCTGTGCGTCCCCGGCACAGCCGGATCCACTCCGGGAAATGAGACTTCCTTATGCTTTTAATTGTGCTACCCTCTAGTGGCCAATGCCATCTCCTTGGAGCTCGGATCTCCACTCCTGGCAGAGCAGAGGCCTTGGACTGCAAACCTTCAAGACCAGAAGCGAGCTTGGAGCTGTGCAAGAATGACTTGCACATTTGAACGGAGACAGAGACCTGGCATGGTCAAACGCCAGGCCAGGCTCCACCACCCCAGCTCTGCTTTGGGCTTAGGAAGGGCAAGATCTCCCTGCTCAGGCTGAGAGGTCTTGACCAGAGCAGGGTGAAGCCAGCTCAATATCAGGTGCTTGCAACACGAAAAGCATCACCAAATTATCACTCTTGGCAGGCTCTCCCAGAGAACACGCTTCCTTCCTTCTCCCTGCTGTCTCACATCAGGCGCTCCAGCAGCTTGGATGGCAGCAGAAACACTCAACACGTCAATAAAAATGGGTTAGAATTCAAGGAACATCCTTGCAATTACCGAGATAATTGCTACATTTCAGAACCAAACATTACTTAATGGTGCTCAATTATCTTGTGGCAGGGCCTGCAATGGCAGCAACTAATTGCTTAACTAAAGACTTTCTTCTTTCCACCCTGTGTCAACATGCATGCATGCCATTAGGCCACTGGTGCAGGGAGGAGAGGAGATACCTGTTGTGAAAAGAGGGGTTAAGTGGCAGCCACAGCCATGTTCCAAAGCTCAGAGCGCAGGTGTCTTGCCTCAGACTTTATAAGGATGTGAAGCAGAACCTCAAAAGCCCAGGAAGGAAAAGGATACAGGTTTTTGCTTCCTGTCTCTGAAAGACCTCAAATGATTACACAGTGTGACTGGTGCCCCTCTTACAAGCCTACAGGCCCCCCAGGCTCAGATGCAGGTCAGTAGCCTTTTCATAGTTTATCAGTCTGCAGAGTTCAGAGATACTAGCAAAAAGAAAAAAACAATCAACTGCTGAAAGCTAATAGAAGACTTCCCTTTGGTTACTTTCAAGCTTGTTGAAAACCAGCTTGTTGTTAATCTCTTCACTGAGCATCTCTCTCATATGAAAGAGAAGCAAAGGGAAAATAGGTGCACTTTCATCGTTATTTGCCATTTCATCACTTCTTCACAATTCTCTATACTATCTTAAGAACTCTCATAAGCAGAGCCTTTCACTTTGCTTTGACACAGAACTACTCCCTGTCCTTCAAGTTCCTGTCCCTTCTCCCTGGCTTTTTCATCCTCTCCTCTACTTGAGGTGGAAACACAAGACCCCAGATCAGGCCATTACCCTTGTGAAAACATCAGGTCCTGGTTTCTACCCCTTGCTGGTCAGGTTCAGTTTGTTCCTCTGACCAGACAGGGTTCACCACAGAGCCAGCCCCAGGCCTTGTCTCCTGAACATTGGCTACCCTGGATCCAAGGACTATGCCTGTTCAGCTCTGCTCATCCTTTCCAGACTCACATTTCTCAGATACAAATTCCCAAGGCTGTTTTGCTGTTCAGTTACCAGCTCAACTCCCTCCCTTTGAAGCCCCTCCTCACTACTCTTAAGGACATTTTTTTTCTACTGTTCATCATAGTTTCCACAGAAGCAATAAACAAACTAGGTTTGACTGTTCAGCTCAGAGCCCTACTTGGGGGCCTTCAGTTTGATGTAAAACTGTCTGTTCTCACCCTGGTTTTGTACGTTTAACTGCTTAAATTGTAGTCACAGTTTACTTCCATCCTTTAAGTTACTGAACAGCCCTGTGAAGATTTGAGACAAAGGCTTCAGGGCCCCCAAATTTTATCTTTCAAATCTCCATTTTCCTCTTTGCTACATTAACAGCTTTCACAAGCTGAAGGACACAGTCTCCTCTCCAGAACCCCACACAAGTTTGTCCTCATTTCTCCCCATCGTTTAAGTCCTGTGGGTGCTCTTAGGACTTGTATTCCAGTTACAAATCGAGAAAGGGGACAAGACCAGTGGGGTACTAAGATCTTGTGGACTCAAACTGGTCACTTGGAAGAATCATAACCCAGCAAGGGAATAGTTAACATTCCCTAAAACTGAGGCAGTTTCACAGCACACAGTTCAGTTTGCTAGCAACGCACCCTCTCCATTTTCACACGCGCGCACATGGGCTAATTGTTTCACAGGAGTAACCTCACCTGCAATTAGCCACTGTTTTAAGTCTTTGATCTCTATAACTCTCCAGAGGACAGCAAGATTCCCACATGAAAGCTCTTTATTGTTTTATTCCACATTTGGGAGTGACCCTATGCTCCTGGATTTATTAAAAAAAAGTCCTTACCTGATCTCAGAGATTCCCATTAAGCTGAGCGAGGCTGTGGCAAGGGAAAAAGCTCCCTTTAGGGGATGGTTCTCCCCAGTGCTAAGGATAAGTGAGTACAGCCCCCACCTGACGACCTTCACCTGCTCTCTGAGCAGACTGCTGCTCTGCCAGCATCAAACCCAACCTGGAGACAGACTTTTTGGGGACATGTCTTGTCTCGCTGATTCACTTCCTAGGGTGATTTTTTTACTTCTTCGAGCTATTGTCCAATTCACAGTTAAGGATCAGCACACATTGTCCCTTTCCAGGGAGTTAGCCAACAGAGAGGAGACATCTACATCTGATCCTGCAGGCCAGAGGGTGCACGCAGCTCCTGAAGAGCCGGTTGCCAGATTTTGCCTGGCTGTTTTTCCAGGGAAAGGATAGGGCAGAGCAGGTAGCTCAGAGGCCCAAGCCGTAGGTCTGGTCCCAAAGAAAACAAAACGTCAGGGCTTCAAGGCTCTTAATTAACTCTAATAGAGTGATAATTGTGGCCTGCCCAACCCCAGAGGAATGGCAAAAACCTTCCAGTGTGAGATGCATACAAAGGTACTGGACTGAAACATGAATATTTTTACCCACTGTCAGTGATTAGAAGGCAGTGGGGGGTGGGAGGACAGTGAGAAGAAAAGATCCTCAGTTCAAGGAGATTCTGGTTTAGCACCAACACTTAGGAAACAACCTAGAAGTCAAAGAGATTTCTGTGAAGTGTATTTGCTTTTTGCAGAGCTGCTTTTGAAACATCTGAAAAATTTAGACTGTATTCTTTACAGTTCATTAGTGCCCAGTAAAATATGCCCCTAACCACTTCCTTTTTGTCTTTTTTTTGGTTTTGTTTTTAATTAGATGTGGCTTAAAAATAAATCTCTCACATTTCCTTGCAAGAGAGCAGGTAGGGCAGTGCTTTAAGAGAGCCTGCACTGCTTCCATGCCTCTGTGCACGAGTTGGGCTCCAGTTATGAGGCTCTTTTCATCTCACAGGGATGTGCTTCCAGAAACTGGTTCAAGGGGGTGGGAGAGGTACCTGGTTCCCACAGCTACCAGAGTCCATTCAGTGGCTGGTACTGCAGCTTCACAGAATCATTGAATATCCTAATGTGGAAAGGAGTCGGGAGGATCATGAAAGTCCAATTCCTGGCCCTGCACAGGACAGCCCCAAGTTCTGTCCCTTGGGAGCCTCCTTCTCCTTTGGATATGAAGAGACTTTACAGGAATCAGGGCAAAGCCACCCCTCATCAGCAGCACTCCAGGGCTGGTGTGAAAGGACACAACATCTGGCAGGCAGCAAGAGGCAGGAGCTGCTCTTATCACTCACACTATGTGGGTTTGGAGTTTCAGATGTAGCACGAGGAAGATGCAGAATTAGAGCACCCCAGAAGCTGCTTTAAATCATGAAATCAGCTTAATTTGTCTGTTGCCTTTGGAAGGAAGAGAAAACTTCACACCATCTTTTTGCATCTGAGTGTTCAGGCAGGAGATGCTGACCCCAGACAGTCAGAGGATTCAGCACAGTTTTTTCTCTGCCTTATGCAGTTGTGGACCTTCAGCACATGCTGATAAAGGAGGTTTTAGAAGACAGCCCAAAATGCAGTGCTGTCAGGGCGCAGACCTAGTGGGCTCCCCTGGCTCTGCATTTAGTAGCAGCTTCTCCTGCCAGCTTCCCACCAGTGCAGTGTTCTTGAGTTTAAGCACATGGCACATGAGTGGCACCAAATTTAAAAATCCTTTCCCCACTAAGCACCCAGATCAACCCAGGGTTTCAGCCCTGAAATGTCTCTTTCTTCTTCTTTGGTTGTACAACCTACAGTGTCAGCTCATCATTTATAAAAGCCTCATATCACAAAGTCTCTCTGAAGTGTGGTTTGCCCCAGTTATAAAAAAAACCCCACAATGACAAATAATGTATACTCAAAATGATCAGTTAAAGGTTGACTTTGCTTTCTGAATTCTTCACTTTCAGGCAACACACACTTAACCCTTTCAAACTTTTCTTTGCTAATCTGGGAACTAGAATTTCACTTGGATGTTAATGAATACTGAAATGAGGGCAGAGAAGTGCAAGTGACTGACTGGCCCTGGCTTAATGCACAGCCGTTCCCCAGCTGAACCACAGGCTCATCACCCTCCCACCCTGACCCAACAGCTCAGCTCAGCTGATGGTGCAGCCACTCTGCACAAGAGAAGCATGTTACTGTCACAGCCTGGACCCTCTGTCACACTTCCAAAGCTGGCATGCTAAGGGGTAAAGGAAGGAAAGGGTAAGTAATATGAATTTCACAATTAAAAATCACTGAATCATGACACTCAGACTTTATTTCCAGTTTTAAGCCCAAAAAACTGCTGGGATATGAGCCCTTCTTCATTGGTGTTACTGCATCTCACTGAGGGCAGACCTTGTCAGCCGTTTCATCATCTCCTTTCATCTCACAGGCCCCTTACCTTCCCACGTGACTGGAAAAAGTCAGAAAATCATGGTCTGTGCTGCCCTGGTACCTGCGGGTAGCATTCAATAACAGGTGCTGCAAGCACAGGGCTGCTCCTGCCCTGACCCTCATGCCAGAAGCCTGTCAGGCAGCTGCTCTGTCTGAACTGTACCCTGCTTAACAGAGGACAGTGCTTGCCTTTTTCCTCCTCCTCATCCTCCACTGGGAGCTCTTATTTCTCACCTCCCACTGCAACACTTACCAGAGAGTGTATCCTTCACCTCTAGCTCAGCGTCCCTTTCCTCAGACTGGAAAGTCACTGATGATAGGGGTGGGAGGTGGCAGCTTATTCTCAGCTCATTAATCTATCACAAACCTCTGCACCAGGCTAGCTGCCTCCAGCCCTCATTCATTTTCAAGCACAAAGGATGTTTGTGTTTGATTGGATATGCTGGATAAATGATTCCAAGCTGTGAATTTCATTTCATGACTAATCACGGGTACAGGTTGAAATCCTGTGCATGAAGTTGACAAATAAACTTCTATTGACCTCTGTGGCAAGGTGGGACACTGGTCACCCTGAAATAAACAATAATGTAAATTAGATCATAGGGGTTCACAGGAAGGGGATATGCAAGAAGACATCATTCACATCATCCTTATCTTTGCTCCTGGTCTGTGGATTCACATGTGAAGGGGATATTAGCTTTCCTGTACTACTAGTATCTGTGAAACAGAAACATATCATTAAGGAGCCTCAGAGTCCCAGCTCAGATAAAACCCAGAAGCTTCTAAACCAGCTCCAAGATGCTCTTATAACACCAGTCAGACCTTTCAGCTTTGCTGGTAGCTTTGATATCCCTACGGGTAAGGGATGCTTCTTCTCTGGGCACAGAGAAGTCTCTGCCTATCTCCAGCAGAAAACTTTCCCATGGGGCTCTCACCATTCCTGGAAGTGTCACTGCAGGGCTTAGGGCTGGTGGCACAGCTTCAGCTCTGTTCATTTTCTGAGAGAGGAGATGACTCAGACCCCCTTACCAAGGACATAAAGGATCGCCCCTCCAAACTGGTAAATCAGTCAGGTGCTCAGCATGGAGCTCCTCCCAGGAATCAGGAGAAGTGAAAAACCCATTTAATTTCTTATTCTTTTTTCTTAAATGCTAGTGATTGTGCAGTAGGGTCTAGATGTGTATGCCTGTCTCTTTTTCACAAAGACCCCAAACCCCAAAGTCAGACCAGGGAAATCAGTTACAGATTTCAGACAGTTTCTCTCAGCACCTCTACTGTGCCCAGGCAGGCTGGAGTGAGAGTTGTGCAGTCCTGCATGAAATGAACTGGCAGTTCTCAGCCCAGCCCTGTAGCACAGAGTCCTCTTTGAACAAAGCCCCTGTATCACATGCAACATCACAAAGGAGAGACAGGGAGGAGAAAGAAAAGGGAGGTAAACGTGTGACAGGAGGAATAGAGAAGACAGCAGGACACACAGTCATGACCTGTGCTTGTTACTGGTGCAGCAATGCACATCTGCACTTCACAGCTTGTGGTCTTGCTCTGGAGCTGCTGAAGGTCTAATGGCTTCTCCCACTGCTGTGCCATGATGTGACATGTCCTTGTCTGGGCATTATGGGGCCAGGAGGAAAGTTTTAGGGAAAGGCTGCTCAGCATTAACTGTGCTCAGCAGGGCAGCGTGGGCATCGCCTCCCTGACTGAATGATGAATGGCCTCAGCACTGCAACATCCACAAAAATGCACTTGCCTGAGTCTCTCCACAGCACCTCACTGGCCTCCTGAGTCTAATTCCTGAAATTAGGTTCTAGGGCAGAGGTTTTTAGTTTCCAAACCAGACAATGTGCTGGAGAGTGGCCAGTGGCTGTGGGTACACCAAGTGAGGGTGGGGTAATTTGGGGGGAAGCTTTCTGCCTACAGGGAGAGCAGGATGCGTGAGAGCAGGTCTACAGATCTCAGCTGGAGCAAAAATTACAGGCAGATTATCATCTTGATAGCAAGATTTAGTGCAAGGAGGGCCAGGCCAGGTGAGTCACCCTGCTGCTGCTGCCAGTCGTTGGGGCTGCTGATGGCTGTGATAACCCAATGAGCACAGAGTGGGGACCGGCAGGGAGATTGCCAGGTTAGTTATGGAGCTGGGCACTCTGGAATGTCAGCAGCTGCTGCCTGTGCCCCTTCGTGCCAGCAGATACTGGAGAGGACAGAGCACAGGGCCTAAGACATGCCAGCTTTTGCCACTTGTTACTCGGGTGGGCTGCACCCTGAGCACGGTGCAGCCGATCCTATCCCAGGAATTGGATGCGGAAGCAGATTTTGCTCCACCGCAAGTTCCTCCTCTGGGGTGCACATGAGGAGCTGAACAGCTCCCAACCCCAGCAGGGCAACAGCTGAACTTGGCTCACTGAGCCATGGTCAAGCACCAGGGACTAAAACCTGTGGCCAAGCTTCTGGGCAAGCCCAGAGCAAAGATCTTAAAGAACTAAAGCAGAGGGGAATAAATTCCCCAAAACAAGAAACAGCCTCTCTGGTTGTCTTTGAGAGCATCAGGCCCTGGTGAGACAGGAAGGTCTGGGCTCTGCTGTCTTCAGTTCAATCGTTTGCCACAACAGATGAATGAGCTCAGATACTTGTCCTTTACTTCAGAATTTGCACACTCAGCACCTCACCCATCTCAGCTGGTAATGTCACATCAGGTATCGTTTTGACACCATGGTCTCTTACCCTTTCTCTGTGCAGGTCTAAATAGAACTGGGATGGGCTCCCAAACAGCCCTGCTCAGTATATTAGCACCAGAGGGTGTGGAGAGGCCCTTGACACCAAAATGTTTTGACAATCAAATAACCCCAAACAACTCTAGGCAATGAGCACAGCTGATGCACGGGTGGCCAAAGCAGCTTTGAGCTGTCTAGAGCTACAGACACATAACAGAGCTCAGCAAATCCTTCCTGAGAAGTGGTGTGAACTCTTGGGTTATTGCTACACACGAAGCCAGCTGTCCTCTCTGCACACCCAGTGCCACCTATGCTGGTGAGTGTGATGGGAGCCCCAGTCTGAGCAAGCTGAGATGCTGGTGCACACTGGTGCTGCTGACTGCCTGGTTTTCAGGAGCCACATACACCCTACAGAGCACAGGAAAGCCATCACCCTCCATAAGCCCTTCCACATGGCCAGCACTGCAACAACCAGCCCTTCCCACAGCAGAGAAACAGAGATTGCAGATACTGCTGAACAGTCCCTGCAGGCATGAGGCTCCACAGCCTCACCACTGTAACCAGGAAGGGACGGAGGATTCAGGCTCTCTGGCTAACACTACTGCAAGGCCTGCTTAAGCGCAGAGATAGTGGCTGCCCCTGCTTTGCACTGGGGGGTCTCTCCCCCATGGATGCACTCTAAGCCCAACCATATCATCCTCTTGCTGGGGCTCCCATCTTCCTGTTGCTCCAGGTGGAAGCGGTGACTGGATGTGATGAGGTGCTACTTGGCCTGGAAAGTCTTTAGATGGTGCAATTTGTTGCTCCGGGGCTGCAGCTGGACTAGATTAGATTACACTGGGCTAACCAGAGAGATTTTTGCTGGGTTTCTCCAGCACATGCTAACCACAAATCATGAAGCAGCAAGAAGACCTAAAAAATGTTCACATCTGAAACACTTTCTCACAGAGAAAGTCCAATTAACAAAAAGTCCCATGAGGTCAAAAGAGAAATGAAAAGTAATCGCTGGGGTCGGAGGTTGTACAGTGCACTGAGTATTGAAATTACTCACCCTGCTACAGTCCAGCTACAAGACTTCCTGCTTGCTTTGCCCTAATTTTGGGGTGTTTTACAGTGATTGAAATGATAAATTAAACTCCTACACTAGAAAATAGCTGGTGGCAATGGAGGTGGGGTAATTTCATGAGTTAATTGTGACAGACCAATGTGAGAAACATTATGATCCAATTTTGGTTTAAATTTGGAGACAAAAGCACACCTCAGTTCTTATTTTGTCAAAATGGCTTATTCAGCTCAAGAACATATTTTGCATCCCTATTTCCCCTGCTGCACAGTGGAATATGATGCCGTGCACTCTGCTTGTCATAGCTCAGATCCTGTCTTACATTTCTGTAATGCCTTGAGTGCTGGGGAGTCTTGGCATGCTTCACAAACTGCTGTATACATGGCCAGAATCAGACATGCAGCCTCTTCTGGGGTGGAAGGCAGCAAGAACTGCGTGTACTGCACTGGGGGGAATAAGATTCTGTCCCGGAAGGGATGCTTTAAGCACGTCATTAATGTCAATCTCTGAACACCCAGCAAGCTCCTGGCTACAAGTTTAGCTGCATCTCAAGGACTGGAAATTTTACTGCTGGGATGTGAACCTGTAGTTCCAGGCAATATATTTCTGCCTAACCTGCTGGGCTGTCAGTAGCTGTTTTCATCACTTAAATACGCTATAGAACAATAATAGATAAATATCAATGTAGATCTCAGCCTCCTGCACCTTTTGGAAGGAGTTATGTCTTCTCAAAGGATGCTTTTGAGAAAGGAGCCAACACCAGGTGGAAAAAGAGTCAAGTTGCCAGAAAAAGAGTAATCTTCTCTCTCCCATCTCTCGTCATCTCCAGGTCTCTCTTCTTCTCACAGCCCCACAATGCAAAAAGGAGGCACACTGTGAAGGTTGGGAGGGCAGAGGTGGAGAAGGAGGGAGGACATGGCTTGGGCTGTGGTTCCCAATGAGATGCATTAGCTGTAGAGATTGAGGAGTGCAGGGCAGCAAAGGTATGACACAGGTTCTGTTCTCCCAGTGCCTTCTGCAGGCCTCAGGGTCCTGCACATCTGTCTCTAGTTGAAGAGAGAGCAGTGTGACAACTCAATTGACTATCACAGTGAGAGTTTGGTGCCCAGAGCTGGCATGTCCCCACTGAACATGCTCCTTAATTCAGGCTCCTAATCCTATTCCCATATCAATGCCAGATTCCAGGCATCCTGCAACTTCCATGACACCTACCTGGAGCCACTTGCCATAGCCTACCTACCTGCTCATCTCCAACCCCCTTCCCAAAATCCTGGATGCCAAAAGCGTGTCCTGGCAGTCAGAGAGGTTCCAGCAAGGTTCTTGTTGAGGTACCTGCTCGTTGCCTTCCAGCACTTGGGAAGGTACCAGTGAAAAGGTAGGTGATACTGAGCAGATTGGAAGTTGACCAAGGCCACCGGTGACCTGCCCACAGTGCTGCTACCAGCTTCTTTCTCAGCTGGGTATTAGTTTACTTGTTTTGATTTTAAACAGGCCTAAAAATTTGCTATTGTTAAGGAAGGAGAAAGAGAGAAAAAAAAAGCCTTTTTCCATGCCACCCTTTTTTAACATCATCCTGGAGCTACATGGGGAGAATGATGCTCCTTTCTTCCTGCCCACTGAGGAGATACAAAGGAAAGAGCAGTGCCTGTGGCTCTGAGCACTGCCTGGGGCACTGGCTGGCAGCTGAAGAAGACCTGATTTGCAGCCACACACTCAAGTGCTGTGGTGTGTGTCCTACCTCAGCCTGAATCACAGCTGCCAGCAGAGTGAACACTTGGGTTTGCAGGGAACGCTACCTTCGGCTGCACCCAGCTCCTTGTGCTTGGGAAACCACAGCCCTGGGTATGGTGTAGCTGAAACTTGGGTGAGCATCCTTAAGCAGTGGGCAGACTATTGCTATTTTTTAGAAGGCATTTCCATTTTGGTGGGGTAGAGGTTAACAAGTGGTTGGCTGTAAAACGGGATCTAACACACTGAAAAAGTTCATTGCTGCTGGCACACACAATAGCCCTGAGTCAGTTGATCCATCCTTGGTTCCCAGTGGCCACGAGGATACAACAGCCTCCCAAAACATTCAAATAAGTATTCTGCATGCAGGGCTGCAGGGTGTTGGGTACCCCAATAGCTGGAGTTTGCTGGAATGTTAACCTAATTTCCTAAGCACTGATGTAGGAATGGGAGGCCACTGGCGAGCCAACGTACCAGCCTGTCTTTATAAGGTGCTGTGGCTGAACTTTACCTCCAAAGCCAGTGTCTGGATAATGAGTTTGAAATCAGCAAACAGAAGAAAATCAAACTCATTCCAGGCTCTGCCTTTCCTTGCCACCATGCACCATCCCAGATGCTTCCTGTTCCTCAAAAGCATCTTCCACCTTGAGACATTTGAGACAGCATTTCCCCTAATCTCAAAAAGCAGCATGTGGGGCAGAGAGACAACAAAGCTCTGATATCTCGGAACCACATCTCTGCCTTGTGTATTTCTGTGCAGTGCCAAAAACCATCAGGGTGGGCAGCCCTGGGGTAGCCACTATCTCCAGCCCTGCCTCTTCTCCCCGACCATGGGCAAATGTGGCTCTGCTTTGGACCAGGATCTCATACTAACCTCCAACGTCATTTGTTCCATCACCTGGACCTGTTGTTTTCAAATGAAGGGGCCAAGGGATATATTTGTTGATGGTATGTATGTTGGTTACTACCAGGATTGCAGTTTTAAGGATTTTCCACATATCGCGTGTCCTGTGTCCGTCCACGTTGCAGTGCAGTGACCCAGACACAACACTGACAGCTGCAGGGTAAATAAATAAAAACAGAGTATTTTGATCTTGGAAGGGGAGGTGGTTTGGAGGGAGAGGGGGGGCCAGGGTGTCAGCAGCCAGAACAGGGTGGCCACAGCTGTGATGGGAACAGATGCGGCGCAGGGAGCGGGAGCAGGGAATAAAGTTCTGCAAATGCAAGCAATGCTGGAGAGTCTTGGAGAATGGCACGCATATTTGGGACAGGTGGGAAGTGTTTATATTGAAATGAGAAGGATGATGGCCTGACAGAATGCTGGTCATGTTACCTGTGACCCAAACTGACCGGCCACAGCTCTCATGGGCCCAGAACATCTGAGACCACCATTTCTTTGTCACAGCAGGGCCCACTGAATGCATGTAGGGTCCTGTGCAGTGACAGAGCTGTTTGCTGCTTGTAGGTGTTTTGTTCCTCTCACAAGCAAGCTGATGCTGCTTCTAAGCCAGCCTTTATCCCAGCGTAGCTTGTGGTGGGTCTCCGTAGGACCCCCGTTGAAGCCTTGAACCAGGCAGGTACAAGGCAGTATCAAGACCTGAGCCAGAAAACCTGCCAGTGTGGTCTCCAGCACAGCTGGAGCACAGCTGGCAGTGCCCAAAGACACATGTCTGACTCACCCCAAACAGCAGCTCTGCCATGGCTAGGTCCCAAGCTGGTTACATTGATTTATTGGCTTTGGTGCTTGGTTTTTGTTTTGGTTGTTTAGTTTGTGGGTTTTTTTGTAAGTCTAGCAGAAGTTATTTCTCAACCAATGTTTAAATGATGAAACAACTAGAGTTGCACACCTTTCAAATTCTCAGAAGCAGCCCAGCTGCCAGGAGGAGCTCAGTGAGGCTCTTACAAAGCAGGTATCCGGCTGCTGGCTGCTGCCTGACTGAAGTGGCATTTGGGTACAAAGCAGTTGTGCTGTGTGTTCTCTCTGCTGATGGTCATTAATGACAGGAGGCTGTGGGCCTTGTTGCAGAGGATCTTTGCAGTGCTTCACTGAATTTCCTCCATCCAAAGGACTCAGCACAACAAATTATGTGAACAGAATTCTCCTTTTCTTCTGGCCCTTTATACCCTGTCCATAAAACATTAGGGGGTGGGTTTTCCAGGAGCCCTAGAGGCACATGTGTCCCTATTTAAAATTAGTGGAGGGCTGGGAACCCATCTCCCTAAGGTGCTCTTGAAACCCCAGGTAAAGGGGTTGAGCTGAGCCCATTTAAGGCAGACAGCATGGCTCTGACACGCCTGCATTACCCAAGGGTGGCAAGGAGACTTGTCCAAGGTCATTTTATGCGGTGCACTGAAAAGTAGAGACCAGAGGATCCATCTCCTAAGCCTCCAGTCTGCCTCCAAGCTTCCCTTTTGCTCCTGGCTGCTTGCTGACTTGCGTGACCCATGGGAGAAGAAATCCTCCCGACTACAGCTATGTCACAGGAGGATGCTCAAAGGCAGCTTGCAAGAAAGTTTGAGTGTTTCTAATCAGGTTGGAGAAAGGCTCACAAACACGAAGTCATGTTGAGACATTCCCTGCGTTTATTCACACCCTAGCCCCCAGATAAAAATAGCTTTGTATGTTAAGTTTAGGACCACAGAAAGCCCAGTGGATAGCAAGGGATTATCACAAAAGGGCAGCAAGGCAGTCAAAAAGAGCCTGGGGGACATTTTGTACGATTTCCATGAAGAGAATCATTAATTCAAACTGTATACAGACAGCTCTGGGAGTGTCCACTCTGGAGATGTTCAAAGAGTCCTTTGCTGCTTTTGGTTCACTTTAAATTGTGTGCTAAAAAACCACTTCAGCTATGCATTTCTTCTGTTATACAGAGTCCTTGAATGCCAAGGGATCAGGGAAAACTTTGTTATTAAAGAGCTGCAAGACTTTAACAAGGTACACAGTCATTAGAAAGTTGTTGAGTCATGAAAATACTCTCAATAATTTGAAATTAATGTTTAGTGTGTGCTGTGCCATAAAAATGCTTAGATGTTGTGGCCATGGATACTAAGAAAAGCCTTAAGGCCATGACTATGGGAGCAAGTTACCGCAAGGTGAGCGAGGGTGTAATTTCAGAGCATACCACTTACAATAAGGTAACTTCCCTTTTCCCAGCTCTTGTCCTGGGACCAGGGGAGGTGGTTAAGTCCTTGCTGAACATGGCACAGGCTGCCTTTTGAAGGCTGTTGGCTGAGGGTGTGCATGTGGCTGGCTAGAGCAGAACAGATAAGGTACAGTAAATCTGTGCAATAACTGATCTAATCTTTTAGTAACTTTGCTCTCCAGCACAGATGCAAGGATGGACGGATTATGTGTAGCAGCCAATGCCATAGAAATGGACACAATCAGGTAATTAAGAAGGTAAATAGAAATAGCTGGAACTTAATGTGAAGATTCTATTTTGTAAGAACAAATATATATATTAATCAATGCTTGCAAGTAACAAACGGGGCTCTAGTTTCCCTATACCAGTGTCTCTACTGACAAGGCAGGGAAAAATGACAAACTAACAAATATTTCCTTCTCTCCTTTCTTTTCCAAAAAACCACAGTTACCTGAATTCAGACTGCTTCTGGTAATCTGTCCTTTCTTTTCCATCTTTGGATTATGCCAAGCAAAGTTCCAGGGTATCCTGGAGATTTTTATCTTCAACACAGTAATGATCATTGCTTCTTTCTTTTCTTCTTATGTCAGTGTCTCAAGAGTTAAACTACCTGGAAGAAGGGGATTTTAGTGGAAGATCCGGAGTGGTGAACATTATCAGCAGTGTTAATCTGTCACATCTTTCCTGGACTGTACATACCACGCTCCATCACTCTGGCATGTCACGGCCTGCATTGTTACAAGATGTGCCGAAGTTGTAGCCAGCCATAGTTTGGCATCTCAGTGAACCTTCTGATCCAAGAAAATACAGGAAGGAGAAAATAATAGTGCCATTTTCAAAAAGAAAAAAACCCTACACAGACCAACCCACCTTATAAAAATCAACCAAAACTAACTCCTAGACTTCTAAACAAGTACTAAAATAGAATTTTTCAAACACAGCTTTAGAACAAGCATGTTTGAATTAAAGGTGAGCTAGAACCTTGATTGCACATCACTAAGGGATGCCAGATGGCTCAAAATCTATAGTTTTTCTCTGTCATTTTTCTCTCATATTCAGACACATACAAACTAAAAAAAATTAATAAAGTATTTGTTTTCCTGGTTCCTATTTCCCACTTCTGGACAGAACCTGGCCAGTAGCCAGGCTGGCCTGAAAACATCCCATGTTATCTGAGCTTGGAAATGCAGCAGAATCAAGCTGGAGCAGTCCTTGGAGTCGACTTGGAGAGCCCACACCCCAGTGCAGACACTGGACTGCGGACACCAGATGAGAGGGAAGGCTCTTGGCCCTATTGTTGTTGTTGAGCTCCTGGAAAGGAGCTAGTGAGAGGAAAAATGTTCTGGATAGGATAAAAAAACTCTCACAGGAATGGATGATCTCACTTGTCCACACACACACACCCAGATGCACAAATATATATAATTAACTGGAAAATACTGTGTGGTACAAAGGTTTCTTCAGCTTGGGATCATCACAGTTAGGCTAGTTAAGGTTGGTACAGCCATAACAAAGATTACTTCCCACACATCTCCTGCTAAGAGCCCTTCTACCACATCACAGCATTTTAGTAGGCATTTATATCTGTTGATAGGTACCTCTATGCTTTTCACACAGAGAAAACTAGGCATGTGATACAATTATTAAATGTACATGTAATAGCCCATCTAGTCATCAGTACAACAGATGGGATCTATATACACACATGCTCTTATGTAGACAGACTGCGGACCCCTTTAAACGGTCACAGGGGTGTACAAGGGACAGGAGACAAAAAGACTGTGCTGTTTGAATACCATAAAGAATAAAACCAAAAGAAGGAATAAAACCAAAAGCCACTGAAGGCAGATCCATCTGGTTTTGCCTCTGTGCATGGCATCTGTGGCGGAACAAAGGGAGGGCCACTGGTGGTACTGTGGGATTTTGGGGTTTCTTAAGCAGCCCCATGAAAACCTGGAAAAAGTTGCAAAAAGCAGCTCAACTTACAGCCACAAGTTATCAGTTTCAAAGGTGTCACAGAACATCTTCTGCATCTCTTTCCTCATTTCCTAGACAGTGCTTCCTGAAGGACCCAGCAGAGTGCTTCTCAGAGCATGGCTCAGACCTTACCACCTCACCAAAGCTGCAAAGTCCTTGCCATGCATTGCTGGGCTGCCATATTGCATGTCAAACAAGTCCTTGCTCTATTCTGTTCCAAAGAGATATATATATAGTATGTACATATATATATACAAATACATATATATATATATTTAATCTGGGCTTGTTTTCATTTAAGTGAAACACATATGCCTCTATTTGTTTTGTTGTTTGGTTGGGGGGTTTTGGGGTTTTTTTTCTGTTTTGTTTTGGGTTTTTTTTAAGGGAGGGGGGAATTTGTTTAGGTTTTTGTTTTGTTTTAGGAAAAGCTATTAAGCATTCCCACATACTTTCCACTCACGCTGAAGATGAAGTTGTGTCCTTGAATACAGCTAGTGGTATCTCATTGCTTCCACCTCGGAGGTGCACATGGGCATCCTCAGCTCTGACTAGGGCATTCTTCATCCTCAGGAGCTACAGTGTGAGAGCAAAATCAAACCTTTTCCTTGCAAAAATCCCATATGACATCTCTTAGAACTTTGCAAGAACCAAAACTATCTCAATAAAACCAAGGAACAAGAGGGAGAGCAAGAAAGGAGCTGTGTTACCTCTGCTTTGATAACTCCAGGAGCCACTTCATGCTTGTAGCATTAACTGGAAACAGTTCACTGCTTCCACTGTCCTGCTAGAGCAGGAGCTGTTGTTTGTTTTGCACTGAAGAAGTAGGACAGTGTTTCTCAGCAGGAAGGCCTGTCTGGATCCCAGACAAAGAGGGCTCAGGAGCACCAGCCCTCAAATAAACCAGCCACTCACTCCTCCTGACCCTTTACACATTGAAGAAAACTCACCACCACGGCTGCAGATTTCCATCCAGCTTCCCCACAAAACAGTTAACGTAATCCCTAAGCAGAGACACTACTGTGAGAAGCCAAGAATGGTTATTTTTTAGGTAACAAGAATGCCCCAAATTTCACTGGTGTTACATAACTTTTAGCTTCTTGTTCCAAGCCCCAAGCTACTGAAAAGCTTCTCTGTTTTTTGAGACTACAGGTCATTCTTTTCTCTGTGTCCAAGCTACTTCCAATATATTTTTAAACTGTATTCTTGTTTCCAGTGAGTGGACTCCAAGTGACAGGAAAAACTCTGTAAGAGAGATTGTCTTCTTGCCCATAAATCTTACTTTGAAAGGAGACGGTATTTTTGGAATTCAAGGGCTAGGGTTTTTTTCTCTGCAATGTTTTTCTTCTGCCACTTACAGAAACACTTTGTCTTTAGAAGGAAGTTGCTTGATCAACTCTAAACTGAAGCAGGAGGCACAAGGCAAAAATCTCCTTTCTAACCCACATTTCTTGGATGGAGGAGGTATTTTCTTTTAGACTGTTCAGGACTTTATTCATTTGTCTACATCCAGGTGTGCAGGATTTCTGTTAGGGAATGCTACATCCCCATAAATACAATAAAGTACAATTTTTTGGTTGTTTGGTGTCACTCTAAAATGCCCTAGGATGTCAGTGCTTCACCTAATCCTAAACCAGGAGCAATGGCCCCCATGGTACAGACGACTCAGAGACGCTTTGAGGTTCACCTGTCCATTTTAAGAGTCTTGACCAAAACATCATTTATTACAGGTTACTCAATAACAACAACAACAAATATAAACTTGCAAGAATGGGTTGGGAGTGTCAAAGGCAGAAAAGTTCTATCCCAAAGGCTTGTTCTTTATACAAACTCGATGGAAAGAAACAGCACAACACGATGATGAGAAGCTCAGAAAATGGCTTAACATCTCAGACAGTGGACAGGTTTCAGCTGGGTGCAAACACTCCTAAAGCCAGCTCCTCACCCCTGATGACTTCTTGCCTCCATATCGTGATTTATACCCTGCTGCTCTGATGGACTGGCTGCTAGAGATCCTGCTGAATGCTGTGCCTGTCACCAGGATCTGGAAGCAGCCCAGAACTGGAGAACAGCTAGCAGGCCCCCAGGCGCACAATTAAAAGTCACTTAAAATCTCCCCTCTTTTTTGAAGCCTGGTTCAGTGGGCTTTTCTTCACTGAGGGACCCAACTTACCCCCAGCAGAGTAGGTGATATCATGGTCTCATGCTTGGGCAAAGGAGACATCAAAATATTCGGGGACTTTGTGTGTAGCTGATGGTAGCTCTGACTTCCTAGACAGAGAAGATACAATCTTTGCTCAGCACTGTTCCCAGCTGGTTGCACTGACCACACTGAGGCACACCTCCAGGTGTACAGTTCATTATAAGATGAAGAGGGATATATAAAAATTCAGGATGGGGCACTGAATTGATTGCTGGATGTTCCTTTCCCAACCCCAGAAACAGCAGAAGACCTGGAAGACACAGAGACAAGTACAGAACAAATCAGCTTTCTCATCTGTTGATGCTTTACATGGCCATGGCCAACACAAAGTCAGGGAGAGGGATTCACCTTGCCTTGCAGTGAGGGATCTCCATCCGACCTGAGCACTCTGGGCTCATGTCACAGCTGCTGGAAAAAAACAGGCATACTTTTAGGGAAGATTAGCCAGGCTTGTTTGGGCTGTCAGATTAAAGTGACTCAGCCCCTAGACACACCTCTTGCTTTTCACTTTTTAGAAGGAGTGTCTAGACAGCTCAGGTGTAGGCGTTGCCATGTCCACATTCAGTGGGATTAATCCCCTTTGGAGGACCACATGCTGAACCAAGGCAGCCCTCAGACACCACCTCGGTAAGCAGGGCAGAGGGATGAAAACAGGCAGAAGAAGCCTATATCCCTACGAGGATTTAGTGGCCTCTCTCCTGGATGACTTACACAGCCACATGTGGCTGCAAGTGAAAAACAGTGCCCAAAGCCCAGCTCTCCTCTTCTCCTGGGGTGATTTGGTAACTGCGTTGTTCCCCTCTGGGAGCTCTGCAGGGACAGCAAGAAGCCACACGGCAAGGAAGGCCAGTGCTGATGAAGCCCCCAATTAACCTGCCTGATGGACAGGCTTCTCTAAGCAACTCCCAGCATCTGGATGAAAACAGGAATGCAGCCCTTGCTGCCCATGGTCTCCGGAGCAACATACTCAGTGTGTACACAACAGGACCATCAGGTAGCTGTTTCTGTGTCACTGATCATCACAACCTTTTATTCCTGGCACAGGGCATAGAGAGATGAATGAGGCTGATACGAGAAATGGCACCACCCTGCTGTAATGGAGCTAATTCTTCAGTGTCATTCTCCAAAGCTGACTATGTGTCCACACACACACATACAGACACACAAACACACCTCACTGCCCTTTGTCTTGGTATCTCTCAGGTGTACCAGCATTGCTTACCTTAAAAGGCACCTTTTAGTTTTTTTTTTAAATTCATTTTCACTACTCATGGTCCAGACTTAGAGATGTCCACCTGTAGCAAAGGGCATCAGTTACCACATTTATGTTTGGGAGTGGACTCAAATGGTTTGACTGGATAGTGGTAAGTGAATAGTTTTCATAAAAATGTCTAAATGCAAACAGAAATTTGGAGTCCAGCCCTGCTTCCATTTGCAGTCAATTCCTTCAACAGCCAGGTCCCAATAGTAACTCAAGGTATTTCCAGTGAGAGAATAAGCAAGGTACAGAAGATCCTGCAGATATATTGCCTGTCCTAAATGCAAAAAGGACTCTAAAGAGAGGATTTAGCAAGTGAGATTTAGTGCCTAACACAGCCAGCATTCATGTGAAGAACTTTACGCTCTACGAACCAGGTACGGTGATTTCACTGAGTGCCCTGGTGCTCTTGTCTGATGGCCGGTAGGTTCCCAGTTGTCCAAACCTTGGGAAGCACTGTGAAACAGCTTATTTCAGTCTTGCCACATATATCAAAGTTCAAATAGCTGGACCTCTTTTGGTACCTGAGCCTATGATGACGACCACAAACTTAATCAATCAAAGGACTTTTCAACCACTTCCCAGAGGCATGAAGAAAGAGCAGCCCTGGAAGCCCAGGAACAATGAATGCACTGACAAATAGGTATAGAGGGACTTGTGCAGAAATATCTGCATGTGCATGTGTGAGGGGAAAAGACAAGATTAACTAATCCCTTTCCTCGGGGCTATGTCTTTACTCTTTCAGACTGGCACGTGTCTCCTTTGTTTTCGATAATAAGAGGTAATTATATCTGAAATGTTAAACTGTAAATCCATCACATAATTAAGGGAATTCAAACTGCACAGAACTATGGGAACATTTAAGGATGGATTAGGGACAGGGACTCTGAGAATCAAACTCTGTGTTTTCCATTCCTTGACTCAAAGACTCAGGCAGTTTGCTGCTTTCCCCAGGGACTTCCTATCTCCCCACCACAAGATAAGGGAACCACATGCTGATTCCATGGAGAATCACTAGTGTACTGTGGTGGAACAAAACAGCCTTCAGAGAGGGGTTTATGGCTTGTGTTTCCTTTAATTTTTTTGACCCTTCTTATCACTAAACAAAAGCTTGTGGTCTTTCCTAGATAATCACATTTAAGCTCTTATAAAACCACATGCCTGGATAAAGCAAGTCTTATGCAACTCAGATGAAGCTTTCTTTTCCCCAGTGTAATTATTATTGAAGAAATCTATCATATTTTACAGCAAAGCCTAAAATGCAAAGCACTTAATTAAAAATACAGTTGAACTGTATTTCCACATCCTCCCACCCTCTACCACTTATATTTGCAAACAAAAGAAGGAAGAAGAAAGGAGTAGTTAAAAAGGAGACTCATTCTTTCCTCATAGGATCACCAGTGACACTCACCTCCTGTGGGCAGTGCAGGAGGGAGTGCCTGGGCTTATGCCACAGTACTGTGTGGAAGCCTCTCCAGGGCAATGCTGGAGTGATGGTGCTGGTGAAAGCAGGCATTCAAGCCACTGAGGCCTTAAATGCAGGGTCTGATGTCCTTCACATCTCTCTATATTGCTGTCTGTTGGCCAAGCTCAGGCCCAAGGCATCAGTCCTTGCTTAGAGTGAGCTTGGCCTTACTGCTGCTGGGGAGGTGCACATCTGTGTACAGCTGGCCTGGGCTGCCACACCAAAAGAGTTCTTCCTTACAGAAAAGGGAGGGGAGGGTGGTTTGAGCACAGCCTCAGACGTGGACATCACCAGAAAAACAGGGGCAGACATCAGGAACTAGAGATTGCTTGGGGCCTGCTGGGTCTGTTTTGTTCTTGGTGTCCAGGTGAACTGTGTCTGAGCAGAGGCAAGAGTCATTTGCACCTTTCTCCCCAACAGCTCTTTCCAAACACGAACAGAGAATGATTTTTGGGGGGTGATCTTTGGGCAAGGAATGCCATTACTTACACCACAGTCACTTCAGATAATATTTATTACCAATAGGTTTTTGTGGGGCAAGCTCAGGCAAGGGAGATCAAATCACTGCTTCAGGGCAGCCCTTGACTTATAACTGCAGAAATGCCAACACCACAAAAAGTTAAATGCAAAATGGAATATGAGTGTACAGGGCTTGACTCAGAAACTAAGATTTGGTGAGGTGCTTTTATTTTACTTTGGGGTGTACATGGGTCATATTCTACATAAGTATAAGGGCTAGAAACACATTTTGGATTGTTTGGGGGGTTTGGTTGGTTGGTTGGTTTTTTTTAAGGGAACTCAACTTCTTAGATATTAATAGATTTTTTTTTTTAATAATAGCATCACAGTGCAAAATTCAGAATAAAATTATGAGAACTGGCTACATAGTAACTACTACTCCCACTTCTGCATCCAGCGTTACAAAAATGTTGATTAAAAGCTAGACAACTTTCTTCCACTCACCACATTTGGATCATTAAACAACCCAAATATCTTCATATTTTGAGTATCATCCAATATTAGTTGCAATCTTTTGACTGGCCTGGATTTGTTTCCTTGCTGGAATAACTGGGACAAGTACTCCACCCTTTCTTTTAAATAGACTTAAGATGTACCATTGAAGTTACTTGGAACAGGGTGCAGGGACCATCAGGAAAGGATTAACTGTAACAAAATCTTTGTGAGGTTAAAAACTGGGCAAGCTGGTCATTTAAACTCTGCAATGGGTCATTTGCCTGCAGCAAACCAGCCTTCCCAAAAACCAGCCTAATTGCATGTGTCTACCTTAAAGGTGTTGCATGAGGGTTTCTGTTGTTACTGGAAGATGCCCCAATGGAAATGCCTCCATAAAGCTCCAAAGGAGCCACCAACTCAGACAGAGCGGACGGGTGGACTGCAGACTGGGATTTATTTAATGAGAGGCGTGAAAAGCCAGCAATCCAGCCCAGCGTTCCCTGGATNTTTTTTTTAAGGGAACTCAACTTCTTAGATATTAACAGATTTTTTTTTTTAATAATAGCATCACAGTGCAAAATTCAGAATAAAATTATGAGAACTGGCTACATAGTAACTACTACTCCCACTTCTGCATCCAGCGTTACAAAAATGTTGATTAAAAGCTAGACAACTTTCTTCCACTCACCACATTTGGATCATTAAACAACCCAAATATCTTCATATTTTGAGTATCATCCAATATTAGTTGCAATCTTTTGACTGGCCTGGATTTGTTTCCTTGCTGGAATAACTGGGACAAGTACTCCACCCTTTCTTTTAAATAGACTTAAGATGTACCATTGAAGTTACTTGGAACAGGGTGCAGGGACCATCAGGAAAGGATTAACTGTAACAAAATCTTTGTGAGGTTAAAAACTGGGCAAGCTGGTCATTTAAACTCTGCAATGGGTCATTTGCCTGCAGCAAACCAGCCTTCCCAAAAACCAGCCTAATTGCATGTGTCTACCTTAAAGGTGTTGCATGAGGGTTTCTGTTGTTACTGGAAGATGCCCCAATGGAAATGCCTCCATAAAGCTCCAAAGGAGCCACCAACTCAGACAGAGCGGACGGGTGGACTGCAGACTGGGATTTATTTAATGAGAGGCGTGAAAAGCCAGCAATCCAGCCCAGCGTTCCCTGGATTTCGTCTCTGGCACAGGAAGGGTTTGCATGTTTCCCGCTTGTGGCTTCTATTTTAGCCCATGTTCATTGCTGGGATGCTTGGACACAGCTGTGCCAGTTCATTAACTGCCCAGCATGTCACTCAGCCCAAGCAAATGGCTTTGGGGTAGTGTTTTCCAATGACTGAAGGGGAGGATAGACCTTTCTATGAGGAAAGGAAGGTGTTGGTCAAGGAGATATTTGATAATCTCCCGAGATACATTTAAAATGAGGAACAAAGAAGAAGACTCAAGCAGGAGCAAGACAGATTCCCACAGCAAAATGAACTCAAATGAACATTTCAGGAATAATCCTCAGCCACTGAGAAATCTTAATGAGACATGAACCAAGACCATGAAGTGATCAATGAACCAATATTTCCCTTTGTGTTACAGCCATTATTTGCAATAGAGAGCTCACTGCTCCTGTGGTTTTCCCCATAGGCTCAGAAGTGAACAGTTTGAGGGTACTAACCGGACACCAAGAATGAGGGAAATGGATCCACAGTATCCCCACCCTTTTCTGGTCATTGCATCCTGCTCTCAGGCGAGAGCCATTCACAAAATTAGAGCATGCTCAAGCCTTGCCTTTGAATGCTTCGGTTTGGAAGATGCCCTGCCCTGTTCCAGAAGCTGTGTCAGGGACGTGCTGAGCTGTGCAGCTGCTAGTTGGGTACAGTTTCCAAAGAAACAGGGTCTACATCCTGCTGCTAGTGACTCATGCTGAGATCATCCCACTCAGGAAGAGACAGAAGGAGCTGTCCTACCTCTTCCTCCAGGGAGGACTTGCAGCGTGGAGGAGCAAAGCAGGTGATGCAAGTGGGGAAGTTTGGGGCTTTTTTGCGCAGAAGAAAAGAGACAGCCCCTAAGGAAGGTGTTGTCTGCCAGCCCACGCTATGACATCCATCACAGTGACAGCCCCTTGGCCAGGGGCAGTCTGGGAGAAGCATCCCTGGCACACGGGCACGCCTCTGCTCCTTCCCCCAGCCTGGCTGTAACCCCTGCACTGCCCTGCCACAGCGCTGCCTCCCTGCTCCTGCCTCCTTACAGGCATTAGGACAATCCCCTGGGGCTGCTCATTTCATCCTTTCCATGGCTAGTCTCTGGAAGGGCACTATGGGCCCAGGTAGAGTTAGGGACTGTGGATACAGGGCTTTAAAGGCAGGAAATCCACGTGACACGATGACAAGCATGAAGTCCCCGTAACTAGTGCCATGCTGGTACTAACCCTGTCTCAATAACCAGCTGTGGAAGCCACTCATCTTAAGTATTTCCCAAGTCATCTAAAACTCGTTCTAGTTTAAAAATCAGATTCAGGCTTAGACAGGTCAGCAAGAAGTGAGCCCAACAGCCCTAGAGCCATCAGTCCAGCCCCCTACTGTGGCACAGCATTTTTCAGCATGAACCATTGAGAGGTCTATCATTTATACACTCACGTCTACATCTCTGGGAACATGGATGCTTAAGAAAATAAGGACTCTGTAGTGTTCCTTCCCAATCCAACATGCTCTCTTGTCACTGGGTTGTTCTAGCCTTTGACTAGCACCGTTACAGTTCTTCCCAAGTAGGATCTTCTGTAGTCACTTCCATGCACATGCACTCACACATGCCTGCACCACACAGGCTGCTGACTCCTGCTCCTCCAGGCAGTCAGTGCTGTTTCAATTGCCCACTGGAAACCCAGCTTGGCCCAAAAACTAAAGAGATCGACAAAAACACATTTCGCTGCTCTTCCTGCAAAACTCTTGAACTCGTGAAAGCTGAACACATGAAAGCAATCTGAGGTTAGCGTGTAATACAAAAACCACATGAAAGAGGTAATTTAGCATTAGACATGTTACCAGAAGCAGGTTGAAACTAATACAGGTTTTGCATTCAGGTCATAAAATCCAGCCCTTACATCGCCTTGTGAGGTGTCCCTACTTAGCGTGCCTTGATGGGGGAACAGCTACAAGTGCTTCAATGCTGATACAAACTGAACACACAAAACACCCTTCTCCTTCACTCTTTTCACCTACTCTGTGAAAGAGATACTCACACCTGCAGGACAGACTCTGAATGGTGACAGACAATCCAGGAGGAATATGGGTCAAAACCATTTTTGGTTCCCATTCCAAACCTAGTGAAAGGCCAGACCAACAAGCTGAATCCAAGCACTCCAGCAATCTTATAACACTGGTTTTTATCACTGCCATAACATACCTTAAAACCCTCATGCCAGTGATCCAGCTGGAGCACTAGAAGGGAGAGCAAGCGGTCCCCAGCACTGGCCACCGACTGTGGCTCTGGAACAGAGGGATGAGGGCAGAGATCAGCCTCCAAGCAGCATTAAGGAGCCTTTGTGGGATCTCTGTTCTGGTCCTGGGGGAAATCACACACAACCTGACGTTAGAAACGTCTGTCAGTGGTTGACTCCTGCAGGATTCAACCATGTTACCACTATTTTTACAGAACCCAAAGCACTCATGCTCACTTTAGGCCAGAAAAAACCCAACAAATTCAACAAATTTCAAACAAGATGAAGTTCTGAAAATAAAGCTGTGTTGGACCTTTAAAAAGTGTGTTGGCAGAGGAACTGGATTTACTTTGAAAGTTAGTTTGGTATGAAAGAGCTAGACAGCAAAATTCTAAATCCCTTTAGAGAACAGAATGAAATAAAAGCAGATATTTCATCTCTTCACACCTTGTCAGCAAAATTCTCGTTCTTGGGAAGGACTTTTTTTCTTTTCCTAAATTATTGTGCTAGTTTGCCAGTGAAGCTTTTGTAAGAACAACATAGCTGCTTTCTCACCCTGCCTCTCCCAACACTTCAACACTCCCTTCTGTAGCCCAAGAGGAAAATTCTTTCCCTTGGGGCCGGCAATGAAGCTCATACCAGTTATTGAGAGAAAACGCTGCACTGATGTAGAACCCACTTCCCTCTTTCCTCTCTCCCCGCCCTTTTAAGTTCCTGACCCTGACTTTCAACTACTGTTCTAGCTGGAGTCCCAGAAATGGATTTGATTTGAGATATTTCTACTGATGTGCTTTACACAAAAATAAACCTATCAAGGGGCATTAAAAATATGAAGATCAATCAACTCAGAGCTAGGTTGAAAAAAATTCCAGTGTGACCGATTGCCTGACTTGTTAATGATGTAGTGGCAAACACAATTCAATTGATCTTGTGGGCTGCATTCAACTCAGGCTTTTAAAGAAAAATCTGGATAGAAATATGAATATTAATCAAAACACACTATCGCTGAGAAAGGTTTTATAAACATTCTGGGCTAGCCATAAAGACCACAGAGGAGGACAGTCTATGTCCTATTTTTAACTCTTTATTTACCAGCCGGGAATAACTGGAAGAATAGCAAAGGTATCACACACTGACCTTAATTAAGACAGTGATTCACCCTTTGCTCTTTGCACACAAATGGAACAGCTTGGAGCTGGAAGGCTGACATGCTAAGAGAGTTTTGGTGAAGAGGTAATATTTACCATGCAGGGCATCTTTTGAGGGAGAATATAGGGTTCCAGACAGACACGTTATCCTGGAGAACGGACATAGTCATTCGTCTGTTTTTCTGGAAACCTAGAGAAACACAAGTATGAAAGGTATTGAGCTTTGAAAGTCTGAAAATCACAAGTGAATTTATCACTTTATCCTGACCCTTATACAAACAGGGCTTTCATCAATCTAATTATACAATATACTTATTTTACAAAAAATCAGAACTTGCAACATCCAGAAAATGATTTTTTTTTTATTCTTCCTCACCTAATCTTCTTGTTCCAGGTGAAATGTCCTTCGAGAACAGCTCCAGAAAGAATGTTTGTCTTGTAAGAATCAACACAAGTGTTTCAGTGCTATTTTTGCTATGATTGGATCGTCACAAAGTTAATTTCAACAGCAATCTTTTCTTGACCAAGGAGACCCAATATTGAAAGTATATTGAAAAAGGGAAAATTTCTTTCCAATTTTATTATTAAGTTGTTCCAGAGGTTTCCAACTGATCCAAACCAGAGTCACTTCTTTATAAAACAGAATATATTTTAAAAGATATTATTAATGATATTTCTACCATTACTCCACAAAGGTATGAAATCTAATCATCCCATAACCTATCTTGAATGCCTATCCACTGCTGATAACTAAAATATTTATATCACTTTACAGTCATGATACCAAATGCCTTCAGATGAAACAGGGAACTACATTTCTATCTACCACACTGATTAAGAGCTTTAAAGAGAAAAAATGAGCCAGAAGTATCCCTTAGAATTTCTGGGGGATGGGATTTCAAAAGCCCAGCTTTGCACAAGCAATTGAATAACCTGTTCTGACGCCCAAAAAAAGCCAAGGGCCCTGTGTAGGTGACAGCATAGAGAGCCTGGTGCAGGACCACAACCAACTCTGGGTCCTTGTGCTGGGCTCTCTCCACAGTCTGGGTAGGGATAAAAAAAGGGAAGCTTGTCCAATCAAAGTGGGGAAAACTAAGAGTACAGAATCAACGTCAATCACAGCAGAGTCTGAGTCTTACAAAAGAGCTTCTGAAGAAAGCTATACATAGACATGAAAGTAAGCAAAAAGCTTCCCTTGAAATAAAATATTTCAGATCAAGGCTTCAGCAAAATTTCCTTTCTTCGCATCATCCTGGTGACAATACTTTTCTGTAGGAGGAAGCAAAGTGGCCTCTGTTTGGTAAACTCAGGGCTCAGAAATCAAAGCAGCCCAGTAGGGAAGTGGGGAAAACCACAGATCTGGTTTTATTTGGAGAGTTTTGAGTTGTTCCAGAGAAGCAGACCAGAAAGTAGTATTTCTAAAATGTCAAGAACCCAAATTCAAGGTTCAGACATCCTCTGAACTTGAGGCTTGATCAAAGAATATTAAGATTCAATCCCAGTTCAATGAACACTGAGATGTGCCATGCCCATTTCTGGTTTTAAGGGCCGGGGAAGATTTCAGGCAGACTTCTTTCTCATAGGGCATGCACAGTGTGGGCAGCAGAAAGGCAGAATTTATTGCTTTGCCATTGCCAGTGTGCTTTTTTTGCTGCCCAAAAGGAATTCTCTCCTCAGAGAGGAAGGCAGGATAACAGCAAAGGCCACGGGGCACCACAGAGACTGATTGGTAGTCAAAACTGCAAGGTCAGGCTTTGTTACAGGGAACATCAGGGGTAGGACCCAGCACCAGAGAGATGGTTCTTCTCTTCCCTGCTCTCCCTTGTCCATGTCACAAATGTTGGTGGATCCTTCTGGCAGACCATGACTTCAAGCCTTTGAGGAAAGGAGCCTGACTCTAACTGTTCATTCAAAACTGCCTGCCCTGCCCCCTGCCAAAGGCTGTGTGCTGATATGGGAATTGTAAACATGGAAAAATGGTTTTAAAATTTACATTAGTCCCTAAGCTTTTCATATGGTCAAACAAAATCTCACATGCAAATTCTTCCACAAATTCTTGGTTTTTCTATCTAATCCTACAATGAAACTAAAAAAAGGAGTTTAAGATCAGACAGCAGAATTAGTATCTTGAAGGATTTTGTGTGTCTAGGTCACAAACAGTTTGGAGTAATAATCCTGATCTGTAAATTAACAGAGCCAGAGGGCAGCCATGGTCAGCTAGGTTTGACTTCTGAAAGGATGCCAGCAGCAAGGCTGCTCTGAATGAGTATCCTGCATGAACCTGAGTGTAACTGATGGGAAAATCATCCAATCTCTACTGCAAATGATGGAATAAATCACAGCCCTGACTTTTGCTCCAAGAATCGTTTCCGCTGTTAAAGTTGAAGACTTATATGCAGTATGAACTCATCCAAATTCTAACTACTAATTCTTATTATACTATTGCCCAAAGGAGCTTCTGTTCCTGAATTTCTCTTCCTTATATAGCATACTTGAAAACCAGACTTCTCTTGACTTGTTGTTTGGTAAGCTAAGGAGATGGACTGTACTGTAAGGCGTTTGCCAATCCCCCAGTCATTCCCGTGGCTCCTCTCTGAAAGATCGCCAGGTTTTCAACATCCTTCTTTAATTGTGGGCACCACAGCTGGATGGAGTGTTCCCAAAGCAGTTCCACCAATGCCAAACACAGCAGTAAAGCAATCCCTGAATAGAGAGACAGGGAATATCAAGCAGGCATCAGGATCCAAGGATTGCTTTTGACCCTTTGGCCACGGCACTGGAGTGAGAGATGACACTCAGCCAATTATGCATTCAAGCCCTCAATCATTTTCCAGATTCCTGTTTCTCAGCCCAGTCTATTCCATCTGGTACATAGATCTCAGATTTTTAATTTCCTTTACCTGTAGGATCCTGAAAAGAAAAATTATTTGCTATTTCCATTCTACCAAAGGATCCAAACCATGCTAAACTGGTCCTTCTGTCATCTGCTAACACCAGCAGAGTGAAGTTCACCCCTTCTTACATTCACTGCCACACCATTAAGCAAATCAGTGCAACAAATGGATCCTACTAGGAACACAATTATTTGATATATTTACACTTTAAACCTCTTTACAAATCCCACTTTGAAATTTGTAATTTAAACAGTTGGACTCCCCCTGCTATTTTTTATCTGATACTGTAATATTTAAGTTTATGAAAGAACATGTATGGGAGCGAGTTTAAGGCATATAGGAAGTTCTTCCATCAACATTAGTGTAATAGTCTACCAGAGAGATTTCTTTTTTTTTAATCCAACTGAACCTGACTATAGTTAATTGCCAAAAAACAGTACTAGATGCCTCCATGTGATACATTGCTTTAGTATGTTATTCCTTAAGTATTCCTTGCATATTCTTAAATTTCCTTGAATTGTTATTAAATTATTAATGATCATAGCAATCTATTTAAAATATTGATCTAAATTTAGATTTCCTTAGCCTCTAGAACTTCCCCAGTGTTTCTTATCAGAAATCAAAATAAAGACCTAGGGAGCTCTTTGGCTTTGTACCTCTAGGATCTGGAGTTAGAAAAACCCAGTGAGATTTGCATGCGTAACTTTAAAACCTGATTAATATACTCCCAAGTACCAATGAAGTGAAAATTATTCCATTATCCAGAGAAAACATTCATCTTCTGTTTATTCATAAGATACAAAGAAGGCTCTTTTTGTACCACTATTTTCAATTTTATCACAACCTGTCAGCCAACTGAACTCCTATGGATTATTTAGTTTAAACTCTATTATCTTCTTTATCTGATTTTCCAAGGGAGAATGTCCTAATCAGGCCTTCCTTGAGGCACCAGCATTGAACTCTGATTGGGCATTAGTGTGCAAAGTAGCAGAAGCGGTTTTCACGCTTATGAAAACAAGGAATCCAAGCATCCTAAAAAAGATCTGGTGCACAGCATTTTTTTCAGGCCACAAATCTACTGTGAGTATTCCAATATTTTCTTACTCTCAAAAAAGCTCTAGGTTACCTTCTGCCTCCTTGGTGGCAGCCCCTCTCTGCACTGGTTTGGCTGCCGCCTCCCTGAAAACTTGAGATTCCCAGCAGTCAGCTGCCGAGGGAGATGCTGTTCCAGAGTTAAGTTTGTGATTCTACTGAAGGTCATTTTCTCCCCGAGTGCAGGCGAGCACAGCCCGACTGGTGCATTAGAATAAACAGATGCTATCAGCACCAGCAACAAATTATCTTCCTAGGCTTTGTAATTTCTGGAGAGTAGCAGGTTGCAGGAAGTCAATTTACATCGAGGATGGAGAGGGAGGGAAGCAGAGGTTATAATGGCATTAACAAGCAATTCAGTACAAGGGAAAAGGAACAGTGAATTGGACAACTACATTGTGAAAGAAGCCATTATCTGTGCACTCATATTGTTCCTAGTGAGGTACACAGCAAACCAGAGGTGGGGATATGGAGGTTTCACACCTGAAAGGGATTTCTGTTTTATGCTCAAGCGCAAAAAAACCAGAGAGAGCACGTGCATATGCATGTAAATGTTTTGGGAGATGTAACTGTCCACATGAAAAGCAGTTCCTCGCACCAGGACTTGGGAATATGTTGCAGCAGGAGGGGACAACCCAGTCTTTGTTTGCTGTTTGCAGGAGAACACTTTTCTACGGCTGACATTCCAGTCCCAAAACTAGAGTGGTGGCATAACTGCACTCAGGAATCCTTCCACTGCTTCTCTGCAAGAGTGGGAGAGCACATCTCCCTGCATATTTTCAGATGCACAAATATTTTAGCCTGTAGTACTATGCATAAGTACCTGCCCACAATTCGGCAGAAGTGGCAGAAAGACACGGAAAAACTTTATAACAAAACGAGGAATGGAGCTCCACGTTCCTTAAACCCACCTTGGGGTCCCAGAGAAGACGACTTGCTTGATTTCTGTGACCCAGGCTAGTCTCTACTATGTTCAGACAGAGCACACACACCTATTTGTGCACAGAACTGCAAGATAAGCCCTGAAGTTTATGTAATTTCTCCAGATAAGGTACCCATTAAAGGCAAGTCTTACATCTCTGCTTTTAGCCATGGTATCTCTACACCCATTTCATACCGGCACAAAAAGCCTGCACTGCATTTCATATTTTCCTCAGTGTTTTAAGAAGAATTAATATTTCTTATTGGGGCTGGGGAGCAATGAAACCCTCTGCTGCAATCCTATTTGCAGAAGACAGCAGACACTCATTTCAAAACTAGTCTGGCTTTATCATCACAGTGAAAGATGCTATTTCAGCATTCCTCTACCGGGATGGAAACACAAAGCTGCCACACATCTCCATGCAGGTGACTCTTCTTGCCTCTAGACTCAAGGGAATTGTACTTCCCTTCCCATATGTGCTGGCAAAAAATATTTATTCCAGCACCCTGTGGCTCCAGCCCTGTCATTTTCTACTGCTGTCAAGAAAATATATGCAGATATTGATGAGTTTTGATGTTTCATTCATATCAATCTACAGCTGCCTACACAATCTGCTATTAGTTTCCCTATGCCCAACCAAAAAAGGAAACTAATCTTACCAGTCCTGAAAGACTTCAGTACAAATGTGAAGGGGTAAGTTACTCATGAAACTCAGAGATATAGAAATTCCTTTAGTTTTTCTATAAGGACACAATGATATTTTTAGTCCAGAGGAACACACAAAATTTAGTCATCAGTAACCTTTGCAGGCTACATTAGAGATAGAGGCAAAAAATTTAAAACCCCCAGCCAGCTGCAAAGCATTACAAATATTACTCTATCTTCCCTACATCATCCTTTAGATACTTATGAGTTTCCACTTGCTGTCCTGATCCCTCATTTCCCTTACCTGACAGAGTGCAATGAAAATTCTACTGCCATTCTTTGTCTGATGTTCACTAAAGGTCTCCTAGGGGACATCTGTAGAGGGTCCAAGGGTTTCAGTGGAGCAGGACCAATATTTCCTTCAAATGATTTGAGGGATTTCTCATGCCTTCTCCTTTCCCCTATTAAATAATCAATTCAGAACCAAGAAATACATTCAAGAACATGACTCAAAACTAAGAGTTCTCAACAATTTCAAGTCAGTAGCATTTCAAATTTTCGGGCAGCTATTCACACAGAGCTGAAAGCAATTGGTATAAATCTAGATTATTTCAGGAAGAGTCTGATGTCTGCTTTTCAAACTGCCGGGTAACTGTAATACAAACAAAATCAGGCTGCTGATTCTTTGATTTAAGAGCTTGCAACACTAGAAATTAAAGAATCCAGTCTCCTGACTCATTTCCATGCCTTTGGACTGCTATCAAACCTGGGTGGGTGCAGCATCTCAACCTTCTAGCATAATATTTACAATATTCTGCTATTCCTCTCTCAAGCACTGTTGAGGTTTCTTGATTTTTCAATTCAGTTCACAACAGGAGCAATACTTTCTCTATCCTAATATCTGTTCATATTTTAGGCAGTTGAAATGGCTTGTGATTAACTTTCACAGGGCAGATCTATATATTGTATTATACGCAAATCACTACATTGCTCAATGTTTTAAATGATGATGAAAAAGAAATCTTAGCAGAGGGAGAAGTCCAAATATTCTCCCAAGAATATTGGGCTAGCACATTTAAAGCACAAAAGTTTCCATAGCCAAAACATTCCCATCTGGATGCTTTTAACTTAGTCAGCATGGCCAGACACCCACTTGTACCTGAGTGTTGTGCAATTCCAGCATGAAACTCAAACTCATACCACGAATCCAGAAGAAGCAGCCTAACACTCTGCCCTCACACCCTTTCTTGTAAATCTTTGGTCCTAGAGAACTTCTTCCAGCTCTAGGGTTTGGAATAACTTGTTTTCAGACCAAAGCTGTCTTTTCCAAACCAAGTCTTCTATCCTGGCTGAGTTAGCTGGAGTTAAATCAGCATAAAACTAAAATAGCACAATGGAAAGTCAGGCTTACTGTTAAATCATGCTTCTATTTTTATCTGGCAAAGCACTTAAGCATGTGGTTGGGATGCACAGAACTTAAGCATATGCTTAAAGTTAGTCCCCTGTTTACATGCGCTGTTAACTCAGAGCTTATAAATCAACTGATTTTGTGGATCTGGCTGAAATATTGTGATTTTTAAAAGAAAACACACACTGCTGATCTCCAAATATAAAAAGAGATCCATAGGGTCAGGATGCAGAAGCTTGTACATCAAGCAGGAAAAGCTGACTATTGGCAGCTGGGCCAAAAGCTCACAGAAAGGAAAAGGAATATTTCCAAGTGAACTGCGGGACAACACAAAGAAGGAAACAAATTTTGGAGTTAAGCAGGTTCAACCTTGGTAGAACAGGGATACAAACATGGTGGTGCAGGTAAAGCCAAGCTTTATCTAGCACAGAAGTTTACCTTTACAACTCTGTCCAAAAGCAGATACTTAACAGACACACGACACAGGCCGTGCACAGAATGGTCACAGTCCTCCAGCTTCCGGCCATTGGCAATTTAGGGACTTGAAGCAAACTCCAAGCCCACACAGGCCATTGTGTTTAGAAGTCTCTGGTGAACGGATCCTACAGAATTTTGATTTATCCTCTCTTAAATTTATTTCATTTTGCTATTTCCAGTATCTGTCATCACTTCCACAATAAAATAATTTAAAAACCACTCCTTTTATTCAGTGCCACTATCCATCTAGTTTCTTTAGCACTCGTAGTTGTTATGTTGCAAGGAGAAAGGAATGGTCAGTTCCCAGTCACCACCTCCATATCACTCATGGTTTTATGAGCCTCTGTCAAATGCTTCTTCAGTTTTCAAAGCTGAGAAGCATTACTTTATTTAGACTTCTCCATTAAAAAAAAAGGAGACATTTCATATTTCTAGCTACTCTTACTGTTCTTTTCTATGTTTTCTACTCCTAATACATATTTTTTGAAATTGAGTGAACAGTCCTGCATGCAGCAGCCAAGAATGCAGGAACACTACAGGAAGATCTCTGTCTCTCTCCTCTATATACTGCAGTGGCATAATTTTTTTATTTTGCTGTCAATTATTCAAAAAAACTCCAAAAACTTCTCTTTGACATTTATAGGGCTTCTAGCATTTGTCTGACATTTCAGGAAAATGAGCAACCATGACTTTATTAATCATTTTCCTGAGTACAGAAACCACAGCAACCTAGAGGCATGAGTAGCCAGGATTATTTTCCCCTGTGTTATTTATGTATATTAACATTCATTTTTGTCTACCACTGTATTGCCCAGGCTCTCAAGATTCTTGAGAAAAGGACCAGAAAGGTTTAGTTTTCATCGGGATAGTGATTTTTTGGCAGGAATGACTCCTCTGCCATCCCTACTAATTCTTTCTTCCAGGTAGGACTGTTGAAGAACATAGTTTCCCCTACCCTAGAAACTCTACAAGGACTGCCCTCCCCTCCTCACCCCCAAAGGATCACTAAAAGGAACATGAACATTTTCTAGTGTGAAAATTGGCTAGTTGCAGCTATCTTTTTCTTCATACCTTGCTGAGACCTTTTCAAAATCCATTCAAAACCCCAAGCACACTATATTAAGTGTCACATGCTTTTCCAGATGCTTATTCATTCCTTTGAAGATCTCCAGGGTTTGCAATGCACGCCTTTAATTTACAAGGGTCGTGTTAGCACACCCACAATATATCATATTTAGGTATGCTGCCACTAAATCTGTTGCAATTTCCTTTCAATTTTTCCTGGTAGAGAAGCCAGACTTGAGTCACCTGCAGTTTTTTCATCCCTGCTGGAACACTTTTTAGGATCGGTGTCACATTAGTTACCTCTGCTGGGATTGAGGCTGACCAAACCCAAAAGTTTCACACCAGAGCAATTTAGAACACCTGAGTGAATATCATTTGTCCTGGTGATTTGCTATTGCTCATTTCATTCATGTCTGTTTTAAAAGCTCTTCTGCTAACAATTCAATTAGAGACCATTCCTTAGGCTCAAACCTTGGAGGACTTTCCTGTTTGCTGTGCAGGCAGTGCCTCTGCTATCAGTGGGTTTGCTGACCTCCCTGGCTCCGTTCACACCTTGAGCATTTGCTGAACCCACCAGACTGTCAGTTCCTGTCGTATTTGAAGAAAATTTGTTATGATTTTCCATGGTTTTTGTGAGTCACTCCTCAAACCATTTTTGTTTGTGTTGCAATGGGTTTACATTTATCTTGTAGGAAATTATATTCCCCTCTGATTTCTTTGTTTAGGTGTGATTTCCACTTTTTAAAGGACAGCATTTTATTGTCCCCTGCCTCCACTGTTTAACTGTAGTAAATTTTGGTGGGGGTAGATGAATTTTGGGAATTGATGTGTTCTCCACTATACGGGCACAGTACTTACACTCTTAGTTAATTTTCCTACTCATTAATGTCATTAAAATAAATTAAATTTATTAATATTACAATGCTTTTGAAATAAAAACTGTCATGGTCTTTGGGTTTTTCCTAATGTTGTTATTCCTACTAAAGTAATTAAATTGACCATGAATTGGTCACTATTGCCAAGCCATTCTTCAGTGCAACAGCTATAATTTAAACAAGATCTTAGTCAAAAATTACTTTTCTCTTTTGTTGGTCTGTTTAGAAACGTAAATTAAAATTTGCCCTTTATATCCTAAGTAGGACAAATCTTCTCCAGTCTATTTTCTTGCATACTCTCCATTGCCTCTGATCTTTTAAAAGTATTTCATAGATATTTTCACTGCCATGGTCAGCTGTTTAAAAGGATAAGTTTATAATAATGTTTTTCTTGATTTGGCATGACAATATCCAATCCATAGAGAGTGGGTGGCAGATGATGATACAGATAATTGATTTATCTTATTGGACTCTGATTTCCAACCAACTGTGAGTCACTCCTCCAACAGCAAAATCTATTCCTGTTATTTCCACATCGTGAATATCCTGGTAGTGATGTGTTGGTACTGATCAGCTTCATTCAGTAAGATTTCTGTGAGGCCACTACAGTGAAATTCACCCATTCTCACCTTATATGCATTTAATATTTCTAGGGAAGCACAGATACTTTTGGTCTTGGTCTGTGTGTGCCTTGTTTAACTGCGGATTTGCTTAGACTCTTGGATTATCTGAACATTATTGGTGTCTATTCTGTCCTGCCATGAAGGCACAGAAGGAAATTTGCCGTCAGGATGAGTGTGTTCTTCTCCAGGATCTCATTTCAAATAATTTTTGAAGACTCTCCCAGTGTTTGTTTTCATTCCCAGTGCCACCAACCAGGTTGCCCCCCTTTCAGAAGACATCATCCCTCCCATCTATTTTTGAGCATCTCTCCTGTTTCTAAGATGTCTCTCCTGTTTCTTGCCACACCACTTCCTTAGACACACAATGGGTCTCTCATTGTCTGGGACAAGTATTTCTTGAATGCTGTAATGGAGCTTCTGTTCTTTACCATCCTCTCCCATCAAAATGTTCTGTTTTGCCTCCTGGACATCTCCCTTGTATTTCTTGCTCACACAGCCATGGCCAGACATGGTGCACAAGGAAGGTCACCAGCTCCTCTCCAGTATCCTCTCAAAGGCTGCCCAGACACCACAAGATACAAAGCCCCCAGAGCACAGGCAAACCACTACATGCTCCCTTCCTGGCCTCGTATTCCCAGTTATCCATCCCACACAGCACCACAGCCTGCCTCCTCCTCCTCAGCGGGACTGTGGTTCTTCCAGCATGTCTGGCTTAAGTGGATACACAAGGTTGCCTTCTGGCAAGAGAGAGGGGTCACATGGACAGTATCTTTTGCACACATGTTTACTCATTCAGTCTGAAACACGATTTTACAATTTGCCTCATTGTCTCCTAATTGAAGCACCAACAGCAAGTCAAGCCAATTCTTCCAACGAAATCTCTTCTAAATGTTCATTGTAGATTCAGCACCCAGAAAACAAAGCTCCTTTTACCACACACCTAAAACTAGCACAAAAACAGGTGAACATGTTTTCCACAGAGAAACCTTGGTGCTCATACTTCCTATCAGCACAGTCCTCACTTTCCTGTGCTTAGGGAAGTTTTCTTCTATTTAGAAGCCTTCTGTGGAACACAATTGTGGTTTTTGCAATATTTTTTATTTTCTAAAGACTGACCCTGTGTTTAATTTGCAGAAATCACATGGTACAGAACAGATGAGGGAGTTTGGCACAGAGGCAGGAGGTACCTTCAACCCTTGGTCAATTAAATATGAAATGTAAAACCTGGCAGGTATTGCATTTAATCCTCTTTGCACCCCTTAGCCCCCTGCCAAGGATCAAAAGTACTTCTCTTCTTAAAAAGAATAAAAGATTTCAGAACACATCATCAACTCCTCCCTTCAGCCCTCAATACTGACAGTGTTATCTCTACACACAAAGCTTCTCCCCCTTTCTCCAGCTTGGCAACAAAACCCAAGTTCAATGAATATTTTATATGTGTGTGGTTAATGGAGCATTCTGGCTCCAGTCCATTAGGAACCTTACACAACGGTGTATTAACTGCTTCTCAATGTAACATTTTGAATCTGTCCAAAGGGGATGTGTGTTTGCCAGTTGAGCCAACACACTATTATTGTCCTGTCAGCCAAGTTCCTGTCTTTGGTTGAAGAGCAGGGTCTCCTGCCACAGCAATTTGCCACCATTGTGCTCCCAGCAGCAACCCAAGAAGATTAGCTCGGCTCCAAGCTCTATTTTCCCCTTTGTATTTTAAGGTCTGTATCTCATGTGGGGTGAGGAATGCCCGCAGTCTTTCCCCTTCAAAGATATACACAGGGATAAGCAATCACATCACAGATTAACATAAGGGCAAACATAAAGCAGTTGAGATCTTTAGTTGCAATGGAAACGAGGTCCCCAAATTTTTCATCAGCTCTGAAACTGGTAGCCTTAAAATCCACTTGATTGATTGAAAACAAATGATAGCAAAATGACAACATTTGACAAAGTACTTATTACCTTCTCACTTTAAAAAACCTCCTTTGTTCCTCTGGGCTACCACAGGCAGAACACCATCTCCATCAAAATCAAAATCAGCACAAAGGCATCTCAACAGTCTGTTGGGCACAGGACACTCCCCTTAAAACCAGGGACAGTGTAATTCCACCCTAGACATAGACAATACCCGTGGTAAATGGTAAAAAGAAGCAGGTGCTGGATTTCTCAGATGAAGAGCCCTGTGAGAGTTAGGGGTCCAGATCTGAATGTTCCCCTATGCCTCCCAGAGAGTTTGTGGAGTGCACGGGAGCTTCCAAAGAGTGAATCATCCCAACCTAAGGCAGATGTCTAGAGTGGGTAAGGTGAATGGCATGGGCTGTTTATCACTCCTCACTGAGCAAAGAGGGAGTCTAGATGACAATCTTAAACTTTATGTCTTAAGTTTTAGATAACCAAAATCAGGTGAGATGATTCCCAGCCCCAAGGTTTGCAGACTCATTATGAGGTGAGCCATAGACCCTGACAGACTTAGGGCAGAAAACAACAAGATAAAGAAAAGTGCTGATGTGAAAGGACTGATCTCATTCCTTCCTGCCTGAAAGAAGACAGAGATGATGTTTCAGAAGGCAAAGCCATCCCTTGCTCTCACACTGTTGCTGAAACACAGTGGAAGAAAGGGAACACCATTGCTGGACTTGCTGGACGCTGTAGTGCTTTCTACATCATCTGTATGAGGCACTCACCACCTACGAGGGGCTTGGGTATTGCAGGCCCATAAGCAAGGCCCAGAGGAGGCAGGGAGGGACACTTGGCCAAAAAATAGATGAGGTGAAGACTTTCAGTAGGTAGGGATCACCTCTAGACAAATGGCACCTCCTCACCCAGCAGTGTCTGCACACCCATGACTTACCCAAAATGGGCAGTGGTGGAAGGGTCTGGAGCTGAAGGACGTGGGGAAGTGTCTCAAAGAGACATAATTAAGAGAAGCTCCATGCAAACTTTGAAGTAATTTCCCATGGCACGGATTTGGAAGAAACAGCAATGGTTCCCCCAAGTGCACTGACAGGATCACCACATCTCATGTCACTCTTGAGAAAGGACAGGCACTGCACAAATACAATCAAAAGCCATAAATCTGACTGACCAGAAGCTCAGCTGCTCAGAATACAGCTCTGAAGTCAGGTTGTTTCTCTGTCCCAGAGGCATAGGCAGCAAATCACTCATCCCACCAGTAGATAATCCAGTTACCAGCCCTCCCTCTTCTCCCTCCCAGATCCCTCAGCTCCCCCCATGCCCCTTAGCGCTATCATCAATGGAAAGTTTTAGAGAATTAGCTGAAAACAGCCAAAGCGCCTAATTGACTGAAGAAGGGAAATGGCAACTTCCATCATCTCAAAAAGCTGCACCTTTCTCCTACTCATCTCAAAGCTGAATAAAGGAATTAAAAACACAGCCTGGGGCAGCCAGCAGAGATTTACAAGAAGCAGACATTAGTTCTAACTCTAAAGGCTGGGTGTGTGCATGAGCCAGGAGGAGCAAACAGAGAGAGGGAGCAGAAACACAGTCTTTGCATTTAAAGAGGAGGAAGGAGAAGGAAAAAAAAAGGAAAAAAAAAATCAACAACCTTTAAGCCCTTCCTAATAAAACAAAGATCATCCTGGCAACAAGAAATTCTACCCTACTTTGTTTATTTATCGACACAAAGAAAGAAGCAAGTTGGCACCTCAGAGGGTATTAAATCTTGGTTTTTTGCTGACTGAATGACCTCAGCTGAAATATTTTCCATGACAAGAGCCCAGAAGACGCTGGCACAGTGTCAGACAATAAGATTTTAAGAGTGTATTTACATTCTATCCATGGCCCCAGGCTGTTCCAAACCCATAGGCAGGTGCTGCCTTTATCTGTTCTTTGCTCACCTGGCTCCCTAGTAAAATGTTCTGAGACCTGTGGCTCAGCTGCCTTAACTGTTTGCTGCCTGGTGCTCAGAAAGCTTCAGAGACATCTGGAATCCTGGCAAATAGCGATGGAGACACTGTTTGCCCTCAAAGCTGACCACTGAGTGGTGTGTAAGGCACTCTTGCCAAAAAGTAGAGGGAAAACAGCAGTGATGCAATGGTAAAAGACAGCAAAAAAACAGATTAATTCATGCTAAGAAAAGTGATGCTTTTTTAAAAAGGAAGGGAGAAGGTGGCTCTTTCAAGGATGCACTGCATTTTCCATGATTTGGGATCTTTAAACTAGGTCTGGATAGCTCTCTAACAAGCAATGGTCAAGATCCTGAAGAAGACTAGAGGAGAGGGTCACAATTTTACAACTTCAAGCCTTGAAGTTTGTGCAGGACAATATTCCACTGTCAAGCAGAGGATACGCAGCAACCCACATCTGTAAAGCAGTGGACAAAAAGGAGAGAGGCAGGCTAAGCTGCAAAGAACCACAGTGTTCTGCCTTTCATCTCCATGGCAAAAACCCCCTACATCGCAGGCTTCCAGCTACATTCTCCCCTAGACCAGCTCCTGACCTGGTCTTTAGCAAAACAATCTGTTCCATCCCTGCGGTGGAAACGGCCTCCTCTTTGCTCAGTTTAATTTGGCTCCTCGTGCACAGCTCCTCTCTCTTGAGTAATAAGCCTCCAGGAGATGCTGCGAGAGGCTACGCCCTTCATACCGCCCAACCAGGAAGAATGATAATTGCACTTCTAACAGCACTGTGTACAAGGCAGCCACCAAAGCAGAGGAAGCTTGAATTAAAGCAGGATAAAAAGGAGGGGCTTTACCCTCTACCTAATAAGGTATTATTCATGCTTTTGGAAAGCTTCCTTGCAGAGAGATAAAAACAGACATAATGGGTATTCATAAGCAACTGCCTCTGGAAAAGGAAAGGCCTGCTTGCCATCTCACCCCCATTATCAAGCTGGACTCATCTTCTACCTTCCCAACCTTCAGTTCCCCTGCCCTTTCCTACCTTCTTGCCATATGTCCTTGTTTAGCCTGTTTTTTTACCCAAGTCAGCTCCCCCTTGCCCTCGTGCATGGCTCAGGTCTAACCCACTCACACACATCTTCACACCAGTTCTTCCAGTCCCATCACTTTCACCCAACCAAGGAAAATTTCTTTTTCCCTTTCTCTAATTCCTGTCCTCCCAACAAAGTTCTTCAACTTGAATTTGCTCCAGGCCTACTGTGTGCAAATCATTTCACTTTCCACACTCCTCCTCCAGCCCACACCCACCAGGTCACTCACACCACCCCATATCTGAAAGGATGCAGACATCTGCTAGCTGTGCTTGTAATTGTATTTCTGTATTTGTCTGGCCTCACTTTTCACCCAGGAAACAAAAATGTGACCTTACCCTCCAACAAATTTATCATAATAAACTTCCACTCACAAGCCCAAAACAATGGTGAGCTTTAAACACCTTCACAAAGTAAATTACCCACTCCTCACTTACATAAGCTGTCACTGTCCTTTTCAATCCTGTCCAACAGGTTATCATAGTGCATGAGCACCTTGCAGCCTTTGCCATTTCTGAAGCTGTTCTACACAAGCTGGGCAGAACTTGCCATGTTGGGAAGTGCAGCTCCAGGCACAAAACCAACCAAACAAAAAACAAACCCTGATTATACTTCACAAGGATTTTGGGTGCAAGGCAAATGGACTTCTAGAGGAATTTTCAAAGAATACAACTAAAGGTAAACATATCAATCCCATCAAAGTTACAGCACTTTGGGTATCCAATGAGCTAAGGCCCTTTGAAAGCTCTGTAGACATCTTCAGGCACTAAAATGACTTTGGAAACAAGGCATGGAAACTGCAGCTATGTGTTAAATGTTTAACCAGGTCTGTGGGCACCTCTTTGGTGCCTTTCCTGGGATAAGATCATATGCACACACGCGCTAAGACCCCCACACAAGTAGATGTACAGAGAACTTTACAAAGCTGTCCCTTCCCTGGCTCTGCACTCCCAACCACCATTACAAACCACAACAATCAAACAAACAAAAAATCCCCCAACAACCAATCAATCGATTTGCAGACCTCCTGGGATGAAATAAATACGCTGTGAAGAGCTCCTCTCAGCTGGAACAGCAAGGATGAAAATGGAAGAAAACAGAAGACTAACCAGGTACTGCACATGGTATCTGCCACCTTCCATTCTCAGCAGGAGCTCTGAGTGATGCCTGCACTCAGTGTTGCTGCCACTGTCTAACCCAAGGACATCTTTTAAACAATGCCTCACTGATAATCCTGTAAGGATTTTCAGCTCTGTCCTGCACAGCATTTTAATTACTCACACTGTTTCATGAGCTCAATCATTTACAGAAGATATTTTCATCCCACTAATTGTAGGTTTCCCAGAGGATTCAGTGCAGTATTTCATGTCCTCAGTGCTATTAAATGCATTAGGAAAATATCCAGACTTCCAGAAGTCAAATTTTTTTGTGCATTCATATGTTTTAGGAGAGGAAGAGGGGAAATCAGGTAAAGGAAAATTTTAAGGCATTAAACAAAAAAGAAATTTCAACTATCAATTTTCAAGGAAAAAAAAATCCAACAGACAATATTTCAAATAATGTTACAATAGACTCATTGAAGTCAACAGCAGGTCTGGAACCCGAAATCTCTAATGCTAACAGCATGCAGGTATACTCCTGCACTGGGAAAAGCAATTCCATTAGTTACTAGGTAAAGGTTATATCTGTATCTCTAATGGCACCCAGCCTGGGGAGCAATTCCCAGCCTCCCAGGACAGGTAGCACAGAACATCTCCTGCCAACACTGCCCAGGCCCAGCTTGGTTCTGGAGCAGAACGGCCGTGCCCACAACGTGTGGCACTTGGCCTTGTGGCCATAAGGCACAATAGTTGCTTGTCTGTGTGCTTGAAGTCAACATGCCTAAAATAATTTGGGAGTCGTGTGGCAGCCCACAAAGGCGATGATTTTCCTGCCTGGTGCTGAAGGGCTGTGTTGCAAGGCCTGCAGAAGGAGGGTGGTGGCAGGGTGCAGCCAAGGGCACAAGGTCTAAGATGGCAAAGAAGGGCTGCAAAGGGCAGATGGAAGCCAAACACCACAGTGCTGCTCGGCCTTATGGGTGCAGTCCTGCAGGACGCTTTTTTGGTGGAGTCTGGCTGGTTCACCCCAATGCCAGACACAGAAATGGGCTGGGAGGGTGAGATGTCTGGCATGGGTGAACCATGACATTTACTGCAGGCTGTCACCTTAACAGGCAAACCATGAGAGTCAGAGACCCACAGCTTCCAAATGCAGGAACTAGAGCCATGCATTTTTAAGGAAGGAAAGAAAGGAGGTTTCCAAGTGTATCTGTATAGCATATCTGAAAGGTAATAATTCTATGCTACTGCATTCCCTGGAGTGGTGGTAACGTCAGCCCTTCCCTCCATGCCAAGGAAATTTAGACACAGCCCAAGGAGAAAACTGCAATTCTAGTGGAAAAAGGGCTGAGATCTGCCAAGTCCCTGGAGCTCACCACACTGGGAGGAGTATGGAGATACAGCAGGTGGGGGATCTATCGCCCAAAGGAGAATCCCTTTTTCCAACCCCTTCCTATCGGGTACAAAGTGCTCTAAAGTGAAGATAATATTCAGCCTTGTGTTCCATGATCCTGTAATGGTGGAAAAGCCTCACAAGTGCTGTCCCTCAGATGAAGGCTCCTGTATAAGAGCTGGGTAGTCATAACCCTCAGTGTAGATGTTCTTAGTTATATGAAAAGCAGGTTTCCACCGTGGCTCATAACAGGGGCTGTGAGCTGATCAGCAATAAATTATTGGATTGCTGTACCTCAGCTGTGACCTTGAGTCTTCAAGAAAATAAGTCTCCACAATTGTGATCTCTGGGCTGTTGTGGTGTGCAGATCCCAGGAGGCAAGTCTGGTTTACTCTGGCTCTTAGCAAATGAGAATCTGCGTCACAAAACCCATTATCACAGTTGGCATTAACCAGCAAGCACTTTACTAGTTATCTCTGCAAAAATACCCAGGTGAATTGGCCCAGACAAGCCAGAAGACCCCTACCTGCATAAGAAATGTCCATGCTGATGAGAATTGGCTGCTCATGACATGAGAACATGCAGCAGCTCTTCCAGTGCTGAAGAAGTGATATCCTCCAGCAGCTCCTTTTGTTGCTCCTTACAAGTGTTTTTCGATGCCAAATAAAGGTGATGGATCTTAGCCCTAGCTGGGAATTAAATTCAATGGAGTTCCACTAACCAGAAATAAAAATAAGGACAAGAAAATCCATTGGGAATTCCTTTTGACTTCATATGTGTTCCCACTCAAAAAGGTGACATGCATTGCAAGGACAGGACCACCCAAACCAATTACCTCAAATACTGAGCTGTGTGTCCTGTCCTGACAGCAATTGCATCCTGAGAGAATTCACTTTCACTAACCACAATTCTGCACCCTGGAACTCTCACCTGGCACATCTGAGGTGGACCTAGGAATATTCCAAAAATGGAGCTTTTACATCCCCCGCAGGGGTACAAAGCACAGTGCAAATGGTGTGACTCAGATACTGCCTGGAACATGTAATGAGGATATTAAACTAGATCGTTGTTTTATAGGTTACCTTATTTTTAATTGAAAAAAAAAAAAAAAAAAAGAAAACACAGAAGCCAACCAACCTACATATTTGGCCTTCGGATGAATTTTTTTGTTTTACGTGACAGCTTTTTCCTCTACTTAAAAATTTGCATAAATACTGTCAAGACATGACATGCATGGTGAAGAATATGCAAAATCCTGAGCTAAGCCCAGCTGCCTCTCCCACTGTGCTGTGCCAGGACAGAGCACCAGGGCTAGTACTGGGAGCAAGCCCTCCTTCAGCATATCACTAGGTCAGGGACATGGTCCTGCCGGCACAGAGCCCTTCAGGGAGCCTTTCTTGACAGACCCCACACAGAGAGCCCAGTCTGGGTTCACTCAGCCCTTTTCCTGCACAGTGACCGTGGCGGTGAAGGGGGATTTGCTTATTTTCCTGTGGAAATTGACAATGAGAATCTTCAATGTGATCTCCCCTGCCAAGAGGGGAGAGTAGGCAGACAAAGCACGGCAGGGAAAGCCAAGGATGCTGGAAGGAACGTGAGGTTGTGTTTACCCACACAAGGGCACCCTGCGTGATTTCACGCAGAATTAATTCAGCTCGTGCAAACTCCCGTGCAGACACTTACTTGTGGTTCAGGGAGATTTATCTCTGCTAACAGGATTAGGAAAGGTTTAAGCTAAACAAAAAGAGAAGAATGCACACAAGCACATTCACAATTTAGAAAACAAACAAATACTGAGCAAATCTGCCTTTAGACGTGGCCAAAGCAACCAGAGCTCCCTTCCCAGCAGCCCTCGGCACACAGAGCATGTTATCTAATGCCATCCTCTTTGCTGCTTTTCCTGCTGCTCCCCTACCTTACCACCCACTCAGAACAGAAAATTGCTGCACTTTACACCTACATGCTGCTAAATAACCTACCTCACTCCAGAATCTGGCCCGAGTAGCCTCACTGGAATATGAAGAGGTGTGCAAAACAGCTATGAAATTTTTTTTGTCCCTCTAGGAGGGCAGTGGGCAGCAGAGTGTGCCTGTGCTGTGAGGGCCTGGCACTGTGCTGCACTAGGAAAAGACAAAGGCAAAACAGATGCTACCAGCTGCTACCCCACATTCAGCACAAGGAGGCCATTGCTCAAATCAGGTATGACCAAGGCTTCCAACATCCCTATTAGTGGGAAAACACTTCTCATTTAAACACTCCCTTTACAGTGAGGACATTTGCACACGTTAATTGAGAGGGCATTTGCTGCCTGCCCCAGTAATACTGCTGCCATCTGTCCTGAGCTCTGCAGCAGTTCAGCTGGAGGTACCATGCGACCCAGCAGGGAAAGCAAAGTCTACTGCATCCTCCTGGAAGGGCAGGTTGGATCTCCATCTGCAGGGTGTGGTTGCTTTGAGATGGAATTTGGTTGGGACTTTGGGGTAACAGCAGGAGTCCCGTGATGTTCATTCTGGAAAGGTGAGGATGTTGGGTTTACATTTTCTCCAAAAGGTTAGGAGCTGTGGTGAGCCTAACGATTCTGGCATGTCAGCCTGTGCTACCTAGGGGGAAGAGCACCACCTTCTGAATTACCAAGTCAAATTGACTGTAGCAATCAACTTCTCCTTCTAAGCCCCCATCCAAAAACAAACAGGCCCAACCCTGCTTAACTTATGAGATCATAGCCCAAGGCAGTGTAGCTCCCTGAGACATCACTGCCTCACCCATCATCTACAAACATCAGTTGTGCAGGGATGGTATGGATCTCTCCCAGATTTTACCTGCACAGAGATCTATGACCAATGACAATAGCCCACTAGAAAGTGCCTGCAGCACCTCTCCAAGGTGGTAACAACCAGCAGAGCCATGGAAATAAGGACAGAGCAGTGGAGTCATCAGGAACATGTCCCTTGTGGATCCCTATCCTCTCCTGGCTGGCTCAGAGTGGAAACCTCTTGCCCAAACTGGTGTTTGTCATTCAAAGCTGCCTTTTGTGAACCTTGCCACACCAACGCCTTGCTGCTGCTCCATTCTGCTCTGGGTAACGTATTCATCTTCTCATCACCACCTTAGAACCTATTTGCATTTTTAAATTGCTAAAAAAAATTGGTTTTCCCTTGATAGCTTCAAATCAAAGCTGCTGGAGCCGGAGATCTTTCTTCTGTTAAGGCATGTTACTAACGCTTAATGGGTTTCTCAAATGCATAATCCATGCATTTCACTTCATAAATCATAGTCTTATTGTCCTACAGTTCATGCCTGGCCCATCACTGAAGCAAAAAGCTCTCATTGACTTTTTCTTGAATCTTTTCATAGCACTGTTCTCTGACATCAATGCAGAAACCTTCACCACTGCTGAGAGAACTAACTTTATTGATCCACACCTTACACGTGACAAAACAGAGGTATGACAAGCTGCAGAGGTTCATGAAGGTCAGGCTGTGACTCTACCTGATATCAGAAGGTCTGAGCTCTGGACCCAAGACAATTCTTTAACCACTTTCTACCAACTTTTTTTTTCATGAGATGCTTTGCAACACAAAACACATTAAACAGAAAGAATAGGAGAAAAATAATTATTCATCTCCTAAGAAGAGCAAAAGTGCTGTATCTGGTACACCTGATAAGCATTTCAAAAGTCACATCATCTTGGGTGTTCAGCCTTGGTCCTGGAAATTAGTTCAATTCAATAGTTTCATAAAGAAAATCACATTAATCAATTGACAATACGTATGCCACTTCTGCAGGCAAAAAAAAAAGCTAAGATGAGCTAATATTATATAGAAGAGAAGATCAAAAATCAAAATTATCTTGATAATTTGTGAAAAGTGGGGGTGGGGGGGTTAATTTAGTAAAAGTCAGTGGAAGTTACTGTGCTTGTAAAGGCATCCTACCTGCCTGCTCAGCACAGGCAAGCTCTCAACTGGTGGATTGCCTGCAGCCTCACTCACCCTTCAAGAAATATGTGGACAGATCACAGAGTCCAGGGAAAATCAGAAATTTGGGAAACACCATCTCCAGCAAACACATGAGCTGGGGTGTTTAGGCAAGGGGAGAGCTGGTTAAAGGGAGCAAAGAGGGATGTCTTCAACTGTGTAAAAGGGCATGCAAGAAAAGGCTTCCAATCAGCCCTTCTTCAGTGGCAGTACGAAAAATTCCACTTGATTCCTGGACCCATTTCTGCAACAACTGAATGCTTTATGGTTAAAAAAGAAGCTTGAAATGTAATTTAAGGGTAATCTAAAGGTTAAAAATTTGAAGTTTAAAAAAAAAAAACAAACAAACTGAAAAAAGTTTGTCTTTTGTCATGATTTGGCTCGTGCTGGATGGGAAGATCCAGGATTTTTGATCACCATTTGGCAATGCTTACTTGCTTCCCTAAAGGGTTTTTAAATGGCACCAACATTTTATCAACCATGTTACCGCCTCCCATTGTCTGTGTTTTCACTGACGGGTATCTTGAGCCTTGAGCAGCCCTCCAAAGCACCCAGGCTGCATAGAGGACATGGAGTCCCTCTCCCTATTTTATTGCAACTCAGCGTCAAATTCCTCCTTATCTCCCTGTAGCACTTTCTAAAATTCAATCTGATTTGCTCTGCAGTAACCTACGCAGGTCTTGCAGTGCTCTTCACCTCCCAGATTTCACACTCTGTGCCCTGCAAGCATCAACATCCAGAGTAAATTTTCCCTCCAGCTAGGAGCTTGGCTTTTTCTCAGAGCAGTCTCATTTTCCTACCTTCATGCACACTTGCATTTCCTTAATCAAGAGCATGAACTTCCATTAAACAAGAGAGTCTAAATGACAAGTGTTAAAGCAATTTTTTTAAGCTATTCTCATTCAGTAGGTGCCCTACTTCCCTGCAGACTGGGCACTGCCTCCAGCCTACTCACAAAGCTGTGCCCTTACTGACACCAGCATCTCATTTTTATCCTGATTTCCAGCTTCTTGTAGACAAAAGAAAAAAATAGCAACTTGTGTGGATCACATCTAAAACCACTTGCATAAGTTCAAAGATAATTAGCCTTTTAGTTTCCAAATGCTGTGCAAAGCACACATTTAACAGCTAAAACTGATTTTAATCTTTGCTTAATTCTTTTGCCAGAGAGTCCCATTCATAGTGAGGCAGCTGTCTAAATATCTTGGCCCCTTGGGGTGAGGAGACAGGGGAGCCTCTTGCAATGCTTGTGGGTGACCTCAGCTGGCTTCTCCCACTGAGAGCTGCTTCCAACTCATTTGGGGCAGAGGATGTCAGTGGGGCTAGGCCTCCAAGGAAATGATTTATCTGTGGAGGACAAAAATAATCTCTTTCCTTGGTTCAGCTAGCCTGCAATAAAGTTGTAACAGAAATTTGAGCAGTGAGAGTGACCAGGTTAATGCAAAGGAGTGGCTGTATTAGTAAGGAAGTACATGGGTTTATACCCCATTGCCTTCACAGTGGCCAGGAGTGAAATCATCAATCACTGCATCCTTTGCCCTCTAATAACAGTGAAAAGAGTCTCCCCGTTGAGTCAAAAAGGCTCTGAACAGCCAGAGGACAGCTGCAAATGGTGAGACAGTCACATGACTATACCCAAAACTCTGGGGTTTGACTGATATTTCTTCTTTCACAACACCTTGTCTAAGCTTTGCCATGCTACAATTACACTATTACTTGCAATTACTCTCCTTAAAAATAAGTAAACAGAATATTTTTTAATCATCTCAAATTGCCTTCTGTGGAATGTGATTAGACATTAGTGCTTTCTACATCCAGGAGTGTTCACACATACACACAAAGGGATGACACCAGGATCCAACTATAAAAAATTAATGAATCTTCCCTCTGCAACACACAGTACCCTACCCCAAGGTCCATTTACCTCAGTGTCTTAATATTCTCCAATATTTAGGGAACTAAGACATTACTCTGTGGTCAGATGATACTCCTGCACATGGGGTATGTAAGGCATTGAGATGGGAAGGAACCAAACAAAAGAATATGCCTCTGTCTGTGGCATGATGAGAAAATATCCTTTTCTCCTCCTACAAAAAGGCTGGTGCACTCCTCAGCTCCAGACCAAGGCTAATTATCATTTAAGGATTAAAATGCTCAATATGTTACTTTTTTTTTTTTTTTTTTTAAATTTTTGTTTGACCAATTTCTCTCTTACTAGCCCTCGGCTTCTAAAATAAAGGAAGTGGCGTAAAAATTCCATTATTTTCAATATGTTCCTGACACCTAATCAGGCAAGGGTTTCCATTACAATTTCTGGCTAGTTCTTTTCTCCCTCAGAGCCTGGAAAACCACGGTCTTGTGCGAGGAAAGGGGATGAGAACCATGAAACAGAGCTGGGAGAGGACACAAATTGCAAGAGACATTTGGAAAGCAAACAGTCACCACAAGACAAGATTTTCCTTTCAGGCCTGTGTTCAGATGGTCTAAATTGTCAGTCAGTCCCTCTGCCAAATATTTCCCAATGGGTGGCTCTCAGTGGCTCCCTGCTCGACACCACACTCAGAGACTTACGAAAAATTCAAAAGCCTTACAAATGGCAGGGAGTTTTATTTACCTCCCATTTACCTGGGCTGCACAGTTAGCTGGTAGACTGCACAGCACTTTGAACTGGGAAAGCTCTAAACAGAGGAGTATTAGAGTTAGTAATGAAAATTATCATGAAGAAAAGGCTTTTTAAATTTTCTATCAGGGTCTCTATAAATGCAGTATCTCCAAGTCTAAAAGACTGTTAGCTCACACAAGAATTATAAAAGACTGATCTTGAATAAAGAGCCAACAGGACTCAGAAATCACATCTAAGAAATAATATAAAGGCTTGTCTAGAAACAGAGATATAAAAAATAACAAATCCATTTGGGATCCTTCAGGCTTGCCTGCAAGCCTTACAGTCACCTTCCTAAGAGTTCACACCCACACTACGATTATACAAGCCTTCTTCTCTTGCAAAATCAAACAAAACCCACAGTCTATCATGAGACAGCTAATAAAAACATGTCAGTTTTGTCCTCAACAATTTTACTTTTCCCAATTTGATATACTTTCTGCCAGCTTGCTCATCCAAGAAATTCTACCATTTCCTTCTGGACTAAGGCTCGTGGTTGCTGAAGGCCTCCTACAGCTCACCAATGGTCTCAGCACTTGCAGGACACAGCTTCAGATCAATGTCCTCAGCTGGAAGGATAAAAATACAAATAAATCAAACCACAAGCAAAAAACCCCCAACCCCTGGCAACACAGAAGAAAGCCTATAGTCATTATATTCATCTGCAGGATGTGAACTTCCATGTGCTTACTGATTTCTCTTATTAAGCAATCATCAAACACTGATAGGAATTTTTTTGCAAGAAATGGGAGTGCAATGTGTTCATAAAAAACCCCCAATACCAATAGAGCAGGCAGCCAGTACAAGCCACTTGACATTTCAGGAAATTAAGTTATACTGTGGCCCCAGCTTATAAGTTCAGCAAGACCCATGAGAGAACTCCTTGGAGACCTGCTGTGCTTTCATTTCAACGTGATGGCCACACAGGCTAATTGAGGGCAGGAGCCACGTGTGCTCTGTCACTGCCATCCTGCTGCCCTTCCTCTCTCCCAGCAGCTCCTACACTGCTCACAGTCTGCATGCCCCAGCCAGCTTTCTCCTTCAGCTGCTGAGCATGCTGTTCTGGGGGTGAGGAGGAAAAAAAAAAAAAAAAGAGGATTTGGCAGGTCAAAAAAAATCTGGCGAAAACAATAATAAATTTTCAGAGAAAATCTCAGACCTCTGTCAAACAGAGATGAATGTATTTTTGGGGTGCAAAGTTCAAAGCCCAAAGCATCTCACCCCTGGATGGCAGATCACGTCGGAGCTGCAGGTATTAAAAGTACAGACTGGAGATCCAGGGTCAGGCACTGAAGCTCACAATCTGAACAGATTTATAGGCTGTTTTTGTCCACATCATTGCCAAAAGGGCAGAAAGGAGGAGGTTGAGCAACAGCAGTACATGGGCCAGCTGTGTGGGAGATGGAGAGACACCTATCCTGGAATGGTGGGAGCAGCCACCAAGGCTGGTGTGGTTCAGCTTATTCCTGGTGGAGTTCCTGCTGATAGAAAGGGAAAGAGTGAGCCATCTCATAGAGAAACATCCTCTTTCATACCTGAGACAAGGCTGAAGCTGGGTGCAGAAGCTGTGAGCTGCCACCCATGGGCCTATGTCCCAACAGGCCCTCCCTTGCTGTGGTGGCCAGAGAAACACAGCTATAGCAGAGACAGCACACCCCTCCTTTGTGGGGAGGACAGAGAGAAAGGATGTTGGGGAGCTCCTGGGGACTGTGTCCAGACAGCCTCTCCCTCAGGGGAGTGACACATGTACTGTGATGGTTGAAATTTGCTTTAAGTGACCAAGAGCTGCACAGGTACAGACACAATTCAGGTCACCAACGCTCCTGGAGCTCTCCACATCCAAAAAGCTCAGATGATCTTTGGAAGCTTGCAGAGTTGCTGCCAGTATGGCTACTACTCCCCAGTTAAAGGTACCTCTCAGGTGTCACACAGGGAACCAGTTTCTCCTGTCCATTTGGTGTGTGCTGAGGGTTTCTTTCAGCCCCCTGAAGCAGCCAGTGCTTGCAGGATGTGGCTTTGGACTGATTTGGGAAGGGCAGCTGCCTCACTGCTACGCTGTGTAGACAGTCTGGCTAAGGACAACTTCCATACCCAGCTCAGCCTTCAATCTGTGTGTGACATCAGGCACACAGACAAAACAGAGTCCTGAGGAGCAAACTACCTGTTTGAGATCACCCAACTGGTCAAGAGAGGATCAGGAAGCAATCAGTGCCTCCCAGTCCGCAGCATCCTGGCAGAGCCCTGTTCCTGAAAAAGGAACAGTTATGGATGAATCAAACCCAGCATACACTGCCCTATGAAGAATTACGAGACTATAAAACAACCCAGCTGCAGACCAGCCTAAAAAAGGAGCAGCCAAAACCTTTTGTGGAAGGGCCACTGAGAATCCCATCATACTCTGACCCCGGTAACATCTGCTCCATCGTTTGCAAAGCGATCATACAGAAAAGTCATGCGAAGGTAAAACACTTAATTAAAACACTAATGCTGCAAGCATTCACCTCCACGTAGGTGTGGAAACCTTCAAGTTTCCTTTTTATTATACGGATGGGATCCTGCTTTTCATTGGCACAATAGGAAATAGCCACAAAAATTCCACACACACAGCATCAGACCCCACGACCAGCCTCGACACGCAGAGCGTCAGTAATAAAACACACCCCTACAGGGATTTAGCACTTTGGCTTGTGCTCAGCTGGGGGACTTGGGCAGGACTTTCGCTCTTCAGACATAAAAAAATATTAATTATAAACATCTCTGTCATTATTTCAACCCCCGCATCGCCCTTTCCCTGTTACCAAAAGGAAGGAGAGCCATGTGCTGATGGGATTGTGGGTTTGCATGAACAAGATGGGGCTCTGTGTGTGTGTGTGTACTGCATTTGCCTGGAAATCAAACAGCAACTTTAGCAAGGGCATCCTGGGAAGGGCCCTCTGGTGCCAAAAGAGAAATTCAGGGAAACATTCCTTTATTAAAACAATTACAACAGCTGCTGCAGGTACTTCCTTAAGGACACATGCAGGCACCCTTCCTTCCAGTCCATCACACACATCCCCTCTGCCTCAGACACTCTTGCGCAACCAGATGACAAAGTAGTTTTCAACTTAAATCTATGCAGGACCCACAGCCTTTCTCTTACCAACCTACCATACCTCCCTGGTGCGTTTGTCTTCACCCCTACCCTTCCCAATAAACGCCCTGCCCTGTCCTACCACAAGAGTCCCCAGAGCGTACACACCAGTGGTTTTGCAGTGGCACTACAACAGGCACTGCAGCCAAAAAGGGCAGGCCAGAGAGCGCACAAGGTCTGAAAAGGCCAGCCAAGGCAAGGACTTCTCAGTGATTCCTGAAATTATCTCTCTTCCTATAGACTACCTTTTACTCCCTTTCTAGCTGTCTCTTCCCATGAACTGCAGTGGTGGTGTCCCGCAGCACTCACTAATCAGCGGTTAAGTGAGGGGTCATGCACCAAAGTTTGAGAATTAGCTCTTTGCCAAACACCTCCCCATAAAAGCGTGGAAAGCTGCTTCCACAACACCTGGAAATCTTCTCCCCTAGGGTCCTGGTTAGACTAGTTGCAAGGTGCGATTCCTGATTTTCCACTACACCCTTACACTGCACTGTCACTTTCTCCTTCCAGCTCTACTCCACCCACAAGCTATCCTGCTTTGGCCTTTTATATGGTATCTAGTCCTAAAACTTGACAGGGATGGTCTCCTTCTTAGCTATCTGTGTAGTGTCTACCAAGAGGGGGCTGTGATCCACATCTAAAAGCTACAAGAGGGAAACTGCAAACCCATAATACCAAGGACCATGCAACTATTTTGTCTTTCATTGAAAAACCTGCAAAGAGGCAGGAAAATGCAGACACAGTGGTGTACCTCCCTTCTCTAACACATACTCCCCTCCTTTACAGTTTACCTGCACTGCAAAGAGTTTGGGAAGAGCATGGGACTCCAGGCAGGACCACTGAGCAGGCCAGGCCACCCCTGGACATGCTGCATGGTGCAATACACCTATGCCTCCCACAGCTGGCTGCAGGACTTCATCTACAAATTGATCCAGGCGGACAATTATGAGAAAGATTGGGCTCCAACACAGGACGGGGGAAGAGTAAAGATACACAGGGATGGAGCCCAGTAGAAAACCCTGCCAGTAACATTTTCACCTTCAGTGCTGCTGCTGTTCACTCCTTCACCTGGCCATGCACCCTACCATGGGCAAACAGGTACCAGATGCTGCTCTTCAGGTCTGTTCTGCCTTTGCTTTGTGCAGGTGTTGGCAACCACACTTACACACCAAGCCAGGCAAAATTCAGCCTATCCTGGAGAGCGTGGCTCCGAGGTGATACCTGGAGGCTACATTTCACCTTGTAGGCACACCCTGCAATGGGGCACTGAGATGCTACACATGTATGGCAGAAGTCATCTTGTTCATTGACTTCTGTAATTCTCCATAGCTGGTTCATCCATGACAATGGTTTGCTCCTGCTCTAAACAACTCTGTTCATTTTTGGCACACTAGGAGAAGCAAGACTGCATGCTCCTGGTAATTCCCCTTTGGCCAGGATGCCCCCTCTCTCTCCTCACAGATGCCAGCAGGCTCTACTACCAGAAACAGAAACACATTCTGATCAAGAATCTGACTGGTTAAACAGAAATTTGAATTTCAAGCGCTTTTCTAGTTAGACTTGCTTGGAACAAACCACTGCAACTCGTTCTTCATATGGAAATTAGAGAGATATAAGACTTCTGAAGCTCATAAAAATCTAAAAGGGACAAGGGTTAAATGGCTGCTAATAAAGTCCCCACTTGCCTCAGCAGCATCTGTCCAAATGTAACCAATATCCATTTAGCTTTGGTAAAAAAACGTTCAATAGCAGACAGAAAATTGTTTGACCTGCGAGACAGCCATCCTTCTGTCAGTGGAGACTTGCAAAATGCTCAAGCACCTTTAACCACAGCCCTTCAGCTCTGAGATTTGGAGAAGGGTAAAAGCATATGCACTGGGCTCATACTGGGAAGCACAGAGGTCTCTCAGAAACATGACACCTAGATGGGCAAAGCGTTAATGTCTGAGAAATGTTTCTGTAGGGGCAGAAGATTGGATGAAGCTGTGAAAGATCCAGCTCAGCAGCTCAGTCCATTGCCCAAAATAACGGGGTGGTGGCATGTGGGCTCCTCCCCCACCAAGCCCACCAGCAAACGCCCCAGCAATTCCAGCGCACACTCACCCCACCATCACGCTTTGCCAGGCATGGGTGGTGGACAGCACCCCACCCTGAGAAAACATGGGGCGTTCTTGGCACTTTGCACTGCAGGCAAGGTCATCAGACACGATGACAGATTCTTTGCCTGCCGTGTCCATGGAGGCATGCAGGGGAATATGATCCTGCCCTGAACAAGTGCCAAGTTTGATTAGGGCTGATCGCTCCAAGATCCTTCCTGTGAGGATCTTGCGAAGAGGGAGTTGCTTGCCACCCATAACAAACCCAAAGACAAGAACACGAAGGCTTGAGAGGATTTTGGCCAAGCCTCCCAAACATATAAAGGGGAGTGGCAGAGCCCACGAGAACAGACCACCTTTCAGTTAGGAAGTACAGTGGAAAGTGGCACTTATCCCAGTGCCCTACAACCCAGCACACATAACCCACCACAAATGGACATGGCAGAGCCTTCCAGGCATCTCTAGAAACTTGGCACTGATTTGGCCCTTGGAACAGAGAAACTCTGGCCTTTTCCAAAATGATCCGCCTGACACAAGGCTCAAATAGTTGGCTGAGCAGAGCTGGGATCCACCCTCATTCTCCTTTGGGTACCCTCTGTGAGACCTTGAATGGGTCCTGCCTCCTCTACTCTCTGCTTCAGTTTTCCACTGAGGACAAGAGCTGTTTCTCACTTCAGCAGAGAGCTGTACCTAAATGCTTTAACTGAAAGGACACCCCTGTGTCATGGGGATGGCCTCACCCCACCCCAGCCAGTTCTGGGGCACACATGTCACAAAGATTTCCCTCCTTTTGCTCTGCAGCAGCACAGCAATGCTATCACAGATGCCTCAGAGGTCTGTTGAGGCCCACAGGGCTCCACAGGAGTCAGGTGAGCAGAGCCAAGTCAATGTACAAGGCCTCGTGGTGCTCCTGTACCTCCACCAGCGCAAGAAACTGGGAGTTCCACCTTGGCAGAGATGCCCTCAAACTGACAGCTCAAGTCCAAATTATATTTATTTTTCCCTGTGTGCAAAATACATATCAGTTATTATGTGTTGTCCTTCTTCTCCTTGTGATGGAAACCCATCCTGCTTCAGCCAGCAAACAACAAAGAAAACTACAGATGCAGCAAATATTAACCAAATCCTGTCCTAAAGCCTCCCCACACATACATTTTCCCCTCCACCATCTGTTTTGCAAATGCAACAAACTAAACTAAACAAGCTCCTGGTAGCTAAATTCTTTGCATCTGAGAAAGCATATGGATCCCTGTGCCAAAGTAAACAATCTCATGGATAGTTTATATAAAACAAGCGAACTAATTTCATCATAAACAAAAGAACAACAAATTGGTTCAAAGCCTGCCGTAGTACAGTGTGTGGAAACATCCCCCAGCAAGGAGAGGAGTAAAATAACCACAGTAGGATATTCAGTGCATAGCCAGCCTGGCACCCTTACCTTCAAACCAGTGTAGGAAGTACAAACCTACTCTTCCTACAGCTCTCATACAGAATAATGCCAACCAGCTTCCTGCTGTTCCTGCAAGTTTAGTAGCAGAGCAATGCAAAAGGTAGAAAAGATCATCCATTCCGAAGATCAACACAGGGAGAAGGGATGATGTGGCCCTGCCACCCTGGTGCGTGGGAGAACAGGTTATGGGCTGGACCAGATGCAGGAAGCTGTGGCAGCACAACGTCCATGCACCCATTCACAGCAACATGGTGATACAGTGATAGGGGGGAAAAAAATGAAGGGAAAGAAGTGTGTTTCCCTCACATGGAGCTTCCTTTCTCCTTGGGTTCATGTGCATGCATCGAATTCTGGGATATGAACAAGTGTCCAACAACCCAACACAAAACAATCACCAGCCTGAGAGTAGAAAAGGCTGGGGAGTGGAAAGATGGGCTCCCACTTCCATACAGGACTGGAGCTGACCTGGCCTCAACTCCTTTGGGAAAAGTCCTAGAGCCACAGCTCCATCTGGAGTCTCAGATTTGGCTAGATGCAGGCTGAGGACATCCCCACACAGACTGGTCTAGAAATCCCACTTGGAGTTTGACTTCAGGGGCTCAGGACTGGAGATTCACTCTTTCAATAGATCAGCCACCAAATCCAGCTCTTTATAAAGATACGCTCTGATGTGTCCTAGGTGAACTCAGATGAAACCCCAAGCTTACACCGAAAGAATACTCAGATAGACTTTTCCATCTGTTGAGAAACAGATTCTAACTAAATCTGTGCAATTTTCCCAAAGAGGCAGCATTGTACATCTCAAACTCAACAGCTCCTGTCAGAGCCCAAAGCTGGGGGGATCATCCAAGTCACCCATTAACCTGCTCTACTATCAATTTCTTTCAAGTCATTCATGCTCATGGCATGTTTCCATTATCAGGACCCATAAAAAGATGATTTTTGATGCAGACTTTAAAGAGCTAGACCCTAAATGCACATCCTGGAGCATTTGCTCACTCATGTCACTGCCAGGAGTGCAAAAAGTGCCTCCCTTGGAGGAAAGGAGCTGCGCGGTGGCACTTCTCCCATGGATCAGTACGGTGCTTTCCAAAAGCTGCTACCAAGAAAACAAAAAGCAAACAAAATATCCCTCCCTATAATCACTTCAAAGCACATTGATTTGGAGTCAAAATGCAGCAAACATTATTCTCACATGCCCCAGTTCCTGCAGAGACTCATGGAAACCCGTGTGGCACTCCAAGCGCAGGGACTTGAGAAAGAGTCTGAATCCCAGGGGCCTTGCTAAGTATTACAGACAATTCTCTCTGGTACCAGTTACAGCAAGGAATCAGGAAAAACGAGACATTAAATAAGAGCAATAGGAAAAAAGTGGTTTTTTCTTCTTATTACACATTTCTGGAGGTGACACACTGTGGGCAGCAACTGAAGCAGCAAAATGCATTCCAATGTTCTATATGTATTGATTATTTGATAGTCTCCTTTTAAACCAGCAGCTTTAAATGCTCTTCCAAAAAAAAATTGCTGAAATAGATAGAGCTTGAGTTTGGATACAGTCTGTGCTGGCATAAATAAAAAACAAGTCCATGGATAAGAAGAGAATTAGAGTGGATATGAGTACACAAAAATTACTCAAATCAGCTTACAGATTTAATGCATTCTGCTGACAGTGGTGGTGGGGGAGGTTGTTTATTTAATCCAGAGAGTTTCTGGGCATACTGAAAAACAGAAGTAGTGAAGGCTAACCCACTATTGCTAGATCCCACTGCAATTTGAGGTTTGCCTCTCCATTTCTATGGCTTGGAACATTTGCTTCTGAATGCAAAATTCAAATAAATATTGCCCAGGTGGCACTGTACAGTCCCCACTTTGCTAATGTTCATGCTGGAGCAGACAACAAATGGGCAAAACTAGTTTGGAGGGCAGTCAGGGGAAGGATGGAAGCAGCCCACGGTTGCCTTGGAGTTATCCAGGTTTATCTACACATCACACTGTGTGCTCCCTGGTTCTCATAATTAGAGTGTCTAGACAGGAGATGATGCCAGTGAAGTAGCAAGCAAAAAAGGTTTTGCAGAGTTTCTCAGAGGAGCCCATCTAAAGTAGTGACTACAGAAGAACAACAGTCATCAGAGTTGCAGAACCTAGCTAAGATTACAGCAAATTTTGACCCAAGTAAAGGTGTTTTCATAGTCATTCACATCCCAAAAGAGCTGCTAAATCAGAGCACTGATGGCTCAAGCACTCAGGAGGGCTCAGAGCTTTTGAACCAGCATCAGACTAGAGGTTTCTGCAAAAGTGATTCCAGCTGCCTCAGCTTCATCCAAATACTGGCATTTAGCAGCCTCAACTTGTGTAAACCAGCTTCACTCCATTGAAGTCAATAACAATTGACACCAGCTGAGAATCTGGCTCTCAGTGTGTTTTAAATATAGTCTAAAGAAAGAACTTACAGAAGGATTGCCCAATCCTTCATGTCCATTTCCCCCTTGGGCTAGGACTGAATAAGATTCATTTTTTCTTTATAATTTAGCTCCCGTTATTTTTAACAACAACATTATGAGCTCACATTTATTATAGCACCTTCCATCCTCCAGGAGCCAGGCTGCCTTTCAGGCTTCACCAAGAATCACACAGAAGGATGGACACAGCACCAGGATAGAACCACCTCTGGATGCAACATAGCAGATGCTCAGCATGCACAGAAGACTGGCCACAAACAATAAATCAGCAAGGGTACTAAGATAATTCAGCTTCAGCATTGAAAGAGTAAGCCTCCACCATTTTCACAAAGAGGAAATTTAAGGAGTAGTTTCAAATCCTCCCTTGAGCTGGCCACGAGATGGACAGGATGTTTGTACAGCAATGCAGGATGTCATGACCACACACTGTGGCCTTACATGCACAACATGAAGGCAAATCACACAGTGCTGGGGAAGGGCAAGCACAAGTGACCTTTGAGAAAGAAAAAGTAGCTGGGTCACTCCTACTGTGACAAACCAGGGCTCTTTGGTATTGCCCCATTGCTCAAATTACCCTGCAAAACCAAAGGATAAGGCTCTGAAGACATGGCAATCCCCGTGTACTGGCTGACCAGGCTGTGATCCTCCAAAACTTTAGCACTACACAGTGACACGTGCACTGGTTGCCAGCCAAGGCAGGCAGGTGATTGGTTTCAGGAAGCTCAAAGGTCTGACATCCCTGACCAACCCTTTTTCAACATGAGAGAGAAGCTCAGAAAGTACAAAAGGAAAAATAGGTTGTCTCACGGGCTTAAATCTGTGCACTTAAGCTAGAGGTAGAGTGACACCAAGTTTTGTCAGAGGTGGTATAGCCCATTTTATCTGGGATCAGAGTAGGAAACCAGGGCCCACTCAGATCCTACCACATGGGAATGGCTCGGAAAAAACATCTTCCAGATGGTCCCCCTCAAGCCACCACAGAGCAATGGAAATGCAGCAAATAAGAGCTGTGGCCACCACCCAAATGCTCCACCAAAGACACGAACTCTGGCCTCGTTTAAAAAAAAAAAAAAAAAAGACAGAAAAAAAGAGAAAAAGAAAACCAATACAAACAAAAAAACCCCAGATCCATTAATGAAAACTAAAGCACAAGGCAAGGGGTGATGAAAACAAATAAAACTAGGGCTGTAAAATGCCTGGTATGTAAGATGTGTTGAAACTTGCTGCTGACAGCAGCTTGAGCAGACATTCACATGCAGCCGTTCATAAGATGCGCAGTAATTACCTTCTCCGGGAGGCTGCATTATGATGATTTCTTTAAGCAGAGCACAATATCTCTAGCAACAGGATATAATTACAGCAAAGGATATGCCTCTTAACCTTTTTCTACCCCCCCAGCCAGTTCAGGGAGCAGATCTGGGAGCCGGGGGCTCTGTGGGGAGGGTGAAAGTAGTTTACCCTGTGCTGCTGCACTCGTTACCTAGAGCCAAGCACGCTTCTGATGGGAGCTTGTGGTGGTGCTGCTCTCACAGGAACACGATTCTCTCCCCCTCAGCTCTGGGTGAAACACTCCCAGCACTGCAGGGCTTTGATAGAGCTGGCAGCAGCCACCAGGCCACCGAAGGAGTTCGGCACAGTCAGCCTGCTCTGGGCTGACACCTCGGTGGTAAATAAATACCAAAAACAAACAGGCAAGGGAATGATTCAGAACTGGAACATGCTGGCAGCACTGAGAGGCAGCAGGACTTCCCACCTCCAGACTGGGACCTTCCTGGCCCCAAATACCCCACACTACAGAGTCCCTTTGGAGAGCTGGGGGGGCTCTGAAGAAAAACCCAAGGCTTCCAGATAAGGACTGGTACCATGACCAGCATGGGTCGTGGTGTCTCCAGGGGATGGATGCCACTTCCTGGTGATTTTCTGGCTCACCTGCAGCAGCCAAAATGCCAGAGCTGGTCTTCCCAGCACAGATCTCTGGAGATAGCTGGTCTGCTCCACTTCCACAGCCCTCCTGCAGAGAAGCACAGGAAATCTTATTGCTGCAGCTGTTGGACTGATTTATGTAGGGTCCAGAAACAGAGAGAGATGCAGGCAATGACAGAGCCCTAACAGCTGTGTGCTCAGCTGAAGGACTCAGTCTTTCACATTGCCTCCATCCATTCCCAGTACTCACTTCTCCAGATTCCTTTGGAACAGTGAAGTATCCAACACAGTCAGTGGTAGTCAGAGAGTTTTGCTGCACTGGGAAGCATCTCATGGTGAGGTCCCACTTGTAGACCAGTACGTAGGAGGTTGTGAGCACCACAAACTGCTTTTATTTATTTCAGTATTCAATCCTAGAGGTAAAAACCAAAGACTTAACCCTTGCCCCCATACCTCTCCACGCCAAACCGAAAATGTAGTGCTGCATCTGACCCTAGGCTCTGTTGTTAATAGCCCACACACTGATAATCTGAAAATCAACATCAGAGCTCAACCTCTTTTCCAAAACCAGCCACAGCAGCAGTGCTCAGTGGCTTGGACTCTTCATGCCAGATACTGAGAGCAGAGAATCTGAGAAGCTTTCAGAGCCCTTTTTCAAGATCCAGACAGATTTCCATTACAAGAGAGGATGTTTTTTGTAGATGAGAGACTGGAAATCTTCTTTTTCTAATATGAAACAACTAAAATTAAAGAATAACCAACATTTTCCTCGCTGGTCTGGAAATTGCGTTACAAGTGAGAGTCAGCTTGGTGCAAGTTTGCAAGCTGTGATATCGGTAGGAGAATTTCCCTTCGCATTTACAAAAGGAAATGAATTTTGCATCCGCCGGATGGCAGTGTAGGGAGAGCAATCATATTAGTCATAGTATTATTGTTTTCATTTTAAGCATCTCAAAAGTGATTGCAGACACAGCAATTCATAGCTTATTAAGATCTCCCTGCATTACAACCAGGGAAAAAAATCTAGGTCTCATTAATAAACCATCTTCTAGGATCTCTACAAGAAGACAGACTCTGATTAGCCAAGATCGTTCAATAAATGATTTGGCTTGTCTGACAAAGTGAAATGATTGATTGGAAAGAGTGTGCTTTAAATAGTTCACTCTTTATAATAAAAGCAAGACCTCAGATAGAAATACAAATAGTAAAAAGGCAGTATTTCTGCTTCTAGAGAAGATCACTCCAGGTACCAGGCTGGCGGGTGCTGGCAGAGTACACAAAGTTCACTTCAGAGTTCTGACTCTGCACGACTGAATTGTTTTAAGCCTGAAGCGGCAACATCTTCTGCAGTTTCCCTTGTAAAGCACACTGATGAGCAGGGAAGTCTGTTCTACTCCCAGACACAGCACCACAGCACCAATTGCAGAGAGCAGATCTTTGTTTCTTACATAGCATATAACTAAATGACGCTGAATGGTAAAATCCATGTAAACAATATTGCAACATCGTATAACCAAGAAGATACTCCTAGAGTAATAAGACATGGGAAAAAAACAGGGCTTGGGAAGCCAAGCCACCGGCCATCCTATTTCCACTAGAGGGCAATAGCAAATAAGCGACAGAAAACTGGAGGCAAGAAGTGGATTGCGAGAATCTGGTAAGAAATGGTCAAGTTGTGTTTCCCGAGGCAGGAGCCGCGGCTGCCCGGTGCGCCCGGTCCCGGAGGTGCCGCACCTCTCCTGCAGCCCCAGCCCCCGGCAGCACAGAAGGTACCGCCTGCCCTCGGCTCCGGGCTTTCGGCAGTGGAAAATATTCACAGATGATTTTGGTCTAGAAAACAGCCAGAAGTAAAAGAAGTCGTTTCAGCGGGATGTATTTAAGCATCATCAAATACGTGGTCAGATGCTGCTCTGAACAGATGATTGATCCAACCTCACACATCATTCAGTTCCAGATGTTGCAAAGGGCAAGAAAGATCAGGCTGCTGAAGTCTTTCCATCTCCCTCTTTGGTTTACCAAAGGGAAGGTTTGGAGGTGATTTGATCTAAATCTATTAACATTTCTCAGTGGGGGATTGTGAGAGATGCTAAAGGACTTCAAAAATCTAATAAACAAAACTATAACCAGATCCAGAAGCTCAAAGTAAAAGCTGGAAAAAATCAAACTGGAAATAATGCGAGTATTTAAAAATTAAAACTTGCAATAATGCCAGTAGTTAATCACTTAAATGATGTAGGGGAGAGTTTTATTCTCCACCCTTAGAGCTCTTAAAACAAGATGTGCTGTCTTCCTAAAACATGTGCTGTAGCTTAACAGTGAATTATTAGCCTTGATGAAGACATTACAGGTACAGATCTCGTCTGAATGAGGCAGAAGGTGAGACTAGATTAGCAGCATGGTCTCTTTATATAATTACAGTCTACAAATATCAAGGTTCTTGTCACAGAGAATTGTCTTTCAGCTGTAGGGACTGACTCCCACCTTGGCAAACTCACTTCATACGCTGTGTCGACACAACAGTGACAGCAGCTCCGAGGACTGTCACACAGCCTTCAGCTAATGGGGCAGCTTCTGTTGCCCAGATATTACCTGTCTCTACAAAGAAAAAGCCATGAAGCTCCTCTACACCAAACTGTCTAGGGTCAACAGACAGGCCATTCTGTACCCCAGCTGGAGTACTGGTTCCTGGGCTATGGTACCAGCTGAGAAGAGACTTGGAGAAGAACTGATACGCGAGAGTGATGGAGAAGAGGTGTGGGCCAGTTTCAATGTTTTGAGGCCTCCAGAGTGGCTTCCAAAAGCATCACACCATTGAAGCATCACCAGCCTCAGCCCAGCCCTTGTGAGCCACAGGACAGACAACACCAGCATAAACAAAAGCTCAGCCTTTCCCACCAGAGACATGGAGCAGAGCTATTCCAGCTCTAATCTGCTTCCAGCCTAACCAATTGCCAGTGCTTTACAAGACTGGACAGTTATAAAACAAGCCAAATGTGATGACAGTGCATTGGCCTTTGCAATTACTCTGGGGCATTTCTCTGTGCAAGCAGCATGGGAAGGTGCAGGACTGAGGCAGACACAGAGCAGAAGCTCACAGCACTCAGTGTTCATGCTCTTCTGTGGAGGAAGGGCTTGCAGATGCTTCTGAGTGTTTTGTCAAGGCTGGAAGTGTTGCCAGCAATCCGAGGGAGTGCTCTAGGAGACAGCACAGACATGGCACACTGTGCCAGCCAGGGCACAATGGCCCTCTGCACTGAAATGGGAGTGCTGGCCCAGGGGACCACACCTGCCAGGCCACCAAAGGTCTCCTCCCAAGGGCACTACACCATGTCTTGAATAGCTCCACAAGCTGGGCTGACGGCTCAGTTTTCTAAACTGGAAAAAAAATACCACCAAATTGAAGCAAAAGGATTTGAGGGGTAAAGGAGTGTAATAAGAATGTGTTTGGACATTACACTATTTCGTAGGATAGGATATGCCCTAGTCCAATTTCCTCCAAGCATTGCCTCCATGACACATCTGCAGCAAGTCTCCCCTCTCCTTCCTCCCACTAACCTCAGCCACCTGCAGGAATCCACAGATGTCACCCCCTGCTTTATTCAGGCTTCAGTTCTCACATGTCTGCTCATATGTGATCTGTCTAATGTCTGCAGCCTACCCTTCATAAGGAAACCACATCTGAGGGGCACTACTGTTTACCCCAAGTGATCAGCAATTAAACCCAATCTCTTAGAATCAGCTTGCAACAAGAGAAGTTCTACAAATCAGCAGTTTGAACAACTTTTCTGGGCAGGTCATCTCCAAAGCAGGTCTGGAGTGACTTCAGGTCTTCCCCTTCTCAGGGCTGAAGGGATGTGAGATGTCCCTTTATCCACACTCACGCATATGAAGCAAACACCATGATCCTGACAGTAATTGCTGGAACCAACACCATGCTCCTGCTCTCTCCTACTCAATTTGCAGAACAGAAGAGAGGAGGTTATGGGGCAGCAAATCTGATACAGGCAGGTGTCAGACTAACACCGTGCTGGTGGAGGCAGGAAAGTGAAAGCATCTAGGTGGGAGTGGAAAGCCAAATTACAGGTTGAAGGGTTAAGAGAAGAGAGCCCATTATTCATCACTACTACTGTGTTCCAGGCATAAGAAACATTTGGAGATAATTAGCGGGAGAACAGAACAATGCACTAGAGAAAGCAACAATGCCCTGGTTCAACCCAGCAGATGAGCTCTGTGCTCAGAGCAAATTGGTCTAAAATAAGTATTGCTCCATCTCAAAACCAGAAAGGTGTGACCTACTTCTCTGACCCTGGCATCAGCTGGCAGGAAGGGAATTGACACAATGATTCTTCGTTCCCATCACTGGAGATCGAGCATATTCAGTTCCATTTCAGAAATAAAAGCCAACAGCTTTTCCAGCTGATTTTGGGTAACTAATAACACAGAACTGCACTCATTAACTAAGCTGGCTTGTATTGTAAAGAGCTCCAAGGCAACAACTAAATGGACTCAATATTAAAGCTGTGACAGTGTCAATGTTACTTAGAAGCTTTAACATTTTCGACTGTAAAGTATATTCTGTTTTTAAATTATTTCAAGGGCCCAAATAGTAGCACTTTTCAAAATTGCGAGTACAGCACCTGAATGCCAGGCTCTATGCAAGATCTGGGAAGTACTTTGGTCCCTCTCAGATGAACACTCCCAGAGAACCAGTTACTCAGCTGTAGTTCTGAAAGTTATTTTCCAAAGATATTTAGAAGTTCCAGTGTCAAACTAGTTTGATTTTATTATGAATTGATTATTTGTGTATTGTCATTTAGTGAAGATACTCTCAGACAATGAGCTTGCTGACCACAGGGTTCATTCTCTAAAGAAGAAATAAATACTTCAGGTTTCAATGTTTGGGGAAGGAGGGAATATTTTGAAGTCTCAAAAGAAATTAATTTGTCAGTGAACTTGTGGGCTACAAGCATGTATTTTTGTGTATCCTCATTCACCAGTATTTGCCAATGCAGAAAATCTCAAAAGCTCCTGAGTCCCAAAGTGTCTTAGTGAAAGTTGCATGGGCACTACCTGTATTTGGTAGGCACAAAAATTTCTGTCTATAGGCAGAAATTAAGGCATCAACATCTGATGAACAACTACTCTTTATAAGGGTACATCCCCCAAACATTTTCAAACCTTACACAAATCATAACTTCAGCTTAACTGGCTTGAAAGCCACTCTGTTTCATGTTGTGAAGATGCATCGAAGTGAAGGACCAGCCTGGAAGGTGGCAGCAGCCTGTCCCAGTGGGAGAATGGTCACATAAGTGAGCCTGACATCCTTAGCAACTTCACATAAGGAAGAGCAGGTGCCACTGCATCTGCCCCGTGCCATCCTCCTTTGCTAGATGGGCTATTTGAAAATGAAAGCAAATATACACAATTGCAGGGCCAGACAAGTGCTGACATGAATATTGCTGCTAAAAGGAGGTATTACCTCCAGTCCAGGAAGAATGAAGAGGCGTTGACAGCAAAGAAGGGCAAAAAACGAAAGCAGGAGGCAAAACTCAATGTCAGGGACAAAATTCCAAGCAAGAGAGCAGAAAACTAGTCCTTGTGTTGGAGGACTCTACAGATCTAGATTCCTATTTTCCCACCAGAAACTTGCTGCATGTCAGAGCCTATCTGGTACAACTTTATAGATCCTGGGGAGCAGATATTTGAAGAGACTGAGCTGAGGATACTGTGTTCCCAAAAGAAGTGGAAGAAGCCTATTGACAGTATATCTTTCTGCTGCCAAATGGTCAAATCAGTTGTTACAGAAACCTGGATGTATTCCCTGTGCTCTCCACATCAACTGGATAAAAGTAATATTTTTGAGAGCAGCTTCCTCTGCGCCCCATACCAGCTAAAAACTGCCTTTGGGAAAAGATCTTCTTTGGGACTGACTAAGACTCAGGGCTTGTGTGGACATCACCCAGCACTTGGAAATGCAGCATCAGTTTTGGCTTCTTCCAGCCAGCACCACATAAAATGCAGACTTAGCACCTTCAACCTGGGATTTAGCAACAAGGTGTTTCAGTGACATCCGGAAAGAAAGCTCTCTGATCATGTAGTAAGGCTGGGTTGAAAGATTTTAATACTGTTCTAGCAAGGCCAGCCTCTCCAAGTGGGAAAGCCATTTACTCAATCTCTTCTACTCTTTTCTGCCTTCACCTGCTCCAGCAAGATCTGTTGATGCTTCTTATGTGAAGTGTCCCTTCCTACAAAAGGAGAAAATGATTTTTGGTTATGGACTTGGCCTGAGAAGCAAATCAGCTTCAAATTGGGTTGGTCCTGAGGTCAGATCCAATCTTAGAGAACAGTGGGAAGCACTCACTGCCCTAACTTTGTGATGGAAATGGATACCCTGCAGTAATTCTGACCTAAGGTTCCTCCTCCTTTCAACAGTCTTTTCAGGCACCTTGAATAACCTGTGAGTATATCAATGCCAGTTCTCTGTCAGTGCTGTTGACTCCACCATCAGATCTCCAGTCTCTTACTGGTATAAATGGTCACCTTCCTTCCAGCTACATTAACATCCACTAACTCAAGATTAGGCAGGGACTTTTCTTCTCCTCTTTAGTATGACAATTAGGAACACGATAAGTTTTTCAGAAAGTATCGAGAAAGGAAGCAGTATGTAAGAAAGAAGAAAAAATTTAAAAAGGCCTTTTCTCAATGGATGACATTTGCTGGATGACACCTCGGGCTGATATTCAGCTATTTTGTACACAATAAGTTTCCAAAGCACCTAAACCTGATCCTCCACGATCTACTTCTGCATTTTTAAATGGCTTTGTGAGACATAAGAATTGTCAGGAATGGCAAGAGATGTTATTCTTGTCTCTGCTAAATCGAGGGTGCCACCTGCAAAGATTCTTAAGTTCAGAACATTTACACTCCCAGACAAGAGTGCTGTGCCACCTATTAGACTGAAGAGTTGTCATTTGCCAAATGCTAGGATTCTCTTAACTAGAAATAGGTACTGCAGAGAAGCATCAAGTTGCAGCAAAAAGAGCTCTGGCATAACATTTATTGTTTCCTTTAAAGAAAAAGCAGAGACCTTTAACGTGAAACCAATAATGATTCAAGTTCTCATCTCCCCTTGCCTGCTCTGAACAAATCAGATTCACTGATGTTGGATGTCTGTTATTATTATCTGAACAAAGAAAATAGTAATAACTTCAAAAATACATCCAGAATTTGTAATCAGTAAATGTCTGAGCACTTTTCAGAAAGGACAGTATAATTATCTCTGGTTTGTGAGTGATTGTCTGCATTTTAATAGTGGGATAACTAAGGCACAGGAAGAGGAATTAACTTGCTCAGTTGGCCAATGAAATACCAAGAAACAGGGTGAGATATCCTGAATTCCCATCAAGTGCCCTCCAGATAGCACTCTTGCTAATATAATCAATTAGAAACATTACATATCACCCATCTTCAAAGAATTTCAGAAACAGTGAACAGACATCATCAGTGTTAAACCACTCCGTGGATCTCAGTATCCCGTTGCATCATCTGCTTTGATCATCTTTGCTCTGTGCCTATAACTCAAGTAATTAACAGTTACCATTCTAAGAGGAGTGAGATAATTGACTTATCTAGCAATCATTTCAGAAAGGTTATTATTAGAAATAGGTCTGCATGCTAAATATACACATGCCTCTATATGAGCTAGGCCAAATACCAGCTACAAGTGAAGCAATGCCGGCACTGAGGCCAGCACAGTCCAGGTGTTTGGTCATTTGTCTTGAGTGCACAAAGCTCACGTGCACCACTCTGCTGCACCTCTCCCAGCCTGGCCAAGGCTTCTTTCCAACAACTCATCACCACAGCCTGACCCCACAAGAACCTTCATGATCTCCGAGTCAAATCCCATGAGCTGGAGGAGTTTTTTCTGTACTCTTGACAACACGGACCTTCCATAGCCTGGTCGAACACTCCTGGCTAAAATCAGAGAATGTTGCAAAAGAACAGTAAAGTAAACCTGACAATAAAAGACTATAGTTAAAATATAACTGCTTCAGCTTGATTTCCAGGTCATCAGTTCAATTTTAAATGGGTAGGTGGTGCCTTCATAGAAAGCCATTAGCAGTAGTTTCCTTTACATCCTGTACTCCATGGCAGCCAAGAAAATTACTCAGCTAGCCCTTCACCTATCTTCTATCTGGCTAAAATAAATAAACAAAAATATAAAAATTGTTTTAATTATCTGTGTCTCCACATGTGTCATATAGATGGCAACAAGGCAGCCATGACATCCTCACTGACATTCTGTCATAGAATTCATGACAGGAAAAGACCAATTAGCTCTGAGCAAGCAATATTTCAGTCAGAAGAAACAAAGCATTGAAAATTATGAAAGCAATCTCAAAGATCTTCAGTTATTACAACAAAACCTGAGGTGGAAGCACAGAAAGCCTCACGGGTTATTACAGTCATCTGTTGGATTATAAGTTTCTACCTTAAGTGGATTCCTTGTAGCACGTGTGTTATCAGTAGGTTTCCTGTCACTACGTCACATTTAGAGCAATGCTAAATTAAAAAAAAAAAAAAAAAACAACAACAAACTGGCTGATTCTGCATGAAGCATTACTGTCAATAGCTGACACAAAAGGCAGGGCTGGAGGGGGAAAAAAGCTTGGAGCTACTGCTTGTCTCTCCTGAGATATAAAAGGTGTGTAAAGACCTCAGACCTCACATGTTCCTCTACCTAGAAAGCCAACAAGCTTCAACATTATTGTCTCTTCATGTCAGTAGCAAAACACAGAACAAGGGGCATTTTAGATTATTTCAGCCTCTGTAACATTCCTCCTGCACAGCTCTAATTTGACTGTATTGATGTCTTCCTCAGAGGAGATAAGGTTGCCTTCCACAGAGAAATGCAAAGCAAAGGAACTAGACAGAAAGCACTGTAATTAACAAAGTCAGATATTTTTTCTACTCAGCAAGTAGGACTCAGTTCTGCAAGTTACTGTCTATACCTTTATACCAAAGCACCTCTGATCTGCCTCCCACCATTGGATTCAAAGCCAGTAAATAATGACTATCTCACATAATCATTACACTTGGGGTTTTAACCAACTGAATACTAACCTCTAAAATGAAAGCTCAGTTATGAGTGTGCTTATATGCCTGATTTCATACATTCCTGTTGTTTGACTCACATAGGCAGAGCATTATGTGGCTGAAATCTCCAGACTAGTTTTTGGGATTATGTGGCAAGACTGAATTGGCAAGATCCAAATCTAAGCACCGGGAACTTGCCTGTTAGTGTGTGCTGCTCACAGCACAGTACAGGCTATGGCACAGCAACAGAGAGCCATTAATTAGGCAGCACCAATCCCATGGGTTTAGCTCCATTCCTCTATACATCACATGTTCTGAACTGTCAAATTCAGAGATAATTATTTGCGTGTCCCCTCCCCCCCTTTGTCTTTTGGGTACAATAGCTCATGGACAGCCACTGATGGCAGCTTATGAATGTCTCTACTGATGAGCATGGCTCTCCTGAGGCAGTGTTTTGGAACAACAGCTGCCAAGACAGAACTAAAGATCACGTTCACGCTGTGTCACAGATTAGTGGCTTTCCATGCAACATTTTTCCTTCCTGAAAGCCCCTCTGCCCATCCCTTACCCTGGCACAGAAACTAAGGACACAGCCATGCAAGATGCTTAGAAGCTTCTGTCTCAGTGAAGGTAAGAAAGAGTTTAAAGCACTTAGAATTGAGTCCTTAAAATAGTTGATTGACACAATAAATGGTAGTGATTGACCAAGCACATCCTAATGCCATCCTTGTACATTCCCATATTACAATCACGACCACCAAAGAAGGTGTTTCAGTTGGTCACTGCAAGGTAATTTCAGTCTCCTCTACTGTACTCTGCTTCCAAACCATTAGGGCATAAGCCACCACCAATATTACAAATGAGATGGCAGCATACGTTAGGAATTTGCTGTAACTCCAGCCCTCGGTGACTAGCACAGTTTCAAGTGTAAACAAACAAAAGCTGCAATTTGCGCCAACTGCTTACTCTGATTTTAAATCAGGATTAGCTTTGCCAGTACAAATTATGCCTCCCTTTGTCTTCAAGAAAGCTGGCCATAGACTACAGGAAGTGAGACAAATTTTTTTGTGTTAAATGAGCTGCCTGATTAGATAGATCTTTTTACCAGCTTTTACTTCTCCATCTGTGACCAGGGATTTTACAGCATTTATTATTTCGCCCGTCTTCCAACATTACTCAAACATAGATTTAGTCTGTATCCTCACTAGAAGTTAGGAAGATAGAGATTGATCTGCTGGTGCAAATGACGGCATGAATGCCAGTGAATGAGATCAAACTACTGGGCACTTTTTCGCCCTATTAATGTAAGTCATGAAACTCCAAATCAGATCTGGGGTCATTAAAGCAGAGTGCTTATGATTTTCTTGGCCGTATGAAAGCTGAGCATTCCAGATGAGATTCCAGCTCCCAAACAATTCCCAGCATGGATGGACTAATGAACAGTGAAAATAAACTGTTACTGGCTTTGCTTACCATACTAATGGAAGAACTTCCTCATGGGATGCTGCTTTGCACAAGGGCTTGCATAGAGAGTGGGTTTGGAAGCCACAGGTGGGGACTCCCAATCCAAAGCATGGGACTCCCAGTCAAGTGTGAATCTGAAGCTTTCCCACTACCATCTTTGTCGTGTTTCTCTTCCAGTTGCTCCATCTGGAACTCTTACTTGTTTTCGCCATCTGACATTTCAACAGCCTGAAAACAAGCAAAACAACTCCTCTAAACAACCAAAATGTTTGATCGGATCCTTTATATAAATGAAATGCTAGTGTATGCCAGGCATCTGAACTTGGTAAAAATAAATGAGTGCTTCAAACCCACTATTGTTCTCAAGGTCCCTGACCTTCAAAACATCATTCAATTCTATTTGTAAACAACACAGACATGACAGAACATGTGAATACCACTTCACCCTTTGGTAATAGTATCTATCCCAAGACCTCAAAGCGTTCTGCAAATATTAGCTAAGCCTCTCATGCCTCTAAAGAACTCCTACTCTTCTACAAATATTAGCTGAATCTCAACCCGCACCACTCAGCTCATAGGAGACTAGTGCTGTTGTCCAAGTTCAGAAAGGTTGAATACTCTGGAGAAGGTTATTCAAGAGTTTGTAAAAGACTCAGGCAACAGAAATACAAGTTTATAAGTCTTCTAAGTATGCCTGGACCTCTGAAAGTTTGTCCAGAGTGTCATCCAAACCTGTATGCTACTTTTGGCAACTCTAATCATGTCAGATCCAAATCTAAACCAACCCAGATTTCATTTGAGCGAGAGAAAGAAACCAGGAAAACTAAACCACTGCTTTAACCATTCATCTTCCCACTACCTTTTCAAGTCTCATGGTCATTTATCCTTTTGTGCACACCCAGATAAACCAAGGAATAGGAGGCCTCAACTTGCATTCAGTGAGGAGCCAAACAAGGCACGGTGGCCGGGAGCAGCGCACACCGCTCAGTTCAACACCGCGGGGATGAACGCGAGTTGAACTCAGCCAGGTTTCAGGCAAAGAGCAGCTCAGCACAGCTGCACTGGTACAGCTGGACCGGTTCCTAACCACAGATGCAGAAACACAAAGATAAGGCCATAGTAACTTCCATATGGTAAACAGCCTGAACTTCCCAGGAGGGCTCACTGGAGGCAATTCATTTCCAAGGCACAGAAAACGTGCTTGGCTTTGACTCCTGTCTCTCTTTTGCATCTTTTGCAAAACTAGTCATGGACATTCATGTAATGGAAGTTTTCAACACATCTTGTTAGAGGGCATCACTCCAAGCTCTGGCCAAAACTGCAGCTTCCATTGATTCTGATTCCCTCTGGACTGTGCTTCCATCAGAGGGTAGGAACACCTTTCCCTCTGTGTTATTTTGGTCATCCAGACTTCCCAAGCAGCTCATCTGCTTCAGTATTAACACAAGAAACAGGTAACAACAAAGCTAGAAGCTCAGAGCCTGCACATTGGTGACTTTAAATACATGAAAAAGGTTCCAACTATGCATTTATTGGCTATACATGACAATTTATTCCATTAGAGAATCAGTTATCTTCCTAAAGAAGGGATATTACTCTCTATTAACATAAAATTGTACTCAGTCTAAGATGATAAATACAATGCCCAGTCTAAAATTATAGATAATGTGTAAGGTTGGGGTTTTTCCTCCAGAATTTTCTCTTCTATATTTTATGCAGTCTTCAACTGCATTGAACCTAAGTTGAAAGAGCTGATTGACGACACAGGAGAAAGCAATAATAATAGCAGTCAGTATGAGGCTAAAATTCTCCAGAGGTTACTTTTCTGTTGGCCAGAAGGGGCCAGTCCACACACATATTGGCTTTTGGCCTTTTTACAACATATTGTTGACTCTTGGAGTGCACTGTGACCATTACACAACACTAATTATGAGTATTCCCAGAGCCTTCTAAGCACTCCAGGAGCAAAAAGAGAAGGTCAATGAACAGCTTCATGACAGCGTAAAAGTACTATCGGGTTCCCTTGGGATGGAAAAGTATTTGTTACTACAGTGCACTTAAAGCCACAGGTGAAATGCAGAGCAAAAAGTAAGAGCTAGGAGCCTGAACCAGTCAGACAAATTCAGAAGGAAAACAAAACCTGCATCATTACCTTGGGGCTGGGTGGGAAGGCCCAACACAAGTGAAATTGTAGATTGTTTCCCTGAATGTCTGCAGCCCAGGACTGGGTACCTTTCTGGGGGTAGAACAGAGGTCCCCACTTTTGGCAGAAGCAGAACCATGCAGATTTTGATAGCATGACGTACAGAGTTGATCAAACTAGAACAGCCCATTTCAGCCTTCAAAGTAGGGAAGAAACAAAATTCCAAGAGAGGCCTGACACCCACTTTCCTTATTCTGTGATTCAAACTGCTAGAAGGAAGAGAGAGTTCTTCAATCAATAGAACTGATTTTTCAATCAGCAGAACTGGCACGCAGGCCAAAAGCATTGAGAAACAATTCTGCTCTTCATAAGAATCCTGCAGGGTTCTCTCTCCCAAGAGGTCTGCTGGAGGTCCTGCTCAGGCTGGTGGTGTGCTCACTTCCCAGGCACTGTTGGCTATTCTGGGCCCTGCACCCATCACTGCACCACAAATGTCTTGAACCTGGGTATGTGGTTAAACACTGCACCCTGAACATGGTTACCAGTCTTCAGGCTCTCCAAGGCTTGAAATGCTTCTGAGGCAACACAGAGGGGAAGAGCCTCACAATCCTGGAGAATTTCTTTTTCTTCAAAAGCAGATTAGGAAAGTGAATCTGCCTCCTGTCAGAATAGGCTCCTCCAACTCCTCCCTGGCTAAAGAGCTGCTCTCAAACTTCTTCTTAGCCACTACAAGGGCAAGTATCCAACTACTTGTGCTGCCCTATGGCAGATGGTATAGCTGAGTGCCCAGCTGGAATTACCGTGGCACAAGGCAGAGGGAGAAGGACAGATAAGCTGGTTGCTCTATTGCTCCCCCTTCATTGCAACGAGCCCCAGAGGCTCCCCTGTGTGACTCCCTGAGCTGAACTGGCTCTGCAGGTTCCAGACTTGGCGGGTGTCTCCCATGGGCACATGGTACTCCCCACCCTCCCGTGCCCACAGGTTACAAGCAGCAGTGCCAAGAGTCCCCAGTACCATGGGCAGGTTCCCATTCTGCAGAATACTCTATAAATGTAAGCTAAGACTCTCCCTACCCTGAAACACTTTGTGTTTGAGCAAAAAAGAAAAACAAAAGATAAAAAAAAGGGGTGGCCTTAACAAGGGAATACAGTTAACCCAAAACCTTGGTCTTTTACTGCAGAGCAATGCGCAGCTTACCACCAGTGCTGCCAGTGGTGTTTGTGACAGGCCAGCAGAGCCACAACACACCTGATATGTCTGGTGCTTCCCACAGGACATGTGTGCATCCAGAGAGAGCTTGGAGCTAGGACACCTCATCTTTGATGTTGGGTATCAGGCTGAACAGAGGATCTGCTTTCGAAACAGTGTCTTCATACCTATCCACTTATGTCACACCACAGACTGCTCTTAAAGCAAGAGCAATTGCATAACATTCTCATCTTCACTTTCCTGCTGCCCGTCCAGCTAGCCACGAGGAGGTCACCTCCCCTCTAACAACTTCTTTGCTTTGCAGCTCAGTCCTACTTATTTCAAAAGAGCTGCCAGTGTTGCATTCTTTTCATAGAACGCCAGGGAAGTTCTAACCTCAAAATCAAGCAAAACAAAATCCTTTGAATATCTTCCAATTAACCTAAGATTGACACTAATGCTCCTCTCTTCATGTTCCCACTATTTGAACAACTGAGTTTCTCCTGCATGCCTCAGTTGCCAGGCCTTTTGGACCATCAAAGATCTAAGTTATTCCTTTCCTAAAGATTACTCTGGTTTTAAAACTCAGAGACCCTTTTCTGCTAAGTTCACTCTAGGTTGTGTCATTTAGTGGAAAAGATCAGAGAAGCCTCTCAGCAGCACAAATCCAGGGAAGATATCAAAGAAGAGACAGCATGGCAGGTTTCTCATACACTAGCAATAAGGGCAAGTTAACACTGCTGAAAGCCTTCAGGGTTGCATTCTGTTCCCAGTCTCACAGCATAAAATATCCAGAGAAACAGATATGACAGAGGGCTAGTTCTGAGTGTCTAGAGGCAGCAGAGAGCGTAATGACAATGTCATAAGAAATGTCAGCATTCAGGCAAGAGGCTAGAAGTAGCAGGCACTGTCCCATCCTGGGGCTTGCAGAAGCAGGTTGGCCTTCAGGGGCCTGCAGGCACCACGGCTCGTTAGCCAAACTTTCTCTGAGTTAATGGTGATGCCAAAACACAGGAACCTCTCATTTGGCTAAAAAAGCAGTTCTGCCAGCAAAATTGCAGGCAGCTTCTGTGCAACCTGGAACAGAGGGAGGAGAAGGCTTCTCTTAAGAGGAGTAAGAAGGCTTACTCCAACATGGAATAAAAGAGCAGCACTGCCCACAGACACACAGCACGAAGGGAGCAGCCAGCACTTTAGAGACAAAGTGTTTATGTCCTTTGTCACTCATTGTTGCTTAGGTAAGGCACATTTAAAAGCTATTGGGCAGATTGCCAATGTGTCCCAACTGCCGAGGTGGGGAGTTCCTGAGCACTTTCTGTCCATTAGCTTGCAAATGTCCCTCTGATGAAGGTAAAATATTGTCACCCACACTTTATAGATGGGAATAATGAGGCACAGAGGGCCAAGTATCCCAGTTCTCTCTCCGTACTTACTAAACCATAAACAACAGCAATTCTTCCCACAGTTACTGGAAACAACAGGCTCTTTCAGGAAAAGGGAAGCTGTCCCTTGCCTGGAACCAAGTAGCCAAAAGCAGTTGGAGGAAGCAGCCTGCCGCCTATGCAGTGCCTGACATGGTTTTAACCCCAAGAACTTTTTCTCCAGCACAGCTCTGTGGTCTTTTTCTGTACTCACAGAAGCATTCTGTGCTCTGTATGCTCAAGGAGTTCACCTTCAATAAATAATCCGAACAAAGGGAGTTAGCGCTGGCACAGTTGCATGGGTTGCTTCAGGGACAGTTTTGCAGCAATGTCAAACTCACCTTTGCTGGTGGCTGCTACCACTTGCTGGGAAGGAATCCAGCCACCAAAGGGGAACACTCAGTAATATCAAGAGCCAAGAGCAATTTCATCCCCATTAGTTAATATCAAATATAAAGGACATATTCCAGTACATAGCAAACAGTCTTTGCCTTCTTGAAAGACAGTTAAGGAAGATCTGGGGTTTAGGATCCTTAAATGACAAAACAAATACACAAAAAGAACATTTTTTCAGATTAATTGCAGGATAGCATTGCTCAGACAGCATCAGTAGCACTCAGATTGCTACCTGGAAAAATCCTGGGTCAGAGGCGTACTGTTGACCCAATCCAGAGAGCAAGCAGAGAGCCCCATGGGCAGTACTGATGATGATGTTGAGCAAAGTGGCCAACATCATCCTTTCTGGTTTTAATAAAATGAAGTGCCATTCATTCTTCCTGTTGGGGGAGAAAACAACATGTCATTCTGAAGGAAGAGCAGACTTCTTCATGTTGGGTCAATGGACCAGCCTGAAGCTGTGCAGAGATTGCTGTTTAGTCTGCAGGTATACTACAATAAGCTTCAGCAGCAAAGGTACACCTTCCCAACACTGAAGTTAAGAGGATGAAGGAAAAGATGCATTCACCTCACGGCCCTTGAGAAATGATTGCAACCCTATGGAAATGCGGCAAAAGGAATACGAAGCTTAGTAAGGGTCATAAACTTCTATGAGAAAAGCAGTCAGCTTGTCTATGAATGCATGTTTCCAGTCAGGCTAGCCCAGAGCTGATGGCAAAGGCCAGGCTCAACCAGTAACTCCTCAGGCCCTCTGTGGCACACAGCTGTGCTGCACCCCTGGAACCAGCCCTGGGACAGCACACAGCCTGCCTTCACTTGGGCCAGGTCAGAAGAGAGAAGCTGGTGGAGGGTGCATGTAAGGATGGTGGATGTTCACAGAGCAGGGGTAAGGGACCCAGACAAGTTCTGCTGGACTTTGGATCTCCCATAGAGACTCTGCATGGCCTTTTGACAAACACCTCCCTCTCCTTCCTTCTCCTGCCTCTCCTCTGCAAAGTCCTTTGTTTCTCCATGTGGAAAAAACTCAGGAATAAAAGAACTTTCCCCTCTACCATGAGCCAAATACACCAGTGATAGCAAAGCATACAATGGAAGCTATATTGCCTAGAAGAGGCAAAAGTTCTCTCAAGATCCCCACCACCCCCATGTTCCTGCGACAGTTTCTAGTTCCTGGCAAAATCTGGATCAGAAAACAACTTCACTGCTAAATAAGTGCTAGTAGAAATAAGTAAACAGCCTTGCACTCTGTCATATTCCCTAAAAGACTGAGCATGCCAGCAAAGGCAGCACAGACTCTCACAGCAGTAAATAACCAAGCAGGCAGAGCAAACAAACATTTAAAACCCCATATGTCAGAAAATCTCTCTTTGGAATGAAGAGGTGAAAATAGTTTTGTCAGAAAGAAGGAAGTTTTCTCCTCTTCTTTTCTCCCCACTTCCCCAGCCCTTCCTTCCCTTGTTTACTTTGTTTCCCTGTTTCAAACCAGCTAAGAGAACCTTTGGTATTTGTGGAACTGGGCTCTTTCTGTTTAACTCCAGCTGTGCCCACAGCCCGCATACTGGTTTGGTAGAATTTGTCCAGTCTGACAAAGTGGTTTCTCAAGCTTGAAATAAAACCATAGTGATTTTTACACTACTAAAATGAATGGCCCTTGACAGGACTAGCAATTATCTATGAATTCCAAAGAAAAGGCTTGTTGCATGGCACAGCAACATGCTCAGCACAGCACTGTGGCAGGGGGATGCAGGGGCTTTCTGTGCTTTTGCTCTGGCATTTCAGCCTCTTTAGAAATATGACAGCACTGGGAGATCCACAGCAAAAAAACCCAAGAAACCAAAAAGAAACCCCCAAACATCCCACAAGAAAACAGCTCAGAGGATTTTTACCTGTCACTGGCATAGGGTTGGAAGGACTTCTTTGCTAGTCTCTGGTTGAGCAAGCAGCAGCATCCAAATTCAGAGGAAAAGCTCTTGCCAGGAACACCAACCATGAGGCTCCTTGTGGGAGGGGGCTCCTGTGCTGGTCCCCACCACCCCACCACAGGGTAGCTGTACCTCTTTCTTTATGGGCAATACTTGCATACATAGACCCAGATATAAAGAAGAAAGCAATTTGTTTCCTTATGTTTGGTTTAGGAGTGGCTGCTTGGGGATCTAGCACCCAGCTGTTATTAGAGAGGGTCTATGGCCTGTAACTGTGTTAGCAGGTATCAGAGAGCCCCTTGGGCAGGGACTGTGGGAAGAGATGCTGACCTCAGCCAGGCAGCAGGAAAACAAACCTCAGCACAGAAGGGCAGGACGCCACGAAATACGACTCCTTGAGAAAGGAAACAGGGAGAAACCAAAGCTGAAATTTTGATGCTTCTAGGAGACATGGAGAGGGATAACTGAACAGGATGAGACATGGCCAGCACAGGGTTGCACAAGGACAGGCTGAGGGTCTGAGCAGTGCCAGCAGGCTGGGCCAGCTAGGGAAGGAGAAGCAACACCTCTGCTGCAACCAAGGGCTGCTTCCAGGGTGGCAAGCAAAACCTGTGAGTGCCAGCCACGCTGCTGCTTTCTGTTTGTCTGCTCACTGAGGTCTGGCAGACAGACTCTCCCTTCCATGTGTGCCTGGTCAGTGCCCAGCACAGCACCAAGGGCCTCTCAGTCCTGCTTGAAGGGAGAGAACAAACCTTTGCCCGGGATGAGACCGACACAGGGAAGGTAGGTGGCCAGCCTGTCCTGCTTTCATGTCTTTTCAGACTGAACATTTTGGAAGGAAAGTTTGCCTCAGATTGAGCCTCTGTCTGGGATTAATTCAGCTCAAATTTGTAGTCACCGCAGGCAGCAGGGGAAGCTGCAATAGCTATTAGAGAACAAGCCAAAGAAGGAAAAGCAAGCAGGGACAAAGAATAGCCCTTGCCCTCCCCCCAAAACAGAGAGGAGGCATAGGGATCCAAATTAAAAAGCAACTACTAGTGGCCAGGGCTAGTGAGTCACTGCAGCCTGGTCAGCAGCAGGACAGCCGCCCGGCCAGAGCCTGGGTGCCAGCAAGCAGCTCTGGCACAGGAGTGTGGCACACCCTGCTCTGGTGTTCAGGGCCCAGCCGAGCAGTCCAGAGCTGACTGGGAAGGCCAGTGGAGCTGGGAGCTGCTGTGAACTGCAACGAGGGGGAAAAGGGAGAGGAGTCCTGCCCCTGCTCCCCTCGGCTGCTCTGCTAGAAGGGAGCAGCCAGCTCACCTCCTGATATTGCTGCTGGCCAGGAGCCTCCAAGCTGTTGGTATTGGTCATTCTTTGGCTGGGGGATCTGAGTGGCCAAGATACCCAGAAAACAAACTGCGAAAAGAAATGAGGCCATTGCATGGTGGAGATAGGAAAAAATGCAGTGAGACAGGTCAGCAGCCAGCAGCAGCACCTTGCAGACGCTGAGATCCTCGCAGCCCTCGCAGGCATAGGCACCACTGCCAGAATCTCAAGGAGATGGCAATCCCATACCTGAAGGCTGGAGGTGGTTTCCCATCTGCTGCCCCAGGCACCGCGCAGCAGCGCCGGGCGCCCGCGGTCCCTCCCCGCACGGCATCGCCCTTCGGACGGGAGGTGGCAGCAGATGGCCACCGACAGCACCGGCCGGGACCGCGAGCATCTCCCGGGGACACCCCAGTACCCGCGGGAGAAACCCTCCCGGCTCCCAGGAACTGGGCAGGGACGGCAGGAGGTGCTCCCCCAGAGCATCCGTCCTCCCGGGATGCGCTGTCTCCCCCTCCTGCCCGCTGGCTCCGAGCCCCCATCCGATTCCACACACGCCACACCCTGGAAATGCTTTGCCACAAGTTGAATTGTTTTAAAAACAGCTTTTATGGAGAAAACAGATGGCAGCAGCTAGGAAGCTCTGATTATTATTGATTAATGCAGAATTACAGTTGGCAATAGGAGATACGGGGAGTAGCAGAAATGAATGTAGATATTAACCAGTGGAAGGGGGGAAAGAAATCATGGAGTAAAAGGAATCATAGGATCATTCAGGTTGGAAAGGACCTCTGAGATCACCGAGTACAGCCTTGGACCTAACACTGCCAAGTCCACCACTAAACCGTAGCCCTAAGCACCACATCTACAGTTTTTAAGAACAGTTCCAGGGAAAGAGGAAGCCATGCTATCCAAGTCTTAACAGGCTCTCAACAGTCAAGATTCATGCTCAGATAACATAAGGATCCACAAATGTTTGGCCCCTGCATCATCTGTCAGCTTTCACCAGAATAAAACTCTTCCTGAAGTTTTAAAAAAAAAAAAAGTACCTGGAATTATTTTCCAACAATCTGTAATTTCCATTTGCATCTGCCATCTTGAGAAACATTAATGGGAAATCAGACCAGTCCAGCTGAAACAGGTAGTCCCAGAAACTTTTCCTCTCTGTATCCCTAGGGCTACCTTCCTCAGACCAATAAAACCTGAAAACCAGCTGGATGTTAGAGCTCCTACAAGTCATCTCACCGGAGCCACACAGGAAATTTGAGGGTTTAGTCACAGTGCACTGAAAAAAAAAGACACACAAGAGTGTAGATGCTAGTACAAGGAATGGATTGGGACACCCTGTCAGGCAAGCCCTACCTTTCATCCCTTTTCCAGAGCCTGGTGCCTGGCTCTCTCCAGTCTCCGTCCCCATTCAGATACCTGTGTCACACAGCCAACCTCCAGGCAGTGCACCACTGGTTTAATTGGCTCCCCTACCCCAACTGAAAGTGGGATTTGAAAGCAGTGATGTTTGAAGTCACTCTTTCAACCACCCTTTTTTGTTTTTGTGCGCCAGACCTCACTTCTGTCACCTGGTATCTGCCCTTCCAACAGGAGAGGTTCACACACAGATGTCTGCCAGGAGCAGCAACAGACAGGAAGCAGCAGGCAGCTTTCATGTCCTCTGCCCAGAAGAAACATACCTGCTTCCTAGGAGAGCCCCCTAGGAAATGTAATGGATCATAGAGTGCAGTGTGGAGTGGGAACTCAAAAAGTCACTGATACCATATTACTAATGTGTTAAGGCTTGGTTATCTCCACTTAAAGAATTTTTGATGTGGTTTTTGGGGAGTTGGGTTTTGGGTTTTTTGGCAGGTGAACTGTGTGTATTTTTTTATTCTTTTTTAGATCTCAAGCAAGGAAAATTATATAGCCTTGCCAGAAATCCATTAACTCCTCTTACCCTCAGAAAATACCATCACATATCTAGGCTTGATCACATTTTCTGTCTCAAGGTAAGCTTAGGACTTTTGGCCCTATCCACAGGAAATAGAAATGTTTTCTCTTCACAGTATCTGTTTACATGTCTAAAGGCTATTCACAATGCCCTGTCTCTCCACCTGCAGAAGAACACTTCAGGTAGAGATCCATGATGGAACAGCAACTCACATCTGTTAAAATTTATTGGCTTTCACAGATCATTTGAAATGTAACAAAGAGGGGCAAGCAGAGGGACAGATCCTGAACCCAGCAGCTATTCAGCAGTAATGGAAGTCACATAATCCAAAAGCGTGGTTTATTCTGTTTGCTTTTTTTTAAAACCAGATGTAAAATCTGTTTAGTGAAGACTGTATTGAAGTGGAAGAAGTAGACTTGCCTGTTTTACAGGTTACTATGGAGACATCTTTCCCTTCATTAATCTGTAAACAGACCATGCTGCACAGAAGTTGGAAGTTCTTATTTATGGCCATTCAAAAAATGCCTGTGATTAGAGAGTTTCACATGCTATGAACTAGTAAATATCTCTGGGTAATTCATTTTCTTAATCCCAAGTTCGGTCAAGGGAAACTGAACTGACCAAGAGATGAAGGTCAAAGAAACATTTTATAGCATTATAATTCTACTTTTGAAGTCCCATCAGAGAACCAATGGCTTCACTTGCTACTAAGTTCCCAAAACCTTTGATATTTGTCCCCAGAATGACACAGGCAAATCCCATTAAGCATAAATAATCACAACCCTTTCTCCTCAAGCATGTTTCTAAGAAATTATTGTGAATTACTGTGCACACTATCAGAGTATGAAAATGAAGGATATCAAAAATTGGTTCGCAATTCCCAATGTCCTCCAGGTTTCAACTACTATGGGTTTTCTTCCTTTTTTTTTTTTTCCTTTTGGATCATTATAGGTAAACTAACAGCCCTTTTCCTTAACACCATGGCAACAGTTATCTATGGTCCATGGATCTCCAAAAATATGCCTTCCATTTCACTTTTTATTTCACCAGCACTCTCAAAATGCCCAAGATGCAGCACCTGTCCATCTTGGCCCTTCATACAGCTTCCTCTGCACCAACTTCTTGACTTCACTACAGTTTGCAGAAACTACAAGAACTTTTATCTATTTCCATTGCTGAAACTGCAGATTTCTTCTTTCTGTAAAGCTTCCCCAGAAATCAGAACTAGAAATAGGACAGGCAAAGCTGCAGCAATGGGTGAGGATTGAAACCAAATAAAAGCTAGCAAAAGACCAGCAAGGCAGAAGCAGACAACCCACTGTGAAGGTGGCTCTGGCAGGAAACTGACTTGAGTCAACCAAAACCCAAGTCCCAAGCCACGTACACAGCATTCCTGTTGCACATGTGGACAAAAGGACAACCTCCTTTTGGAGAGATGGCCACAAACAGTGCTCCCACGTAACCTGGGGACATTCATGTCAAAGGAACACAAAGCCCAAGAACTTTTGGTCATCTGAAGTGCTCGGATCACCAAGCAGCAACCAGCAGGGACAGGACAGAGCAGGTCTCTGTCAGACACCATGAGGACACTACACATACAAACCAGACCTCTTGCTTTTCAAGACAGGGATAGCATTTGGGCAGATCTAAGTCCTCTGAAATGAACCCTACCAGACTGAATCCACAAGAACTTGAGGTCTGAGTGCTGCAGGTACTTCCCCAGCAGACAGTGGCATCAGTGCCAACAGAGCCTTGTGCAGAACCTCACAGGTCTTGTCTGTCCTTGCCATGGGGCACCAAAGCACAGGAGCAGAAAGGAATGTAGCACAGCTTAAGGTCTCTGCTGATGGAACCTGAGGATATAGGCTAAACCCAAAGAAAATGCCTCCTCCAAAAAGAAACCTCCCTTCTTCCCTTTCCAGATGCATAGAGTGTCTGCTCAGTCATTTACTTTGCAAAACCACAGTTATTCCAATGCTATTTTTTTTTTTTTAACATGGAAATATGGATGATTACCAGAAAAACAAATAATTGGGATGGAGCCCAGTTGGATATCATTGAGGCAACTAAGGGAGTATGCCATGTGGAGGAGGAGAAGAGAGAGTTACACAGTTAGGGATTGTCTGTTGTCACATTTAGGATAAACATGACAAGTAATAGCTGCTTGTCCTCCTGCTACTGAAGACAAACTAACCACTCACAGGACAAAATTGACATCCGGGTTTTCTCAGAAAGAGGTTTAAGAATCTGAAATAGGAAGTCACTTGGAAATACTCCCTTTTCTAAACATATTCGTTTAAGCACATAAACACACAAGTTTATTTTTGAATTCCATCATGTTTTTTCATATTTTAAACCTGTGCGAAGATACTTTCTTAAAATGCATTTTTATCTTCCTGGATTAAGCTTGGATTAGTCACCTCCTGGGGGAGATGAGATGTCTCTGGGTCTATTCAGTTCTTGTGAAGGAGATTACCCTCATTTTCACTAGCCACGCAAAACGAAAACTGCAGTAGCCTAAAGCTCAAATTTGAGACCCTGCCAGGTCAATCCTCACGTTTTAAATTGAAGTAAAGATGACAAAGATGAGGCCGGGTCAAGGCTAGGATGAGCACACCTATTTTCTGTCTCCATGTAAAGCACAGAGTTTCTCCACGTGAGCACACGTGAAATATTCTGGCCATCTGGAACTGAGAAAGGTCAGAGTCTACCTCATCTGCTCTCTGGTGCAGGTTTTTCTCCTGTCTAAAAGCATTCACTGAGAAAAAAAATTAAACCTCATTAGCCAACAGCCTGCTTCTATTTTTCTCACAAATTTGCCCACAGCTGTCCCTATCTCAGATAGTTACAGCATTATGGGTCAGGACACTGAAATGTTCACAAAACAATACTGCAGATGTGAGAACCAATGAAGCCCAGAGTCCAAGCCAGGTAAAACACAGTCTCCTATGTCTTAGCACTACCAAGAAGTATAGAGAAGTGTAATAAAGAAAGAAGCAGCAATGTCCAACAGGCACATTAGTCTCATTTAAAACATAATACTGTTGGGAAGCACTTTGGGATGCTGCAGTCATTTATAGAGTGAAGCATACAGGGTTAAAAAGATTGCAGGATGGAAAAGTAGCCTTTGATCTACTGCCACTTTTCCCTCCTACCTCTCAGGATTCAAGGTTTTTGTAATCATACTCCTGGAGCTACTGATACTACTTCTGTCTCCAGTTCTTCTCAACAGCCAGATACAGGCCTACATTGAAAGAACTTCCACTCACAAGAAATTTTAAGAGAAGTGCCTAAGAAAAACAGGTGTTAAGATCAAATGCACTCACTCAATAACTTTTACTTCTGGCCACAGCCCACAACTCTGAGATTCTTCACACATCAAAGGCTCAGGGCATCAAACAAATTGGTGGTTTTGCAAGTAACAAATAATACGGGCATACATAAGTAGAACAGATGCTTGTGGTCTTCAGGGTGGGACTGACCAAAGAGAGCGATGAATAAGCAGCACTGTGAGCTCATGACTCAGATGCTGTGTCCCCACTGGCCCACAGCAATAGACTTCTTGCCTCAAACTCATTCTCTTCAGATCCAGCTTGCAGCTTTTTCACTAAGGCCAGTGCTCTGAGTGCCTCAGGGAAGAAGAGACGAGGACATCCAGAGCCGACAGTGAGAAAACACTCTGAATTATTCATATCACTCAAATAGCAAAATTAAAATTAAACTACCTTACATGACAATGGGAGATATGCTAACACTGAAGAAATTCCACAGCTACTTTTATGTGCTACCCAGTGAACTAAAGCTAGAATGAAACACTTAATGGTTAAAAGGTTAACCTGTTTGTTTCCTCTGTGGATGGATATATTTCTTGTTTTGCCTACATTTATATCAAGTCTTTACATAACTGCTGGTTTCATACCCGAGGCTATCTTCCTGAATCAAAATCTCTCCCATACTGGTAGCAGAAGAGTAGACTGCTTCTAGCTTTTTAACTTGTTAATAATGAACTTGCTCTTGTCTGATTCTCCTTGTCCCCTTCTCCCTGTGCAATACCTGCTTTGGGAAGTACATGGCTTTTGCATCAGTGTTCAAGTCACTTTTCTGTACTTGCTTGGATGGCTATCAGGGCCAGTTTTTGAGGTATGGTCTCCTTTTGATAGGTCCCAACAAGCTCTGCTAGAGGAGAGCTGGTTCCCGAAATACATTTCTCTCACACTTGTTTTTCAGGGTTCTCCACTCAACAGCATGGTAACGAGAGGCACTCCAGCCTGGGTTTAATGCTACCATATGCTAGACAGCATGAGAATCCATACTGCAGGAGAGCAGCCGGTACATTTCCACGTTAACAGAAGCCTGATTGCAAATTGCATTTAGTCTCAACAGCTCAGTTCACTGCACACAGATGCCACGGGGGACTGTAAAGTTAGCAAGATGTGGGGGAGTATGGCTAAATTTTTCAAAAAGAGCCTTGGCTGATCTGATGCCACAGACATTTGGAGCTGATGCCATGAAAGAAAGTTGCTGCTGCATTTCTTCTGCCATAAATGAATAAGAATAATAATGTCATGAGCTGTTAGTCAAATTACAAACTCTTGCTAGGCTGGTGATTGTCTGCTGATACAAACAGCAGCTTTGGCAATGTCAAATGCTGCTCTTATAACTTGACAGCTAGCACATAAATAAAGTCAGAGAAGAGGAATTTACCCTTTCAAAATAGGTCAGCGTGAGAGAAGATGAGTTTCCAGTTGGAGTGTGCCGTGTCTCCCTGGGCTGGCTGCAAAGTGTACCTCAGGTCTTACAGCAGACTTCTCATAACTGAAGGTACAACAAGAGTAAATGAATGAAACCTGCCCCGTTGGATCCTCTCAGAACAGGTATAGGAGGAGAGCTCTCCTCCGCTTACTTGTGTACGATCAACCAAATCAACTTGGTAGCCTCTGTCCGAGACCTTTGCCACAAAAACACCCAGCTCAGCTCATCCTAATGGGCCTTCTATAATGAGGAGACTGAGGAGGGAGGCCAAAGACTTCTCATTGCCTGGCCTGAGCCACAGAGACACAGACCCAGGACAAGATAAAGATGCCTGGCAATGTTTGTAGGGGTGGTACAGAGGGTTTCACTATGTAAAGCTCCTAGGCCAGTACTAATGCACAGATAACTTGAGTACCTTTAAATATGAAATGGAACCATGGATGCACAAGAACTGTGTGTAAACACAGCCCTTATGCCATAGGGAAAGTGCTTTGCTTCATGTGAATCAGGTGAGGTCTTCTACTCTCTCCTTTTTCTCTCATCAGAAAGCATCACACCATTCAGCTGCTTAGATCAGTGTTGGTAAATGAAATACAGTCTCTCAAGGCCTCTTTTCCAGTCTAGCATCTCTATGAAACATTCCCACATTCCTCAAGAATAAGGAAAAGCTTTCCCCACCCCTACAGGATAGCCAGACCATAAAATTCACTGTTAGTGAAAGTCACCAAGTCAAATACTGAGGCTGGGTCATTCTACAGACATTAACAACCCTGTAGCTATGAGACTAAAGATAAAAGTGGTCTAAATCCTGCTCCTTAGGACATGAGCCAAATGTACACCATGGTCAGGAAGTGTACCACATTTCTGTATTTTCACAGAGGAATGACCAACAGCCAGACGATGCAGGTTTCTCAGGCATGAAAGCAATTGCGTGATTGCCTAAAGCTCTGTATCAGTGAGGTGGCAGTAGATTCCATGCTCTGTGAGCTGCCTCATGCAGTTCCAGGAATCAAGTGCTATAGGCTCAGCAGTCCCCTGCAGAACTGGCCTTACATTTCCGGGCAACAACACCACTGCCAGGCAAAAGGCATTTTTCAGACTCCCTCTAAACACATTCCCAGGAATCAAGCATCCAAAATGTAGAGAAAGAAGAGGCATTTTCCCAGGAGGTTTCCTAATAAACCCCAAATAACAACAAAAAAATTATCATAGAGGAGCTCAAGATTTCAGACAGTAAGAAAAATAAGAGCTCTCTTTAGCTCTGCTCACACCACAGGATGGGCACTACAAACCTGTTGACAGGGAGCTCCATGCCTAGGGAGCTAGGAGGTTTCCATGAAGAGCTAGGATGATTCATATAAAGCTATCAAATATCAAGCTTCCACAGAGAAGGCTTCTTCCTACCCCCAAAGCACCTAAAGTGCATTAGCCCCTTGACAATGGATGTCCAAGAGACCAGCATAAAGCTCTGAGAGCTCTTAATCCCAGACCAATAGGAATTGCTGGGAGAAGACAGCCAAGTGCCCCAAGTTATTGGAGCCATCAGCAAGCAGCTTTGTGTGAGAAACAATCCTACTCAAGCAGGCAGCTGCTGAGCTGGCTGGGAGTAAGCTGTGGAGCTGGCTGCTTCTTGGGTGTCCCATGAAGCATAACAAATCCATTTAGACCTGTAAAGTAGACATGAAAGCAGGGACCAGTTCTCAGCTGGAGCTAGTTTCTCCCATGAAACTCGTTCCATGGTTCCAGGCAAGCATGCTTCATAACATGAAGGTAGGAAATCCCCATCCCTTCATGCAGTTCCTGGCTTTCATTTTTCATTTCTTTTGTTATATATATGGGTGGTTTAGTGTTTCTTTCCACTGCTTGGACTACTTTGTGAGGCCTCTGACTCCTTTTTGCCCTCCAGCATGGATGGTCATGTTGTGGTTCTGCTGCACCCCACATTGTGTGCTGAGCAAGCCAAGGCCTACAGTGATCCAAATGCTGAGGGTGAGCAATACTGAGCTTAGTGGCCAACTCTCATAGTCAGCTCTTTCACTGAGTCACACCTCATTACTCAGTCTTAATCACAGCTATCAGAGCTCTAACAAGGCACCCAGAAATATCACAGTCATAGAATGGCTGGGTTAAAGCACAGTTAATGACCATCTCATTCCAACCCCTCTTCTGTGGGGAGGCAACCTTCCAGCAGATCAGGCTACTCAGAGTCCCATCCAGCCTAGTCTTGAACACCTCTAGGGATGGCAAGTCCACAGCCTTCCTGGGCAACCTGTGCCAGTGCCACACTACCCATACAGCAAAGAATTTCTTCCTATTATCTAAACCTACCCTCCTTCATCTTTGAGCCATTCCCCCTTGTCCCATCACTACATGCCTTTTCCAGGGGCTTTTCACCCTAAGGAATAACAACATTTCCAGGAATAGCCCCATCTTGAATTCCAGAGGCATGAGGGGAAGTTAAGTAGATTCCTGAAGCTCACCAAGGAATTGTTGCTCCAAGAAAAGTTGTGAAGCGGCAATGATCTGTCAGACTGTGCAAGATTGACTGTTTTCTTATGACTCTGAGCAGTGAGACTGGGGCTCCATTAGTGCTGTCTGTAGTATGGAGAGCTACTTTATTTTAGGTATTATCAGTAAATAAAAAAACCTAAGAAGTCTAGTCCTAACCACCATTGTGGAGATTCTCCTAATAACGGGATCCATCATTATTTCCTGCTCTGAGCCATGCTTCCTCTTCTTTCACCCATTCACCACTCTCACATCTGTTTTTATCAGTCTCCCTCAGGCTTCTGCACATGACTTTCCTTAAGACCTTCCATTATTGCTGTAGGTTTTACAGGTTTGGTCTGAGCAGCTAAACTGGGGAGAGGAGCCCTTGACCCTGGAGACTTCCCTGTTCGTACCAACACCAGCAGCACAACTCTTGTTTCTGCCAGAACATGAGCCTACAGAAGAGCTTTGCTTAGACTTCAGGAAGATGTGTCTAACGTGATCACAAAAGTGTGGGGTTTTGGTTAACGCATATACCAGAAAAGAGAGAACTTGGTAACCCATATTAATTTTTTTGAAGCAAGATGTTAAGATTAGTATTTTCCACACTATGGAAAAAGGCCCTGAAATCAAGTATTGTGGTTGAGGCTATCTGCCAGGCCCTAGTCATGTCCATCTGATTGACATTTCCCCGTTCATAGAGCCTGGCCCCACAATAAGCCCCTTCATCCNCCTAAAGTGCATTAGCCCCTTGACAATGGATGTCCAAGAGACCAGCATAAAGCTCTGAGAGCTCTTAATCCCAGACCAATAGGAATTGCTGGGAGAAGACAGCCAAGTGCCCCAAGTTATTGGAGCCATCAGCAAGCAGCTTTGTGTGAGAAACAATCCTACTCAAGCAGGCAGCTGCTGAGCTGGCTGGGAGTAAGCTGTGGAGCTGGCTGCTTCTTGGGTGTCCCATGAAGCATAACAAATCCATTTAGACCTGTAAAGTAGACATGAAAGCAGGGACCAGTTCTCAGCTGGAGCTAGTTTCTCCCATGAAACTCGTTCCATGGTTCCAGGCAAGCATGCTTCATAACATGAAGGTAGGAAATCCCCATCCCTTCATGCAGTTCCTGGCTTTCATTTTTCATTTCTTTTGTTATATATATGGGTGGTTTAGTGTTTCTTTCCACTGCTTGGACTACTTTGTGAGGCCTCTGACTCCTTTTTGCCCTCCAGCATGGATGGTCATGTTGTGGTTCTGCTGCACCCCACATTGTGTGCTGAGCAAGCCAAGGCCTACAGTGATCCAAATGCTGAGGGTGAGCAATACTGAGCTTAGTGGCCAACTCTCATAGTCAGCTCTTTCACTGAGTCACACCTCATTACTCAGTCTTAATCACAGCTATCAGAGCTCTAACAAGGCACCCAGAAATATCACAGTCATAGAATGGCTGGGTTAAAGCACAGTTAATGACCATCTCATTCCAACCCCTCTTCTGTGGGGAGGCAACCTTCCAGCAGATCAGGCTACTCAGAGCCCCATCCAGCCTAGTCTTGAACACCTCTAGGGATGGCAAGTCCACAGCCTTCCTGGGCAACCTGTGCCAGTGCCACACTACCCATACAGCAAAGAATTTCTTCCTATTATCTAAACCTACCCTCCTTCATCTTTGAGCCATTCCCCCTTGTCCCATCACTACATGCCTTTTCCAGGGGCTTTTCACCCTAAGGAATAACAACATTTCCAGGAATAGCCCCATCTTGAATTCCAGAGGCATGAGGGGAAGTTAAGTAGATTCCTGAAGCTCACCAAGGAATTGTTGCTCCAAGAAAAGTTGTGAAGCGGCAATGATCTGTCAGACTGTGCAAGATTGACTGTTTTCTTATGACTCTGAGCAGTGAGACTGGGGCTCCATTAGTGCTGTCTGTAGTATGGAGAGCTACTTTATTTTAGGTATTATCAGTAAATAAAAAAACCTAAGAAGTCTAGTCCTAACCACCATTGTGGAGATTCTCCTAATAACGGGATCCATCATTATTTCCTGCTCTGAGCCATGCTTCCTCTTCTTTCACCCATTCACCACTCTCACATCTGTTTTTATCAGTCTCCCTCAGGCTTCTGCACATGACTTTCCTTAAGACCTTCCATTATTGCTGTAGGTTTTACAGGTTTGGTCTGAGCAGCTAAACTGGGGAGAGGAGCCCTTGACCCTGGAGACTTCCCTGTTCGTACCAACACCAGCAGCACAACTCTTGTTTCTGCCAGAACATGAGCCTACAGAAGAGCTTTGCTTAGACTTCAGGAAGATGTGTCTAACGTGATCACAAAAGTGTGGGGTTTTGGTTAACGCATATACCAGAAAAGAGAGAACTTGGTAACCCATATTAATTTTTTTGAAGCAAGATGTTAAGATTAGTATTTTCCACACTATGGAAAAAGGCCCTGAAATCAAGTATTGTGGTTGAGGCTATCTGCCAGGCCCTAGTCATGTCCATCTGATTGACATTTCCCCGTTCATAGAGCCTGGCCCCACAATAAGCCCCTTCATCCGGGAGCAACAACACCAAAGACAAACCTGTTCAGCCTCACCCATATTCCCATCCCAGCAGGGGAAATATCAGGAGGATTTGCTGGCAGACAATGAACACAATTAAACTTTTCTTTTTTTTTTTTTTTTTGAAAGAAGTAATGTATAATTTGGCAACACACAGCCTCCCATAGACATGTCATGCAAGGCATCTCCTTAGCACTGTGGGGACTCCATGAACCCTTTGTCCTCTAAAGCCCAAGATCCTGCTCTAAAATACGGAACTTGAGGAGGATAATTAAGCTTATTTTTGTTATTAACAAACAATTTCCAGTCTCCTTCTCCAAAACAGCTGAACCACTCTAACTGGAACTTTCCAAAACACAAAGAACGAAAAACAAAACCAACACCGAAATGAGAGAGAATAATGACCTTTTGCATAGTAGGCATCAGCTGAAGCAGTTAAAGCCTGCAACCTGGGAGCTCTTGCAAACACTGGCTTCTCATGGAAAAGCCTTAACCTTGTTGGTGATCCTGACATCTGTACCTGTAATGCTATGCTGTAAAGACTGACACTCTGCTGAATGGCCTTCACCACAGAGGAGAATTACATACTCCTGCTGCATAAAGGGAACGTCCCAGGCCTGAGTTCAGCTGTTAGCAGATACAAGGTTTGACTCAAATGAGAGCAATTCTGCCCTGGACAAGGTGTTGCAGCTTGTCTACTGCACCATCACATCTCCTCATTTCACACTGCACAGAGAAAGTCACTCTAAAGATTAGAGTAGGACTAATCTGGGTGCCAGCCAAGCTTCCTCAGCAGGAGACAACTTTTCTCAGAACTAAACAAGCAAACAACCTAAATCAACCAAACAAACAAGGGGAAAAAAAAAAAATCACAAAAATAAGTGTGCCTGCCACTTTAGAATTCAGATCTTCTTAGCTCGTTTACTGACCAGGCACCATGTTAAGAGCTGTAGCTCAATTAGTTCTTCAGAGCTTTTACTTGGCCTCTGCACCTAGTCTTTAAAACTTCCTTGAATTTCTTGCATATCAAAACTTTCCCTCTGAGTGGAACTCACACTCCAAAGGAGAAAAAAAAATCAAAAATTAAAAAAATAATGAACACTCCACACCACCTACAAAGCTCTTATATTGTCCAGCAAACAAAGGCTGTCTGCTTTGGGCTCTTGCTGTTTGGTACCTACAGACAGCAGCTGTTTTTCCCTTTGCCTCCTTCTGTCCACACCCCGACAGTTACAAAATACAGAGTGCAAATAATGACAAGTCATACCTGGATATCTTGCAGAGATCATCTCAAAACGGATCTTTTCTATGGCTTAGGAGTGATCTAAAGGGCCATGCTTCAACAGAACAACTCCTTGACATCCATTCTGGGAGCTTTTTCAATACCAAGGATGCTGGAGGAGGAAAACAAACAGAAAACCCACAGTGTAGAACTAATTTCATATTGCCCTGATTTAGGGACTGAACAGCTCTGCCCATGAGACATCTTAGTTCAGGTCTCATCCACAGCACTAGTTCAACTTGCCTTGGTGAGTTCTCTGTCTTGGGACTTCACCGTTAGCTTGCTGCTGTCTGAGCAGGCTACCAGATACCATCTCCATTAATAAACTGTTAGTATCTCAACCCATGAGGGTTATACTTTTTTTTTCTTCTATTCTCCTCTCCTCCAGGGACAGAGGAGTGAAAGCCATTTACTATCTTGCCAGGTGGGGTTAAATCACGACACCCTCACAAACACAGGCTTTCCTGGAGCAAGCTGTCTGATCATGGTCCACCTCCAGAGCACCCTGTACGTCCGCACAGAGAGTCACAGGCCATCCAAACTAAAAGCATGGAGCTCATATCTCCTGAGTGGGCTAAGCATACCTGGGGGCGGCAGAGGACAGTCCTTCTGGGACAGCCTCTGGCAATGCTCCAAGACAGCAGATCTATGTTGGCCTTTGCTGCACTGTGGACACATCACAAGCTCTAGACATAAAAGCAGCTAGCTGGAAATTCAATGGACATCTAAGGGTTAATCTGCACTTGTTTGATTGTCAAGCACCTGAGATATGACGACAACACATTGGCACACTGTAATTGCAACATATTATTAAGTACCTTCAGTCCCCAAAGGCTAAGACACTTTTGAAAAAATAATAAAGCTAATGCACATAATAGCCTGTGTCTTGTTATTTAAGAAACCTCTTCCCGGCATCGGACGTCGACAGGACGTGTAAATGCACTTTCTCCAATAACTATGCACAAGGAGCAGTTTGATGGAGTGCCAGAAAGCACAATGACTGTTCTACCTTAGCAATGTACTGAAGATGACATGTTCCCTTTAGAACTAATTGCTTTATTAAAAAAAAAAAAAAAAGCCATTTACTAAATCCTAGCCTGGTCTCTCCCCTCGATGAGCAATTTTAGACTGCACATCAGAGCTTTTGTTTGTTGCTAAAAGACAGGGAGAAAAGGCATGTTTTGTTAAGTAATTTTAATTTTCATATTTAATGGAAAATAGTTCAGAAGGGTATTTTTCATTATCCTACACGAACATTTGCATTATATATTCTGCTGGGCCTTCCCTTATGTGACTCAAGGCTGACAAGTTCAGGCTGTCAAACACAACCCTTGCATCCAGTAAATTACCCTACACCAAGATTCAGTTATAACTATTGACACAGACCAGGCTATACCTCTGAAAGTCAGAAAATACTCTTTATTTTATTATCCTTGTTCTGCATTCTCACATGCATAATAGGAAAGCACTTCAAGAGCTGCTTCAAAAATTCACTGCATTCTTACTGTCAAACTGCTTCTTACCTCCCTACATTAATAAATAAATAAATAAGGAATTCCTCTTCTTGTGCCTTCAAGAGAGAAACAGATGTAATGACTTCATAGACAAACCAATGCCATTTCCAACAGAACTATTTCTTTTTTCCTCACTACTTTGAAAAATTAGAATAATTTCACAATGAGCCCTAGGGAACAAGCTCATGAAAATGCACAGAGCAGACAGCATGAGGAAAAGTGTTTGGTTACATATTTCAGGAGGCAGGAAATAGGCCTATCTGCTGCTCTGTGAGCAGTGAGAATAATTATGCATGCATTTGCTGCATCCCATAATCATCATCACCACAAAGATGACATTTCATAGCTGAGGTGAGAATATCTTTCTCAAAATTATTTTTCATTTGGAAGAAAAAATTATTCTAAATAATGTCTAGGGAGGATAGATATAGGAAAGCATAGATTTGAGAGTCAGACACTCTAGAGTCAAAACTCTATCACCAGTTCTCTAAATAATTCTATTATATTGTTAATTCCACATCAGCAAAACTGCAACACATCTGTCTGTAGCAGAGTCCGAGGCTACTGGGAATTTCTGTTAGATATTATAAACTGGTGCACTAATGTGGACTACTCAGACTGTTTGCATAGGGGAGCTCCTGTGGGCTTTGTAAAACCTTGGTCAGATTTGGAAGGGAAAGACAACTCTCTCTTCATCATTTGATCCTGGTGAAACTGTCCAGGGCCTAGTCATTACCTTGCTATGGAATGATAGGCACTAAGAACAGGAGCAATCACAAAGAGTTGTGCTTCTCAGGTGCACCTCTCCCTCCCTCAGACAACCCAGAAGCAAAGAGCTCATCTCAGTAGTGAGGGATAGGACAGGAGGAAGAAGGATGAGCTTGAAGCACAGTGGGCTCAGCAGACATTCCTTCTCCAGGAATATTCTCACCCACAGGGTCATGGCTAGTGCCAAAGATGTACCAAAGCCCTGCTATCAAGGGGATGACTTATCCAGTTGCTCTGGCTGAACATGCTGCTGGATTCCTACAGCACAGATTTGCTGCTCCGGAGCCAACCACACTCACACACCTACCCATGCCTCCTCTGCAGTATCCCACTCTGCTTTTCTTGCTGGTTCCACATTAGACCATGACAGTCAGTCACAGAACCACATCTCATCACCTTTTCTTACTGTGATGGTAAAAACTTAGCCCTGCTCCTTACTGATTCTCCAGCTCGGGTGGAGTAAAGATCAGGACACAGCTGGACCTGTAGCAGTTTCTCCATGAGATAAACTGGACTGGCATGTAGGAAGCCATGGCTGCTTCTAACCATAACACTTTAGGTGAATCATTTCACTAGCCTCCCTTTTTCTGGTAGTCCTAACAACTTGATGTTTTTGTTCAAGGGACTAGAACTCCAAAAAGTTTTTTAAAAAGCTCATTTCCATTTTCATTGGAGTAGCAAGACACTGGGGCCCTGTTAATGACACAGGTTTTAAAGAGAAATGAGTGCAAATAAACCCTCACCTCTGGAAGAGATGTATTGTCATATCAGGCATGAGGACCTCATTAATGGGTGCTCTGGATCACAACACTCCTTTGCCCAATATTCCAGTGGGACTTTGGCTTTCTGATCCACACCAGCTTCTCACAGCCAAGAGGTTTATACAGGCTGATTGGCCTGCCATGCAAGAGCTTGGAGCAAACCTTGCTTTGTAAATGGTTCCTTGCAGCTAAGTAGTACCTAAATCTTAATGGTGGGAACAAGTGCCCACAAAAGAGTCGTTTTCAATGCAATGAAGACTCAAGATCTAAATTATCCACAATCCTGCCTTTGTCTGCCTAGCACACACAGATCAGCAATCCTTGCTTCTCTGCTACGTAAATATGTAGCAACTACTTGCAAATGCAAAGCATATTCTCCAGGTGTCCTGTGCAGTACAGTACACACTGTGCAGAGAGCTGCTACCAAACTTCAAGCCAGGACAAACTGCTGGCTGGACAAGAAAGCAACATTTACCCAACAATATGACGTCACTTGTGCATTTGGGGGAGGAACAGAAAAAACTTGATTTGTTCTGGCCATAGATGAGGACACAGCTTGAAATTAATTGATTGTGGGTACATTCAAAGTAACAGCTTGATCCAATTCCAGCAAAATCCAATGGCAAAACTGTGGTGCACAATACTGAGCATGCCAGACTTTCTTCCCAAAGACTTTATCTCACACTTCGCTGTTTAGAAGCAGTCAGACCCTCCCTGTCACATTGCTGGGGAAGTTCTGATTAGCCATTCAGACCTAAGCTCCCTTGGTGGTAGCGATTAGAAGAGGAAGAATAGGCTGATGAGTAAAAAGTTTTCTTTGTTTAAAGATGTAGATTAGAGAAACAAATTAATTAGGATGAAACTTGCATGAAGATCCTTCAGCTACAAACCCACTTCGCAGCTTGTTCTTTCTTTCTACCTGTATGATCTCTACAGTCTCAGCATTTCAGAACCTCACATTATACCTAGTCTTTGAGGCACAAAGACGTTTGCTGTCCCCTTTCAAGAGATACATCTCTGCAGAATTAGTCTAAGTGCCCTAACAGTGGTATTCTGCAAGATAATCCTTTTCTCTTACCTGTCCAGTCTTCATTTGCTGCAACACTTTTTTCTACTGTTTGTTTTGCTTTTCCCCACTGATACCTTACACTCAGCTCGGAAAGCAAAGCTCAGCCAGTCTGCTTTACTGCCATTTACAATCAATTTAACTTCCTGGCTCTGGGGCACCTTTTGCTGGTCTTGTGACCACTGCCACAGTTCTGTTTAAATGCAGAATAATTTGCTGATGTGGAAATTAAACCATTGTTCTTTTGATGCCAATAAACCAAAGTGCTGACAATTGGAACAATCATTCCAGAAAAGTGGTCAGGAGTATCCATGTTTGTCATCTAGATAAAGAGTGCTCAATTCATAAAAAGCCAAAAGATGAGTTCCCAAAGTACCAATGTCACAAAATTGGAATCCGAGTGTGTTTTCTTAGAGCTGCTTAATAGAGAGAAGCGCCTTTATTTAGCACCTGTCATCTCAAGTTCCCAAAATGCTCTCTCAAAAATTAAGTTTCCTAATAAGCCTTCCTAGCCAGACATCAGGCTCCAATTTACAAGGGGTAAACTTGTTTAAGGTCACCCAGCATGGGAAAGAAGAGCTGGGAAGCAGCTCCAGGAATCCAGAGGACCACACCCCTCACTAGCCACTAGACCACACAACTGTCCCCGTTTCACTTGAGTCATTATTAAACAGGATAAAGAACACTGTGGTTTTATTTTATGTCAGCTGAACTCTTGTATTAACATTTTACTGTCCCACTGATGTTTTGCCTAGAACATTCTGTAATCCACAAATTAATATGTGAAGAACATCCAGTACAGTTTGGAGGAATAAAAAAATTATCCAAATGGCAAAGAAGTTTTGATTTCCAGCAGTTTCATAAATCAGAAGTTCTGGAGAAAGAAGGTTCCTTATTTTATCACACATAGCCTTTTGTAATGCCAGCAGAACTGCTGCCCTTCCCAAAACCAAGCACAAACCCTATTGTTGCGGCAAACCGCATCTGGTCACATGGAGAACTTAAAACCTCACGGCATTCTGTTTCACATAGACAGAAAGGGAGTTCTGCTCCAAATACATGACAAGAGCCAAAAATAATTTTGCTTTACCTATGCACAGCATCCGAAGTTTTTGTTGCTTGCTCTTATTCACCACTTCATGTTTTCTATGATCCTGCCTTTAGCTTCTGGGATAAGGGTTTCTGTCTCCTGCAAATTCTGCCCTATTCTCATTTTTGTTAAATCGCTTTGTTAAAGGATTCTTCTAGGTGGAAGCAGATCCCCCTCTTCTAAGAACAGATTCGTGCTGCACGCAATGCAGTGAAGTGCAAATCTAAGGCAAAACCCAATTCCAATTCAGAAAGTTTTTGAGAAAAGTAGCAGGAAATTTGCCCAGGCTTGGATTGGGCACAGGCCCTGCTGATCCAGAGTACAGCTGGGGAGGAAGCAGCCAGTCACAGAGGTCAAGGAAAACCATCACTGCTCACAAAGTCCAATGCTCCAGCCTGAGCTGGAGAGTCAGCATGGAGATGGGCAGAGCATAAACCCGAATCTGAACTGAATTATTTAAAGTGCCTTCAATACAAACTAATTAGTAACCATCCCCCACCTGCTGGATGCCATCAGCTGCTTCTCTCCAGCACCGCCAGGCGACGTCCCGCTGGAGCTCTCCCAGTGCTGAAGGCTCCGGGCACTCAGCTCCGGCCGGGAGCAGAGCACGGCCGAGAGTTAACTTGCAGTGAAGCTGCAGGAAAAACGCAGTTACAGGGCTGAAATGAGCCTTATTAAGATCGACTGACACGGATGGAAGGAGGAATGCCAGCAGGGAACATCTGTATTGCTGGCATGAGATAGCTGGAGGAGAAGTGTGCTACCTGTCAAAGTTTTGAGAAAAGTGTCTCCTTTTTACTTCCCCAGAGCCTTTGCTTAATAAAATGGTGCTCTCCATCTCCTTCCAAACCTAATAACAGCATAAAAATCCCCATGATGATAACAGTTTAAAGGAAACAAACCTGGTACCTCTGGTTATTAGAGATATTACACCACTTCACCCAAAAGCAGTTCACCTTAGCATCCTTGGCCAGCTTCCAGCTTGGGTTATCAGAGCCTGCACACCTAAATTCAACTCTCAGCAGTAATCAGAGAGGCTGCCATGCTTCATCCCTCACAAGTAAACACCGTTCTGGATCACAATTCCAGACAGAAGTGAATGTGACTGAACATGTGTCTGGACATCCAGCACTGAGGATGTGCTTCAGGCACATCTAGAATGGAAGGAGCTGAAGTACAGGACAGAAGGTCAAGAGTGGGTAGTTTTAGCAAGGGTCTGGTAGGCGTGAGCACAACACAGCTGTCATGGCCTTACCCAGGGAACAGAGAGGGGTTGTGAGCCTCCTCTTTAACTCACCTGGAATGACAAAACTGAACTTTGATGTCCCAGTCTGAGGCAGCAACTTCCGTAGCACACACAAAACAGATTTTCTCTGTCAGCATAACTTCTTGATCCTTTATGACCACCCACAGACTGATGTAGAAGTGACTACCTTGAGACCAGCTCTCATTCTGTGCCCTGGTTGGTATTTTTCCCCAGTGTTATCATGTCTTTGAGGCTACTTCAAGGATCCAGCAGTGGTTGGGCACTCGGTGCTGGGCTGCTGCAAGTTTGGATTCTGCCAGACTGTGTTACTCCAGAAACAGTATTGTTAAATGCAGTAGCCAGTGGGCTAATGCTGGGTTTGTACTGCCCAGGGTCCAACATCAGATTACCATGTATTTATGTTGCTTTTTACCAAGGAAAGCAAAAATATGTGGAAACAAGTTTTAGCACTCTTGGGCCCGTAACAGGATATCTACAGTGGGATCAGGAGAGTGCAAACTAGTGTTATATGGGATTGCATCTGCAATCACTTCTCCAAATAGGAAATCTCATAATAGAAACAATTTTAATAGGACAAGCACACTGCAGACATGCTCATTGCACCTATCAAGACATACACTCAGGGAAAAGACAATATGACCTGCTCCAGCTCTGGTTTTTATGAGATCTCAGAACATATGCAGCCACCCAAATTATTATGTATATTACTGTTGTGCTTAGAGGCTGCACTGGAGACCTTAGCTGCCCTATAATTAGGCCTGCCTAATATAATCAAACTGTTTTGTGAGTGAAAGTTCAGGGGCTACTCCCCACCAAGAGACAAGCTATGACTGAGTGTAGCAGGAGTAACATAGCTAAGCCCTTTCTCCAGAGGCTGACAGCCTGGACAGGCAAGGCAGACAGACAGATTGGCAGAACAAGGTAAGGCAGGAGGAACATTTTAAAGCAATGTAGTGTAAGTGATGGTGATGTCACAAGACTCTGGGGACAAGTGATAAAGACCTATAAGGACATGCCCCAGAGGACTCAGCCTCAGGAGAGGATCAGCACTGTGGAGAGAATTACTGCTGGGTGTTACCGCAATCCATCGAAGTGACAGAGGGAATCTGGCATGGAGGTAAAACCCAGTAAGTGCCAGGGAAACCTGTGCCAATGACTTTGTAAGGACACAACACATTACCTAGATGAGCAATGGCTGCTTTGCTTATGACGCTGGCAAAGGGCAGCCAGCACTGGCAATGCACATTAAAAGAAAGTGCACAAATACTTAAACAATAATGGGATGCAGCCTCTCAGCTCCTCTGCTAATGTCTAGGGGCACAGTCCTTCCAAACATGCAGCTGGGTGCAAAGGAAGCTCCAGCAAAGGTTGTGGATTTCTACAGGCTAATGACACAGTTGAAACTGATGAGCTTGAGTTACTGCTTGTAGAACAGCAGCATCCAAAGGTTTGGCCCAGAAAGCAGATTCACTGCACTACATTGTGCAAATAGTCAGCAGTGACAGACTCTGTTCAAAAGAGCTTAAGATTCAAGTAATAAGATAAAGACAAGGTCATAGATATGGTTTTGTGGCTTGCCTGTGGTCATGTGTCATTGATAGCCTACCCAAAAATACAGCTAAAATCTCCTGAGCTCCCGTCTAACATCAAATCCAAACACCTCACCTTCTCTTTAGCCAATACTTCCTTCTTTTGAGCAAATCAGGCCACAGAGAAGACACTTCAAACTACAGTACAGCCTTTGCACTGGAAATAAACGCATTTGAAGACACCAGCAACTGTGTTTCTTCGTCTACCCTCAATTGACAGCCAATTTGCTAGTTTTTTTCAAGTATCTATTTGCTAGTCAAACCTCTAAAAGTTCTGAAAACAATAGCACCTCCTCCTGCACATGAACATGTTCCTTCCCCATGGGACAAGGTCTGTTTCCAACACGGTGACGAAAAGCTGTGTCTGTAAAAGCTCAAAAGTACTATTCTTCCTGCTCTCATCAGTGGCAATCAGTAAGGTCACTGCAGCATGAGCTTCCACTGAATGTCTAAAGGCATTCAATTAATCTTTGTTTGCTGAGAACTCAGGGAATTTAAGTAAGGTCAAAGTGTTAAAAGAGATCAGGAGACTCTACACTCCCACTGACAATACTTCCTGAACAGCTGACACAGACATATAAGTTACTCCACCAACAAAAAAACAAGAGTTTTTTGCAATCAACACCCTAACCACATATACATTTACTTGGAAAGACAGTAAAACATCTGGACAAGCCACCTCTGCTTGCTGCCACATGCGTCCCCCCACCATTATACTGGCAAGTTGACCGTGTGCAGGAAAAGGCTCCAGTTCTTTTTTTGTTTACACACCATTTGTTCTGTAGCTATCACAAGGTTACCCAGACATGCTTATCTGCTTCCTCAGGTGAAGACTGGACAGCCATGCATTGACTGCTCCAGTCCTGGGGACATCACCAGCCACAAATGCCTCCTTTTTTATCTGCTGCGTGTGGGGTAGAGCTCTTAAAGAGCTGGGCACTGTTCTCACACACCAGAAGCAACAGATAATAGGAAGGGTGCAGAAAATAATGCTGAAAATAGGAGAAGTCACATAAAGAACTCTAAGCCCACAAAACCAGCCATGTGGGCCCAGACACCCCACAGATACCACACAATGGAACTGTGTCCAGACACATTAAGAGACCAGAGGCCTGAAAATTTTGCCCCTTCATCCAGCCTCTGCTCTTCAAGGAAGCTCACCACTGTAACCCTTATCCCTCTGTACAAGGGAAAGACCATGGAGCTATGGAGATGAAAAAAACCAGGATAGAAACCAGGCAATCAGGGGCAGGATGAGGATTCCCATGAGAACTGGGAATAGTAGGTGCCACTTTGGGAAAGATCTACAGAAGTCATGGATTGTGCCCAGACACAGGCAGGTGACAGGAAAGCAGTCTCACTCAGAGAGACACCAAACCCAGGTGCCCACACATGAAAAAAACAGTTCTCAAGCACTGCAGGCACTTCACCAAGTCTGAGTATGTGCTCAAAGCCCAAAGCTAGTGGCTCTCCCCTCAGTACTAGGGACAACATTTGGGGCTAGCGATGAAGATACCACCTTTTACGGTCTTCACCACACTGAAGGAGGCAGCACTGGAACAACCCAACCCAGCCTGCCTGCAGCTATCCCAGGCAGGTAATGGTGCACACAGGGATCTGCAGTCCCCACCCAGGTCAAACCTCTGTGCCTAAGAGCTAAGCAGGACGCACTCAGCCCAACTTAAATCACCAAGATGTAGCTAAAAGGATCCTGATAGTCTTCCATCAGACAAGCTCTCATTATTGCTGCTTGGACTGCCTCCATCACTTGCTAATGCAGAACAGATTAGAAGGTCTATCTATATATTACGAGATCCTTCCTGCTGGTGCAGGGATCCAGTTCAGTATTTAGAATAAGTAGCAGCCTCAAACACAGCTTTTTTGATCATTTTACAATTGCATCCTCATAAACAAGGAGACAGATGTTGCTCTGATCATCAGCAACGAGAAAACAGCTTCTAAATGGCACATGGAGCACAAAGCTGTGCTTGTGTCACCCCCACAGCTGCACACGTAGCAGGGGATTCCCAGCATTACCCTACCAGGGAGTGCAAGCCAGGGCAAGGAAGAAGAGTGGCAGGAGTGTAATTTTGCCAGCAATGTTAAAGCAGAGCAGCTTCCAGGCAGCTCTATCTTGAGCTAGGGTGAGGAAGCAAGGGGTCATGATCATAGTGAATCCTTGCTCCAACTTCTATTTCCTCTCTCCTCAAGTGAGCAGAGAAGCTGGGTGAAAGACAAGACTGTCCTATTCCTGGGAACAAACCAGAAACACTTCTGGGGAGCTAAGGCACTCTACGGTGTGACAGCGAGAACTGTTAATCTTCGAAAATAACCATACAGGGCATGTTTGTAACACTGATTGCTACAAACAACATCCTCTCCCCTTCTCTTGGTCTAAAAAAATCACTCTGCAGACAGGGAGGATGGAGAAGAAGGTAAGCAAAATGGTCCTGGAAAAACAGCCCACTAAAAATATTTACAAGGGAAAACACACACAATTTTGGAGGCAGCCAGTACGGCTGGCAGACAAAGCAGAATGAATTCTTGCCTTCAAGATGACTGTTAGGTTTTCTAAAACCTTTGTCAGGAGATGTCAGCATCCATAGCATATGGATTCCCACAATTTCCCTCTTACAAATATGGAGCACCATGATCACCATCCCTGTATACCTGCCTGCTTTTCTGGGGTAGCTGCATCTCTGGCAACATCAGCCAGGCACTGCTCCTCCACATGCCAGTGCAGAGCCTGGTAGGAAACAAGGACAGCTTTATTCAGGAAAAAAGTGCAAAAATGAAAAAGCGTTTTGGGAAGACACAGCAATAATTCATCTGCTTAAATGATCAACAAAATACTTTCCCATGTCAACTTGACAATCACCCAACTGCAGCTTTCCATGACCAAGAGTGGTCCAATGGGCAAACATCCCCTTTCCACATTACCTCCTCCTTCTCCCATCCACTAAACCCCACTCATGGTTTGGCATCAGTGGGTAGCAGTGACCTAGCAGAGCGAGGTCACTCAGGGAACAGCTCTGTAGGGCATCTTGCAAAGTATTTCTTGATTTGTGGTGAGAATTCACCACTGAGCCCAACTATATGCCACAGCGTTGGGAAGGGACTGTTGTTGAAATTAACTCTGCTCATTCCTCTGGCATCTCACCCAAAATTTCTGTTCAGAGAGCTGTTTCTGCTTCAGCATTTGTTGAAGATTGCCTTTAAATGCAAGTCTTCAAAGGGAAAGTCATTATTACACAAGAGTGGAGCAAAGACCTTGCTGCAGGGAATCCATGTCCCACTCGAAAGTAAAAGCCACTTCCCCAGTCTGTAATTCAGCTCCCACCACCCAAACATTTTTAAGTCTGTGTCATACTACAGTGACTCTCAAGGCATCACCAGAAGATTTGTGAGCACCTTTTCTGTATTTCATTATCTCCCAGAGCTTCTCTTTACATCATTGTATATTAAAAACTTTTGTGGAAGAAGCAGTTCCGTGCTCATCCTTTTTGCTGTTCAACAACACATGAGCAGAAACCTCACTATCTTCTTCTGGGCCATCAGACTGAAGGTAACTACATGGCTATGCCATCTCATGACGGGTCAAAGGCTGAGTATGAGCTTGCTCGCTGACCTTCCTACCACCATTTTTAACACCCTACATTTTGCAAAGCACATCCTAAATGGGAAAATCTCATTCATTATCTGGAAAGCCAACATTTCTCATCTGCATCCTACAGCCAGAGAAACTGAGTCATCAGCTACTTAAGTAACTTCTATTACTTAAGTAATTTCTATTTCTCCAGAAGAGAAACTGGCATTTAGATAACCCTCCTCTCAAATCCACTCAAACAAAGTTGACACAGACTCATCCCTGTTATCTCTAAAGTCTCCAAGAAGGAAAAGCACTTCTTTTATACCAGTCTGTGCAATATCAACATTAAAGATACCTCTGTCCATGGGTGCTCCTTGAGGTACTGCAGAGAGGCAATATCTTGCACATGCAAAGGCTACAGTTCAAGCGTGAGATTGATTTCAAGGGTGACCTTAAACCTGTTTAACCAGAAAGCTGCAGTCTCTCAGCCTGCTCAGAGAGGAGGGCCTGGTGTGGGGCAGCTCCCACATTATTTGTTCTTCTCTAGGCAGACTAAATCCTTAAAGGCAAGGAGAAAAGCAGCCTCTCCCACCCCAGGCACAGCCAGAGGGGTCCTACATGAGAGATCCTGCTCTCCAGCCACCTGCTGCAGCATTGTCAGTAGGCATACACACAGCCTCAGGATGCCCTGGGTTGCTGAAACACGGGTCCAGACCCTCACTGCCTTCCACACAACCCAGGATCAGCAGCAAACCTCCTCCTCTCTCCCATTCATCAGCCCACTCCACATGTTTTGGGGGTTTTGGGTGGTTTTCCTTTTATAGCTCACCTCACTTCACACCTGTGTCTTTAGCCTGAGGGCTGGGACTAAGCTGGCAAAAGCTGAAGTTCAGAAGAGAACATACCAGACAAACAGGCCTTCCTTCTCTCACCAAACAAACCAAGCTTAAGGCACTTCCCACCTTGCAGGCAACACACCCAAAGGACAACACAAATAGAAACAGCCTTGTAAGCAACAGCAAACAGGGTTGAAAAGTGTGTGACTTGGCCTTCCTCAGTAGGAGAAGCGTTAACCTCCCCTGAGGTCAGATCCCACACAAACATGGGCTTTATTATCAAGGAACAGAAAGAGGCATTGAAGAGGCACCAACACCTGACAAAAAGGTCTCGTACCTCAAACCACACACTTGGGTCTGTGTATCCACTTGTCCCTAGCTCTCTACCCAGTCCCAACACTCCTATTCACCTAAAAGTGCCACCAGCCTCCTGCCAGGCAGCTACCCCTTGGATGTTACAGGTGCTCTTTGTTTCAGGAAATAAGCAGTGAGTTATTTATTATGTTGATTCATTAATTTCTCCCTGATGGTTTTGGAAATAGCTGACTTCATTTGGCTTCCAGCAAGTCCCACAAGAAACAAACCATGACACGAAGAAGGATCCCTGTACTTACTACATAAATTTAGGATTTTGCTCATGAGCTGTTGATACAATGGCTATAGGGTGTCATATAGCATTAGTGCCTACCTACAGAATCATTTGCTACAAGAATTGTATTCTAAGCCATGGCTCAAGTTCTCCCCAAATCCTATAATGAGTAAGTTAACATCAGAGTAAGGCTTCCAGCTGGGAGAAATTTAATGGTACTGGTTTATATAGCACATCTCGTTAATAATAAGCAGTTCATTGGACAGACGAAAAATACCTACCTTGCATATACTGAACTAACAAGGTCACACGATCAGATGTTAATATTGGTACGGCATCATGCTGAGCTAGAAAACCTCTTGGAGCAGCTTCTCTCTCTGCATTACACAGACTTGTAAGAAAGACAGCCAGAAGCTGAAGGACAGTACAGACTGATTAGACATAAACAAGATTCTAATGAAGCTGGGAGAAGCTAGGATAAAAACAAGATAGCCAAACCAGGCAAAAAAATTAAATACTCAGGAGTACAGGATCTACAAACCTAGAGAACAACAGAAAAGGTGCTCTGGTGGGTTCCATGACTTTGTCTTTCCCAAATGGGAACACCAGAATAAGCCAGGTTAGATAATTTTTCCACATTTTAGAGTTTCTTCAGATCCATTTACATTTTATTCCCAGCCCTATGCAAAAGAAACCCCAGCATCAGCCTAAATTCTGACCTCTAATTGTACATGACTGATTCAGGAGTATTTGGAACATTACAACAATCTTTTTTGACATGTGTATCAAGACTTTTGCTTAAACATCTTCAGAGTTAGAGTATGTTTAGGTGCACATTCAGAAGTCACAGCAAGCCTACAGCCCTGCTCCTCAGCTGCTATCTGGAAAGGACCTACTAAGAGCAGGGTAAACAGCATTGCTTGGTTAGCCATGATGATAATCAATCTTGCGTGCTTCAGAGCAGGGTATTCTATGTCAGAATAATAAGGAACAAAGCAAAACAAACAAAAATTTAAGCTGTTCTCTGAAAAGCATTAAAAACAAAGCCAAATTGTACCAGACTGCATGCCACTTGGAAAAAACACTCTTAGAGCAGGGCTCTGGGTAAGTTCCTGAAGAGGTATTTCCATAGGTAATGCAAAAGAACAGGCACTGCTACCTCCTGGACCAAAGGAGAGTTTGAGACCTACTTTAGGCCAACATGCAAGCAAAGGCACCATTCTCATTTCACTGCTGCCCCTTCTACAGGTGTGTGATGGGAATGACCCCCATACAGCTGTTACAGATGTCATGCTGCCTTCTAAAAGCAAAACAGCAGGGAATTAGCTGAGATATCAGTACTTGGTCAGAGTGCCTAAGTGCTGGTCCACAGTTTTGCAATAAACTTTAACTACCAAACACAGGAATTCATTTGCCCAAGTCTATTTTGCTTTAGCATCACTGCTGCTAAATTGCAGACACAGCATATCTGATAGCAGGAGTAGGATTAGATCCTACCCCACTTCAGACCCTCCAGTCAGAGTATCTCAGCACTTCCTGCTCTTCTCAACTGTAGATCTCAAAATAAAAGCAATGCAAGAACACAATAAAACAGTGACAAAATAGGAAACTGAACCCAGTTCAGATGCCCCAACTGAATGGAACTTCTTGTCTCCAAACCATACAGGACCCTACATTTTCCAGCACTTAGTCCAATTCGCTTCTAAGTATCTCCCAGAGGGAAAAAATATTTCATGGCCTAATAAGCATTAGTATTGGGAAAACCAGCTGACATTTCCCTTTGGGGTTAATGTGGGCTAAACATCATGAGAATTACATTTTGGCTAAGTAATTCTGCTTCCTGTGACATGATTTCAAAATACCCATCTCAGCTGAGGTCTCAGGCCTCAACTCCTTGGGTTATATTTGCCTGGTTTATTCTCTGTGATACCTGCAAACACAATCCAAGATCTGCTAAAGTCAATAGAGGAGGTAGTTTAGCTTAAAACAAAGCTTTTTCTCTATTTTAAGCCCTAAGGTTTGAAAAGATAAGTGTGGCTAAGTTTCCCACAATTCAGAAAGTTTGAATTATACATTAGACAGTTATTAGAAAGCGTCCTAGGCAAATACTGGTCACTTCTGGTAACTGAGCATGAGGTATGTTATTTTTAACATGTCTGGCTAACCTCACCTTAGAAACCTCTAGTGACAGGAGCCCCATGACGTTCCCAAATATTTCAAACTACTGCATCAGTGTCTCTACCACTGGGAAGGTTTCCTAAACGTCCAACCTGATTCTTCCTTGTTACAATTTATGTGCATTATTTCCCAACCGGTCCCCACTGCTATGGAGAACAGTGTCTTTCTCCCTCTCTTCATGAGTTTTTCTACATATTTTGAAAATTCTTTTTGTATTTTATTTTAATTACAGTTAAGTCAGATTCCCCCCCTCCTTGTTCTGAGGCTATGCTTTCAAGATCTACAATTGTTCTCCCCGTTCTCCTTTGGCATCTCCCCATTTTCCACATCTTCCCTGAAATGAGCTCAGCAAATTGTACGCAATGCTGCAGCTGTTTCCCCAGGACTCTGTAGAGTAAAAGAATTACAGATGACTCTCCTGACACTGCATGAGTAACTAGCTCATGGTTCTTCAGAAATTTAAGATTTGTGCATTCTCCTGCTGCTACACAGCAACTCAAGATATCCTCTGTTCTTCAAGATGTGGAACAAGCTGGCAAAGACCTTCAGAACTACAAGTACAGGATGTTAAAAATAATCCAAATTTAAAAGAGGGTTTCATTAGAACTTATCATTACCCTTAGTTTAAAGGGAAAAAATTAAAAAGCCCCAAACCCTCTGCAGACTTTCATTAACTTATCTGTACTGTCGGTGCCAGATCTGTTTTGAAGTACACAAGCCTGACAATACCACTGGAAGAGAAAAAGAAACGAACTATTCTCTGGAGGCATTATTATGAATAGCATGTGTTCCCGGCCTGTTTCCTCTGGGCCTATTTTATGAATCAGCGCCCCCCCACCCAAAAAAAAAAAAAAAAAAAAAAAAAAAAAAAAAAATCAGTCTCACCATAAGGTCACTTATGAACTCAGATTTTTATTTTAGCAGGAGAGTAACTAACCTAAAAGCTCTGGGCTACTAGTGGGCTTGATCCTGAAATAAAATTATGCTACTGAAACAATTAAGCTGTCTTCCATGCTCTAGAGACAGCACCATGGGTGTCTAGTTTGTGCTGGGGATGTTGACAGGAAGGAGCCATCTCTCAGGAGGGAGAGCACCAAACCCAGACTGATCACAGAGAGTAAGCAGCTTTTTGATCTTTCCACATCAGCCTAGAAATACTAGAGGCAGAGCATCCCCAGCACTGACAAGGTAACACACAGGACCTGCATCACTTCTCCAGCACAAAGAAATGGTTCAGCTGCTGTCTAGTGGAAAAGTGCACAAAACCATGGCTGGGCAGTTCACAACAGGGAAAGCCAAAATAGATAATCAAACAATCCAATGTGGGTTAAAATATGGAGGCCAGGACATAAGGCAAAACTAAAAGAAAGATGATTATTTGGAAGTCCCCCAAAGTATGTATTTCCACTGCTTTGGTCCTGCAAGCATGTGAAGACAAGCTGTTCCCTTCCAGGTTGTCATGCTCTCTCTTTATAGGCTTCACTGGCCTTTGAGGAGGCTCATAATAGATTTTTAAAGAGGAAAGGCTCGTACTGGACTATTATTAGTCAGTGGAAGGAGTAGATAAAGGGAAATGAACTTATTTTTTGAGTTCAGTGCCAAGAATTATGATCTAGATTCATCTGATTGTACTTGGATCCAGAGAATTAGTTCCATCCATTGTAACAAATAGAACCAATTGCAAAATTTGGATGTGAGTCAGTATTCAGAATCCAAGCCAAGGGTTGACAACAGGCTTTGTTACAGCTCCTAACATTTAAAGAGTAAGGGAAGAAAGAAATGAGTAAAGAGACACTATTTGGCACAAAGTCCTCTGAAATGCTGAGGCTCTGGTTATCAGGATACCTGCTGATCACAACACAAAAAATGAGAAAGAAAAAGTGGCACCAGCCAATCTTCTAAACATGATTAATAATTGAATGTACTAGGAGGAACATTAAAACACAGTTCTTTTTCTGGGTGAACCTCTTTCAGTATTCTGATTGGATTTATTGCCTTAGAAATAATTAGGGAGAGCCTAATAGAAGGCCTAAAGACCTTTGGGCAAGCAAATGAACACCACCAATGCTTTGATGCCATTTAATCTATTGCTGCTTCCAAAAGGCTCCCTCCACCACTTTCACGACCCCAAACATCATTATTTTCATCTCCCTGTCTCTCAGGGCCTGGAACAGCCACATAATTGTGCTGTGCTTCCAAATACTGCAAGTTGTAAAGTCAGGATATTCTGCTTCCAAAAATACACACACAGGTTCTGGAGACTTCCAGGTGAGCTAACACATTTCAACAAAGCCCATTTTATGCTTCTGTTTCAAACTATTTTCCAAGCTCATACCTAGTGGGTAGGAGAAGCAACAGTGGCCTACATTGGTGAGCACCATGTGCTGATTCAGTTTCCGCTCATAAAACAGGCTGGTAACTGAAGAACAAGCAGTGCCTTTGTGAGGGGAGGCACAGAGCTGTCACATGCTTCAAGCGTGGCAGCAGGAGCCAGGGACACCAGCATGGGGACAGAGATGGGCAGCCACCCCTCACCTTGCTTCTTGTGGCCCCTTTTCTTAAGCAAGGGAAATCCTCCTCACCAAGCAGTCTTCTAGGGGCACCAAGAAGGCTTGTTGATGTCTGCATAGTATTGAGAGATCCTTGGAACCAAAACCTTCTAGAAGCACAGACTAAAGCTGGAATTTTGAGCCAGCCAGTTCAAACAGTAAACAGGACACTTACTTTTGACAGGGAGGGGGTAATTGGCCCTTGGCACTGCTGAGACTCTCACTCTGGACAGAAGAGCTTTCTGCACGCCACAGTTCAGCTCAAACACCAGATACAGACTGTCTACAGGAGCAACTGGCTGCAGATGTCTGGTCTGTGCATATTAACTAGCGCTGTCCTCCCAAACCAGCTCTTTCTAGGCAGAACTATTTTAAAACTGACCTTAAAATCTCTTCTACAGAGCCAGCATCAGGAGAAATCCTTGGTTAGACTGGAGACTGCTTGCTTCCACCACTCACCAGCATTTCCAAGCATTTGCAGAAGTAAATTGGCTGAAGAACTGGAAAAGATGAAGGTTTCAAGAATCATTCAGACACAGGACTTCAGCACTGGTTTCTGTGCAGCTCAGGCAGCAAATGTTGACAACACCAGGAGACTGCCCAGCTCTGTTCCACCAGCCCTGTTTGATACAGGGAAAGAGTGGGGAAAAAAACACACGAATATTTCAGCTTGTTAAACGTGACAGCTACATCCCTGAACACTGGGTACAGGGGAAGATTTGCCTCAAGCTGCTGAAGAGGCATTTATAGTCAGAGGATGGGTAGGATTTAAATGCCAGCCCTACAGAGAAAACTTTTGGTTTCTCTGAACAGGGCTACAGAAATAATGAAGCCCTCCAAATTCTAAAAGAACCTTCACTTCTAAGCTTTGACAGTTTGAGCCTCTTAATCCAGGATCACTTCCTCCCAGTGGGGCCCCACCCCAGTTCTGAGGTTGGGGGTTGAGACCTAGGGAAGAAGCAAATTGTCCTTGCTGCATGTATTTCGAAGGACTGGGAGCCCTGCAACCTGTGTTGATCCAGGGCAAATTCAAAGTGAATTTGTCTTGAGTGACAACAGCAATTGCATAAACAGGCTGGTGAAAGTCAAAATCAATCCCCATGTCTATAGGACTACAGCAAGAAGATTAACACCCCATGCTCTCTCAGCTGGCACTGCTCTGAAACATTGAGTTTGATCCTCACTCTTGTTTTTTTGTTGTTTTGGTTTTTTTTTTTTTTTTTTTTTTTTTAATAGGTTGAAATTCTAAATTAGGCAAGTAGCATTTAGTACACACCAAATTGTAATCAGTGTCCCAAGCTAAGGGATGCTTACAGGGATAAGCCAGACCTGAATTTCTCCCTTTAAACACTAGGGTGGAATCCTGCCTCAGAGATAAGGTCAGGCTTGAGTCCATCTTCCAAAGAGATCTATTCCAGGCCCAGTGAGTAATGCTGGGTGAGAATCAAGAGAGCCAGCAGGCATAAAACCCCCTCCTTCTTTCAAAATTAATTCTGAAAAAAACCACATCTGGCATAAACAAGGGGCTCAAATCTATAAAGGGGGTAAAAAATTAAAATAAAATAACTTGCAACCAAAGATATTTTTGGTCTGCTAAGAGTGATTTTCCATGCCTGTCCCATGCTTTCTGCGAGGGCTATTTGGACTGAACGGCGGTGCGAGGGGAAGAAAAAAAACATGATAAAAACCAAAAACCAAATACCACCATTGCGTGGAAGAGCAAGGAAAGCTGTTCCGGAGGGAAGGGACGAGACTCACCTGTGCCGGGAGAGGGCGCATGGTCCAGCGGAGCGCGAGCCCCCAGCCCCGGGAGCGGAGCGGCCGCCGGCGCCTCCACCTGCCGCGCTCGGCTCCTGCGCTCCCCATCGATCCCTTCATCCCTGTTTATCCCGCACAGCTGCTCATTCATCATCTCCGATCCCACTGGGGTATTTTTGCGCTCCGCTCGCCTGGCTCCATGTTAGCGCTCGGCTGCCTTACATGACACCATGACCTACTTTATTTTTTTTTTTATTTTCCTCCCGGAGAATAGCAAAGCACTGCTTCAGTGTGGCTAGCAAGGAGGAAAGGCAAAATTAAAGAGTGCTGGCAGAGCAAACCAAGGCCCTTTTCAAAAATTCGTGGCTGTTTGTGAGAGGTTAGGCAAGGAGAGGCGAGGCCAGTCCAGGCACTCCAGACTGCACAGCTGAAAACAGGGCGATAACAGGAAGAATAAGAGAAGGGTCTTGTGTTCTGAGTCTGAAAGACGATGCCTGTAGTAACTTTACCAAAATTCAGAGCCCACCTGGCTCCCACAGAGCTCAAATCAGCTGATTCAGAGGCAAGGGTAAGAAATACCATCACAGACAGCAGCAGTGACTCAGGGAAGCAACTGAGGGAAGACTGGCTCATTTCTGTCCTCCCCTACAGGCATCATCTAAGGAAAATGCTTAGACCCAGAGCCTCCAAGATAATCAATTACATGCCTATATACCAGAAAAGTCAATCAGCTTAACCATAACCCTGAGGAAATCCTGCTATCTCCACCACTTTCCAGTGCAAATTACAAATCTACATTCCTTTGAGGATGTGGATTTTAGTCTCCATATGTCTCACTTCCCTGGTGTTTGAGAAGAGATAAAATTTTCCTAATTCTTCAAGGTATTCTATGCAGCAGACTGTAAAGCATGCCTAATAATTCAGGGAAGAGGTACCTCAAAGAAAAATCTGGAAATATCTATTCCTAAAATAGCTAGAATTCAGTCTTTTCTGTGAGGCTGAATAATCCTTCAAGAATTTTTGATTCTCTCATCCATCCAGACTTCCTTAATTCTTGAGCTTTCAAAAGCTTGTCTAGCGTGATTTTAAGGGTACATTGCTCTGGTTTACCATGGCTTTCCTGAAACACAAGGATAGTTGCCCTTGGCAGGCAAGCTCAGAGCACAACTGCAGCAGGGCAAGCAGTATTAGTCTGCACTCTAGCAAGACTGGAGAGTCAAGACAGGCTATTTCCACACTGGTATTTGCTTTCCTTATTGCTGGAGAGCTTTGCAGGACAAACAGAATGTATTGCCATGCTTGCAGGTCAGGCCCAAAAGGGTCCTCATGATTTTTGCTCTTTTCCTTTCAGGACCTGGTTTGCAATGGGGCCAAGGCAGACATGGTTTGGCAAGAATGGCGTGAACCCTGGCAGTGTTCATGTGCCTTGGGATAACGCTCAGTGGGAATCCCTGGCAGAAGCGTAACCTTGTACCAGGCAGTGAATATCTGACCTAAGGAACAGCTCCAGCAGCTGCAGGCATTTATATCTTCAGTCTCAGAGCTTTAATTATTACAGTGCCTGCTGCTAGGGACATCTAATGTGTAGCACTAAGCTTTGAGAGCTTCTTATTACCACATTTAGATGTTCAACTGGACATCTGCTGGAAGCTTCTGTCACTGTACTCACCAGCCACTGATGCATAAGGCTATGTTGCTGCTGTTCAGGGAAAAGGATCTTGTTTCACTCACCTCTGAATAACACTTTGGGGTTTATTCTTGCTGAGCATGCCAGTAGCTGGGGCAGGAGTTGCTGAATGTCCAACATGTCATACTCCACCAAAATACAGACCCCATCCACCTCAGTGGTGTCCCAGATACACCACTTATCCTGTGCTGTGTCCAGCTGCACTGGCCCACAGGGCTGGAGCAGGAGATGCTGCAGCTGGGAATGTTCCAGGTACCAAGCCCTGCTGAAGAGCCAGCTGCAGACTGCAGCCTCTCTCCTGTCATGGATACCATCCGAGTCTCCTTCATATGACCCAGAGTGGGTCATATGTTGGGGGGGGAAGAAAAATAAATCAAAAAGAGTGCTGACAAACTGATCTTCATTACAGAATGCATTTGTGAATAGAAAACAGGCTCCAGGGCTTACAACCTAAATGCAGATCCCAGCAGCTCCTAAAAATACATCTTAAAAAAAAACCCCCAAACCCACACCTGAAAACTGCCCCTGAGTGCAGGAGACACTGTTACCTTCTGAGCATCTTTTTTTTTTTCCAGAGCCCTTCTGGAACCCAGCTGCTCTGCATAATCCCTACTTAGGGACAACACACAGCAGCCCAATACAAGCTGCTCTCAGTTTTCCATTGCAAATAGCATAGGTGGTGTTTATCTTATTTTAGACTGACCTGGCTCCTCTGGGGAAAGCCCTTGTCTCCAGTTCACTCAGAAAGATACAGCAGTTGCTTCTCTGTTTTCAGCATGAAGTGCCCTTGCACATGGCTGGGATGGATGAGTAGAGGGTAAGTGAGAGTCACTACCACCTAGGCACTGAGTACACAAAGGCTCACTGCTGAACACCTGCAATCCTTCCCCAGAGGCCGCAGATAAGTTTCAATGGCCTTGTAAAGGTTCAGGGAGCTGCTTTCCAAAAGCCATGGATTCCTCAGATTGCCCAAAACTTGCAGACAGAAGAATAAAACAATCCCCTCTCAGCTGACCCACACGCAAAGAATAAACACAAGAGGCAATTGGCAGCATCAAGGCACCCTGCACTCTCTCTTGGCCCAAACACGTGCTCTTGGGCTTTACAGTTGTGCAGCTGGCATGCCCCAGGAGCTACTTCCCTTCTCAGACATCTGTCAGTATGCCTAGAGCACACCAACACAAGCATCTGAATTCAGACAAACAGGAGCTTTAGAAGCAGATCTCCAACTTGTCCCCACTTACTGCACTTTGGTTCACATCATGAGGTGATCTTGGAGGGTGCAAAGGGGACTCCTTTCAGATGAAGCCAGACAGAGATGCATGCCAGAGCACACCAAACACATTCCAGACACCTACATCCAATCTTAAGGACTGGAGAGCAGAGCTAATCCAGAGGAAAACACCCTCAGAAATGCCAACAGCACTGACCTTATGTTCTCAGTGCCATCCAATTTACTCTGCAGAGACTGTCACAGCACTCAGTGACACAGAATCCCAGAACACCCTGAGCTGGAAGGAACCACCCTCAGAGCCACTCCAGCTAGGCTTTGCTCCCACCCGACTGCTTTCACCTGCTCCTCTTGCCTGGTGCTTCCGTGATCAGTCCTCAGAGACAATTCCTCAGCCTTTATTGCTTGCAATTGCAAGAGCTATCCAACCAGGGCCTTCGTTCGCCCTGCCCAAGATGTCTGAATAAAACAAAATTAATTCATTGCAGTTTTTACTGCTTCCAAATTTGCTTTCTACAGATGTTTCCCCCATTTCACCAGGAACCATTATACTTCAGTTTCAGCTGCAGAAACCATTAACCCATTATGAACGGGCAATATTGACCTACTTTGAAAAGCTGGTTCTAGTTCCTCTACCACAATAAACAATAGCAGCAAAGCTGCTTGGCACTAGCCACCTTCCGAGAGGCTATTCATATTCTGGTGTTTGTGCATGGTTTACGGCAGGGATTCTGCATTGTTTATTTTCTGTGTCTCTGCAGACAGTGGCATTGTTAAACAGCGTGTGTCCGAGAGAATCCACCCTCTCCATGGGATCTCCTCCCAGCTATTACAGCACTTCCCAGAAACCTACTGAGCTCTGGAATAAACAAGTCTCAATGGGGGGACTGAGCCCACACCCAAGAAATAGAGTGCCATGAAGCCTCCATAGCAATGAAAGTAACTTGGCCTTGCATGAAACCTTCCTTTTGCCTAATGAAAACCCTGTGCTGTCACCCTTCCTAATGATGCTCTCTTGTCCCTTACAGGCAGAAGACACAATAATGGACTTTTCTCTGACTTGCTCCAGTTACGATATGGGCCACAAGAGATGATGTTTTCCTTCTCACCCGTGAGCTTGGGCACCCAAAGCACTTTGCCTTGGATAAAAAGAGCAGAGATCAACCTTGGGTACAGCTGAGCTGGGAAGGGGGATGAGGCAGTGGGGAATTCCTCCCAGCGCTGAGAAGCCTCCCACATATTCAGTCAGTTTGTTTTTCCTCACCCATGCAAAGTTAGACCAAATGCCAGACTTGGGGTTAGGAAGGAAACCCCTCCAAGTCCAACTGCAACAACCATTATGTAAATAACTCCTGTCTTTTTTTCCCCCCCCTGCAGTTTGGGGCTTGATACACCCTCAGTATCACCTAGCCATTCTCCCCTGGCAAAGACCCTCTCAGCAGCACTGGAAAGCCTCTGCTGGCATTTTGCCTCACATACATTCACTCATCTCTTGTCACGGGATACAGAGAGATGCTCTGCAACGTTATATTAACAAAGGCCAGGAAGACCCTGCTGGTCTAAACATCTCATATGCAGTAAATTAGGTTTGCGGCTACTTTGGTTCATTGATTCAGACAGTGCATTTCATACTCACATTCCTAGGGTTTTGGGTTTTTTGCTGGCTGGCCACAGATGTCCAACATTTCTGCTGCACAAGGGAATCACTGAGCAGTGAAGACACGGGCTCATTGTAGGATCTGTAGCTGGCAGCCCACCTTTTTTCTGGGCCAGAGCAGGCCTAGACTGACAAGCAGTATCAGTGATTGTACTCCATATGGCATGAGAGAGAAATGCACTCAAACAGGAAGAGAAACACTCCATCCTGCATTTCAAAGATTTTGCCATCCGACCTCAGATTTGCCTTTTTTTTTTTTGTATTGGCTTTGAAAAAGCGTTTACCCATCTATCTGGGTCTTTCAACATTACCATGTTTAAAAGACATGCACATTTTGCTCCTCTTCATAATTCATTCCCACTATGGTCAAGCTCACACACAGTCAAAGCAGAAGCCCTTCAGAAGCACTAAATCCAGTACTAGGTTGCATAAAAATGATAGTTTCCATATGTCCTTATAAACACCATGCCAAACTGTATTGTGCTGTATTTACATTGTGTTAACATCTACCAAATTACCAAGCCAGCAGGAGAACGTACACCCATTCACATTTCTAAACAAGGCTTATAGTCTGGGTGAGCATTTAGTTTAGTGTTTTTGTTGTGGTTTTTTTTTTTTTTTTTTAAAAAAAGCAATGTCTATGAAAAAAAAAAATTTTTAGTATAAACTTGGCCTGCAGCTTCATGCTACTTGCCAGAACTAAAACATCTGCATCCTGTGGTATCAGTCCACTTGGGGACTTTGTTAATTCAGAGGCAGATAGAGTTTTGGATGGTATTACCCCTGGGAGAGCTTCCTGTCCTCCTGACATTTCACGTGGTTCAAAAGAAAAGAATTTAAGCTACCATGACTAAATTATCTCTCTCTTTTACATTTCAGTTTATTTTCAAGCATACAGTTCTACAAAAGAGGGAACCAGGTCCATTAATACAAACTGAGGATCTGAAACCACACTCTGGAAAGTTCCTTTCCTATCCAGGGGTATTTCCTGGCTAGCAGCCTTCTGATTTTCCTGGACCTGGGCTTTCTTTGTAGCTACTAGCTGATCAATCCCATTGCTTGTAATAGGAGACCCTCACCATAGTTTCTCAGATGAGGACCAAGATTACTCCCTAGGGAGACACAAAGTCAGAAGTGCCAAAGAGATCAGAGCAATGGTCTGTTAAACCTCTCCCTCCCTAACAGCAGCAGCAGAGAGACAAATTAAGCTCTAGACCTCCTGCCCAGGCTCATGAATTCTTTTCCTGACCTGACTAACTAGGCAGCAGATTGTATTTGAAGGCAAAAGACTGGGAGCTTTCCTTTTAACTGACATGGTTACAGGCAACACCTCTAATTGCTTACAGTTGTACACAGTAATTAGTAAGATTAATTCTAAGACCTCTGTGAGAAATACCAAACCCCTTGGCCCAGATTTGAAGCAGAGGCTGAAGTCAGGATACAGTAAAAGTTACCTGTTCTTTAGAGGTAGGTTCTGGGTTCTGACTGTGCTGTAGCTTCAGGGGAATTACGGTTGCCTCTTCTGGTACAAAGAGATGTTCAGCAAGATTTAGGTCACAGAGTGCATCGGTGCCCAGACCAGTCAGAGCTGAACACTGGAAACCACAATGAGGAACAAACCTGAACCAGACCAGAGCTGGGCATAAGCAGCAAAATGGGTCATACTAGACTCTGTTGTACAGACAAGCTGCATGACCTCAGAGCACTGGTGTAACAAGAGGGCTCTCCCACTGAACCACTCAGGCAAGCTTTGATCATAGACTGTTTTTCTTGCTGTTTCCTCATAGGTCACACTCTTCAGCTTCCCTTACACTGATCAGAGGACAGTGGCAACTTTCAATCTGCTCTCTGGGGCTGATCTAAATGGACATGCAGGAAAGATAAAAGATCTTCTAAAGAGTCGCTCCGTTGTTCATTAAACCTGAAACAGGTAACAGGCCTCAATCTTCATGCGCTCACTCTATATATCATTGAAGATTTATCAAAATATAGATTCAAATTAATTTGTCAAAGTACTAGTTATAGCCATTATATTGATGGCAGAAGGCAAAGCACAAGAATGTTTGGAATTAATCATGTATGCCTTATTACAACTTTGTTTATTCTTCATGTTTGAGACACTTGTCAGATCTAGAACAAAAGGAGCATTGATCACTACTTCCAGCCAACAAAACCAATGGAGATGATTTTCAGATATTTCTGTTTGAAACTACACATGCATTTGGTAGACAATGCAAGTGAAAAGCTTTGTAGTCAGCAGCTTGGGCGTAAAACCCAAGGGAGTTCCTGGGTGGTCACATCCAATTCTCCAGGCAGCCATCTTTTAGACAGCATTTTGGATTATCTCTGCAAGCAAGCGCATGCTCAAGTCTTGGATTTCAACCAGGATTTTGTCCTACTTTTCTATCTGTGATGGTGATGCTGCTGCTCTCTTACTTTGCTCTTGTAGCAGCATACACTGACTGTACAGGGTGAGCAGAGGCAAGGTATGATTCAAGAAAGGATCTCATGCCTGAAGGAGGATTTAAGCATTTCCATCAATGTTTAAAAAAACGTCACTCATTTTGTCAGGAAACCTAGTCTGCATCAAAACTTGTGGTCCTTTTGTGCTACTTCAGGCTCAAACTGAAAAAAACATATGGTAAAATGCCCTTCATTTAATCCACAACTTTCCTTTGCCTTGTTTCTTTCAGGGACTCAAAATGTGATAAAAAAAGATTGCCACAGGAACAGGAAGGTCACACAGATCCTGACAGCCCCTACCATTCAGGATGGACCAGCTGTGTTTCTAAGAACAAATTCACCCACTCTGCAAGGGAGGAAGCAAGCACAAGAATTTGCCTGTGGTCCACAACTTATTTATAGCCACAACTGCAGTTAGAACTCAGGTCTTGCTGGCCACTAGGAAAGCACAGTCTGAGCTCCAGCCATCTGTTTGAAGGTTAGGCAGCCTCCATCCTTGCCAACTCCTAAACTCTAATGAAAATAGGGTTGTTCTTTTTTTTTTATTTTCCATTAAAGCTCCTCCCAAGCTTAGATTTAAGAGCCTAATGGTAACATTTCAAAAATGCCTCAGTGATTTGGGACCACAAGTTACAGTAATTTCATGGAGACACTGTGGTGAAGACTGACCACTGACCAACTCCTAGTATGGAAAAATTTTGGCCACCATCATTCCGAAAGATGGCAAGGAAAGGGCTCATCTCCAGAGAGACAGTGCAGCCTTTGAAAAACATTTTAGTAATACTTTGTCATACACAGCACCAGTGCTGGAGTTGCTAGAACTCATTCCTCTGAGACATAAATTCTTTTCCTCAAAATGATATTTAAACTATATAGTCATTGTTTTTGAGCACAGTTCAGGACATTCCTTTTCCCTTAGCATATATGCCTGTTTGACCTAAACCTAGGAGTTGTGAGAACTCTGAAGGACTTTTGGTAAGTGAGCCAAACTGTACGTGAAGAAATGTAATAAATTGCTCCTGGAGTCAGGGAATGTCCAAAACCTAAACTTGACATTTCAGTTTGGGCAACAGAACATCTTAGAAAATCCAAATTTAGCCTGGAAGGTACCTATATCTTTTATGATGAACTTATTTCTTAATATCTGAGTAGTCCAGTTCTCTTAACATCTGCCCTGAAGTGGCCCTTCCTACATCTTAAAAAAAATAAAAAGGAAAAAAAAAAAGCCAACACTGTCTCCCCAGAGCATCGGTGGAATCTTTCAGCTGAAAGGGCCAACTGATGGGTTGTAAAATGTTGACATTTAATTTCAGTGTAGAAGAGAAACCCCATCCCTCCACCTTCCACAAAAGCTTCAGGAAAAAGCTTCAAGACCAGTATTTGCTGCTAGCAAAAGGCTTATTGCACATAACCTCCCAGGGGATGTCTCACAAGAAGAAAAGCTCTCCAAGACAAAGATCCCTTCCAACCAGCTGGAAAACTGGAAAACAACATGCCAAGCCTAATTTACCCAGGATACTGGGAAATTTGCAGAGCTATGCTACAAATTTGTGCAATACCCCATATTGCAGACCTCTGGGTCCTATGGAAAATATGAAAGAAGGGATGAGTGGGAGAAGAAGCCTACAGTAGAGAATTGAGATTTCTGGTCTTGCATCTTGCACCCTCAGGGCAGCATAGAGGAGGTCAGGACTCCCCAGCATTGTACACCTGCTGTATCCAGGGACAAGTGAGCACCCAGCTGCTTCATTTTCATACACATCCCCCCTTCTGAGAGGTGCTCTTGTTACTCCCTCACTGTCCACCACAGGCAGCATGTGTCAGCCTCCAGTACACAGAGGTTATCCCTCTCCAAATCAGCTCCTGGTCCTGATGACAGAGAACACAGGGTGCTCAGTGTTCACACACCTGTTCACAGCCAAGAACAGAGCCCAGGAGCCCCGGTTGGTCATCAAAGTCCTTATCTCCCCCACATGCTTGTTATCAACAACTGACAGCATGTGATCAGATCCAGAGGTGAAAACAGACTTGCACCTGAACATGTTTGCCTATCACAACAGAGCTGACTTTTCCTCCTTAGCACAAATCTAACCTAGACCACCACTGAACAAACTCAACAATCTCCAAAGGCCACAGGAAAAATAAGTGCTGCTAACAAACTGTTTGATTAGTAAAGAAAAGGACTTAGTACCTCTGGGATGAAGGAAAAAAAATGTGGAATGTAAAAATGAATGGTCACAGAAGAGAGGCTTAGCAAGGACTCCATGCCAGCTGAGCAGCTCTAACGTCTGGGCGCCATGAGTGCCTCAGATCAGAGACTCTCAGACATGCTCTTAACACCACAAAGTGTTTCAAAGCAAAGGGTAAGGTGGGGGCAATGCTGCATTTACTTAATGGCAGCACCCAGGCACGTGCTGACAGAGGGGGCCAGGAAACCAAGGCAGTGAGAGGCCACCAGTCATGGCTCAGCAGGCAGGTAGGGAGCTCCCACAGCACATCATCCACCTCCATCGGGGCCTCAGCATGGCCAGGTTTGCTGCCAGGAGCCAGCAGTGACCATCAGTAAGCTACCACAAAGCTGTTCTCCTCAACCTACACCAAACCACAGTCCTTCCCCAAAGCCAAGAACACAGCAGCTTAACTTCCCTACTCACCACCACCTTGAAAAATAAGTAGGAAAGCATGCCATCATCAGTTTTTCCTTTGTTGCTGGGTTGGACTTTGCCATTGCCTGTTTCTTGCTCCTCACCAACATCCTAGAAACAGCAGATACTGAACAGACAGAGCCAGCACCAGGATAAGAGAAGGGCTAACACAGCCATGGGCCCCCTTGAAAGAAAAGGACAATCACCAGGAGGATAAGCTACAAGTATTTTAACTTCCACATGCACAAACATCACATTAGAAAATACTCTGAAAGCAAGAAAAAAAATTCCCCAACTTTTTATGCTCTTTAAAAACTGCAAACACTTCCAAGACAGGGAAAGGTGAGTGGAGGGTCAGTCAAACACCAAAAACCCTGAGTAACTTGAACAACACGTATATATTTTGGCACATAAATTACCTGTCCAGACAGCTTCTGCAAGGCCTAAGCAGCTTAGCAAGCTTGTGAAGACCGAGAAAATTTGAAGTGGCAATGAACTATATGCTCTGAATCAGGTCAACCTTTTCTAGCATGGCTACTGCTGTTATCCCTGACTTTGTCTTTGTCTGCAGCCCATCACACTGCTTATTTACCTTCAAGAAAAGATGGCTTTGGGATCAGATGTTAGTTTAGACTTCAGACAGGCTCCCATCCCAAATCCACCATTTGTTTCCTGTTGTCATCCCACACCTTCACTTGCATAGGCAGGCTGTAAATACATTAGCAACCTACACCATTCTGGCTCAGTTATTACAAAGGCCATAAACAAAAAAAATATAGAAGTTATGAATGCATCAGAGTCTGCAAATCTCTCCCTTCCGCTCCATTCTGCTCTAGGCTTGTGTTTTTGGGGTTCCCCCCCCACCCCGATCTATCCTGGGAAATGTGATGAAGGAGGGTGGAGTGGCTCGGGCTATGTACAAATATTCAGGCAGTCTCTTAGCAATAAATGGATCTCAGTCAGTTCTATTATCCATCTGGCTGTGGCTCCTATTATCTGCTGTGAATTGTAGCAGTGATCTCTGGAACAGCATTCAGGCACCATCATTACTTCCACACCCTCCAAAGACTGCACTGTAACAAGGCATACTGGATAATACTTGCCATTAAAAGAGGGAACATAAAGGATTTAAGCTATGACTAACACAGTAAAAGGCTCTGCATGGGGCTTTTACATTCATTGAGCAGGGTTCGTTATTAAAGAAAATTCTAGGTTCAAAACCTGGACCTGCATTTTATACAGCACATCAGCTGACTTACACAAAAAGGTGATTTCATCCTGTTCTTGCTCACTTCCCCACTCCCCTCAGCTAAATCCTCATGGAAGGCTGCAGCTGGAGAGTAGGGAAGGCACAGCACAGGCCTGCCTAGACCTTACAGTCCCCAAATGGAGACCATAAGCGCAAACCAGTGAATTTGTCCAGCCCAAAGTGCCTGAGAGCCTGCGAGGCACCACAAATGTGAGCACTGCAGGGAGCATCCAGCAATTCAGAGCTGAAAGCCTCCAAAGCAGCACTCACATGGCTCCTTGTTAGGAACAGGAGTTCTGGGATCCAAACCCACATCTTACTTCCTCACATTTTTCACAAGCCCTCCCATTTGTTTGAGGCCCATCTGAAAAGCCTAGGTTGAAATCCAATATCCTCCCCCAGGGTAGAATGAGGGTTTTAAGAGAAAAAACCTCTTAGGTCTCACTCCCATAGCCAGCAAGGCAAGGCCACAAACATGAGCTCCACCAAAACTCATTTTCTTATGGGTTTCTACCTGGCAATAGATTGGTTTCAGCCTCCTGGGCACAGAACTGCTGGACGGAGGCTTTTCTGAAACTGGGATATTTCAGAAACCTTTCTCTCCTGCACAGCTTCTCTAATGCTTTTCTCACTTGGACACCTATTTCACAGCAGGGCTTAATATCTTACCATTACCCATCACTCAGCATGGCTGAAAAATTAGTCATCAACCTAAAAAGTTGTTAAAAAACACTTGATACTATGATTACTTTCCTGTGGAATGAAGCAAAGGGAAGGTGGGTGAAACCTTGCACTTACTTTCCGAGCACAGGAACAGGTCTCCTGGGGAGCCTCAGCCCACAGGAGAGCACCCAGGACCCCAGCTTGGCACAGCCCCTCCACTGATAGCCCAGAGGCAGCTGGCAGAGGCTGCCTTAAGCAGAGCTGCTGCTCCCCGGCAGCACCACCCATGGCTAATGTGCTCCAGATTAAAGTCATTCCTCGGCCAGAATTACTCCCAGGACTTAGCTGGGAAATGTGACCTTTCTCCCTGCTCTGCCCGTGGGCATTTGGGTCCAGGAGCTGGGCTAGCCACTCTCCCATCCATGCACAGAGCAGCTCAGGGATAGGGAGAGTAGCCGGCTCTGGAGCATCATGCCATGGGCTGTGGAGCCAGGGAAAGATACGGGAGGTGAGGGAAGGAGCACAAGATGAGCTCCTCAGGGTCCACTCAGGTCAGGGACTTGCAGCTGCTGCCATCAGCAACATCTCTTATCGTATCTGTGTGTACTCCTGAGGCATTGCTCAGGCAGAGTGGCCCAGTGCTGTTTTCCTGCATCCTCGGACGGCTTCTGGCCACCCCAAAGTGCTGTCACAGGCCACCCTCTGCTCTTGCCACCACTCCTACCCGGTGTCCTGGGAGCTCCTCCAGCTCTACAGATGGTGTGATGTGCAAGACTGAGCTGGAGACAGCAAATGGCACTAGAAAAAGGGAAAAGTTATAATGGGAAGATAAGGGGGACAACTGGGAGTAGGGAAAAAGGGCATGGGATTGATCACAACCACAAAAAGCAGGGAGGAACAGAGCATCACACCTCTCCATGGCCATTTTCACACCATGCACAGTCGAACTCAAGGCATCTCAGGGTGGAGGGGGAAGTAACCTGTTGAGGAAAAACAAGAACCAACAGCCTGTAAAAACATGGTATCTCCTTAGGCAAGTTTTTTTGTGAGGTGGAGCTCAGCCATTGTGTGTACCCACTCAACCCCACCGCCCTGGGAAGGGGCTGCCACTGGCTAAGAGCCCTCGTGCCCACAGCAGGGCTGGCTGGAACAGGCAGTCTGAAAAGCTGTATTTTAAGTGGCTTTCTGTCAGGCAGTGCCAAATATTTGTGAGGATGTTTTGAGAAGGGGGAAAAAAAAAAAAAAGGAGTCCCCCCATTTTTATGTTAATAAAAACATATTTGATTTGTATACGGTTTATATGCTTCATAAAAGTGCTAATTACTCTCCCAAACAGAAGAGAAACAGAACAATTCTTTTTTTTTTTTTTGCATCCCACCCTTCCTCCTGTCTTACCCTTTATACTTTTATGACGCAGCATTTATTTAAGTCGGAATTGTGCTCGGCTCATTCTGCCTTTCGTATGGCGCATCCTCACCTCTCTTCCCACTCATAACAAAAATAATAATAACTTGCAAATTTATTTCAGTGGAAATTTGGAAAAACATTCTGAAGGGAAAAAAATTTCTCCAAACATAACGCACACAAGGACTCCAACACTGACCCCCCTCCCTTTCCACAACTTTTTCCTTTGGTGCACACATTTTTCCAAGGTCACCTCGGAGGCTTTTCCTAGTTGGCTATTAAAACAAAAAAAACTCCGCCTGCCCCAAGAAGCACATGAAGCCATCGCTGTGGCTTGGACTGTTTCCCTGAGTATGGATGCCATGGGAGAAGCAGCAGGGCGGGGGGGTGAGCTGATATTTTTCCAAGACTTTTTCTCTCACCAGAGGAGGATGAAGATGGAGTGATGAGTGAGGTTCCGTTTGTCTGGCAGCGTGAGTCACTCAGCAGCAGTTTCCGATACACACTTTTTTTCTTTTTTTTTCTTTCCATTACAGAATTTGGTGTCATTTATTCCTTCCTCCTCCTCAAGAAAAAAAAAAAAAAATCCTGCTACCGTGATGTCTAATTTATTCTGGGAACTTGTCTGAGGACCCACCAAACCTGGGGGGGAAGGGTGATTTGAAACACAATCCAAAATATAATCGGCTCTGGAAGCTTTTAAAGAGACTCCTTTAAGGCTGTGCCAAACCCTAAAGAAGGAAAATACTTCCACTAAATCCCTCCCACCATGAATGGGATCCTGTATGTCTGAGGCTTTTTATTGGCTGGGTGGTTTTGGGTTGTTGGTTGGTTGTTTTTTTTTATATCAAAGATGTTACTCTTTCAAATAGGGTCTGAGCTCTGCGGCTTTTCAGCGGGCAGTGAATTCTTGCTCCTCAGGCATGCAGCGATCTGACACAGCCCTCCCCCACGCTGGGTCGGGTTCTCATGCTAAGATCTGGCTCCTGAAGCTTGAGCTGTTGTTTTTTTCTGGAAGCTGTTTTTTCCCCCTTTTCACCCTTTAAAAGCAAAACTAAACAGAACTAAGCCGTTTAAAAAAAAAAAAAAATCCTCCCAGGGCCCAGAAACCCAGCCTGACCTCCTTACTCCTGAAATATCAAAATATTCCCACTGTCTGCAGGCAAGGGCTGGTGCTGCCTGTGCTACCTCCGCCACCTCCTCTGCATCCAGCCAGCACCAGGGGTGAGGCAGGAGGAGGCCCCATCAGTGGACAGAGAACGTGCACAAGACATCACAGTTGTAGCCAAGACCACCGAATCAATGGTGTTAGGAGTAATGTCTGAGCATACCCAGGCTTCCCCTTGTTTCCCCCCAAAAGTAACTCCCTTAGGTGTTGCTCCAGGCTCCAAACTGACCAAACCCAAGGTGTCCCCCTGCTGTGACTCCCCTGTGTGACAGAGCTGAGGCAGGCTTTAAATGGGGACATTGCCTATCCCAATGCTAAACCAGTCCCCCGCATTGGTAGAGAGCAAGGATGATTGCAGAGCCTAAGTTTAATTGTTTTGATGCAAGAGTATCTCAGGGAGTAATGGAAATGCTGTTATATTTTATCTAGAGCTGGAGGCCCTGCTGCCCTTTAGCTCTTTCCTTCAAGCTACATGTACATCCAGGTGTGGAAAGGCATACCACTGTAAATTCTGTTTTACAAGGAACTGTGAGAAAGAAACAAGCCTGACACTGCAGAAAATTCCTGGGAAGCACAGAAGAAAGTAGATTACGCACTATCCGAGAACAGGAAAGGCGTCCTGTTTTCTTCGAAGCCTGCAGACCTTGAGGAAAGTAACAAACTGTCAGGCTGATGGATTCATTACAGGCCTGCAACCAGGTTGCGTGCGATGGGATGAACAGAGATTCTCACACTAAGTGTATAAGTACTGTCTTAACTCTGCAATAAACAGATTCATTTTGATCTCAGCTTATGAGTCTCGCATTCATATGCCACAAGGAACAGCATTAATTCAGCCCCACAGCCTGTTCATAACTTAATCGTGGCTGTTTATTCTCTCAGATGCCACATTTAACCTCTGCTCCTCTGCCCAAGGCTCGGCTCTACCAGTCCACCCTGTGTTGAGAGGATAAAAGGAAAGCTCAGCAGCAGGGGAAAGCAGTACTCTAGGAGCAGAAATCTCCTTCCTGAGGTCTAAAGGCATGGGGAAAAGGCTGCAGGGAAAATGACTGGATGTTTGGGTGGAGTGAACCCCATTTTGTCTGAATGCAGGCATACAGCAAAGAAGGGTCCTTTCTCCATTGACTAGGAGGTCAGGGACATCAAGGCATCTTGCCCACAACAGCCTCATTCTTTACACACCATGAGCAACTTCTCTTCTACGTTTCAACTTCTCCTCTCGTGCAATCTCATCCAAAACTCTTATGAGCCCATCCTTGTACCAGTGACTCTACCTCTGGTACACACTGGAAGGCCAGAGAGGAGCTCTGGCACCCTGGCAGTGTTTCCTATTTAATTAACATGCTTCTCATAAGGGACAGCTGCAGCTCAAACATTCCATTGCTCTTCCTCCTCCTTCCCCTGGAGGAGTGTGTGCTCTTGGACTGCGCCAGCACCAACCTGCAAACGGCTTCAGCAGAAGGAAGTGGCTGTACCCTGACCTTTCCTCTCTGGACACCGGGTGACTCCGGAGAGCTCGGCCTTCTGCCTGCCCGGCTCTCAGCGTGGCCCAGGCGGCTGTGTGTCCTCAGCCAGGCTTCGTGCCAGGCTGACCACCGACTCCCTGTTTTCTGCTTGGCCACTCTTAAAACAGTCGGCTGTTTGGGCCCGCAAAGTGTCTTGGAGACCCCACAAGAAATACTCCCCCTCAGTTCTGATTTCCTGTTTACAGTGACATTGTGGGATGTGCTTCCAAGCCAGTGTTTAATCCTTTTACTCTGTCACATTGATTTTGAATCATTCTAGTTTAAGTGTTATGAGTACCAAGACAAATATTTTATTATACCACAAGTATCTTTTTTGACCTTATTTTTAGTTTCATCACAAATAATCCCAAATTTAGCTTGACAGGATCCATCTTCCACAAGGTAGCAGAGGCTGCCTGATTAAGACCCAGCCTCATGAAAGCAGGTATTTAATGAAATTTCAGGGCAACTCTGAAAGGAATAGGTTCAGACCTCCAACCCCACAGTAAAAGGTGCATAACCCCCTCTGGGAACTCAACACAAACTGTTCTGTAAGAAAATTGTGCTCATGCAGCTTTACTTTCCTTACGCATTAGGTTTCAGTAGCTGCCAAAACATGAGTGGCATTTCCCAAACACAGGCAAACATTATTTATTAAAGGAAATTGGAGTCCCCTCCCTGAACAGCCAGAGGGTCCTCAGTCTAGGGCACAACCCAAGAGAAATCCAGAGAATGGAGGCGCTGTGGATTCCAAGCACTACCTCATCCATCTATGGACCTGTGGCTCCTTGCAGCTCTAGACAAGCTCAGTGGAAACTGAACAGTCAAGTCTCCATGCACAGGAAAACCATGGAATTTTCTGTAAAGGCAGCTTGCAGCAGAAAACTCAGTGCATTTTTCTTCCCCCTTTTGCCCAGCATGACCCAGCAGAATGTGTTTGCTGAATCTGTGAGAGAACCCAACTTAAACATTGTAAGTTAAAGGGAAGAAAGTCAACCTCACATCAGGTTTTTTGTGCCAAACCTCACCATATAGAGATATGCAATTATGGAATTTCCTGAAATACATTTTTGCTAGAAAGTGAAGTGGATAAAGTTTACATGGGACTCTGAAGAGCCTCATGAAAGGATACACAATCATAACCAAATGACCCACTGAGTGAGGAAAGAAAACCACAATATCCAGCTTCAGGTGGCAATCAAAATCTGAGCTCTCACATACGCATGATAAAGGAGGTATCCACAAGCAGCATGTGCCAGCATGGGTTTTTTAAGCACTTATTATACCTGAAGGCAGTGGGCCCTCTGTGCCTTTCTGTAGATTGGTGTTGCTGGCATGAACCTACTTATTCATTCCCAGGAAAAAAATATGTTCTTTCAGAGCAGTGTGTTCTAATATAAAATTCTCTGTCCTTCTCCTAAAATGTCAGCACTTCTGGTCAACTGCTCAATATCATCAAGAGAGAGCTGGAACCTCTCCCAGCACAAGAGCCCACATCTCATCCCCCACTAGGCCCTGGGACAGGCAGGGTTTCTTCAGCCTTCATTGCATTCCAATGTGCTCACTCACACAGGTTTGTGACCTTTTTAAGGGTAGTTTTTTTCTTTTCTCTCTCCTTTTTTTTTTTTTTGTCCTGGTCCTTACAAACACTAATTGTGAATCCAAGGTCGTTATCAGTGATGTCAATTATGCAGTGGCTGAGCAGCTGCTCCCCCTGTTGCTGGCCTAATAGTGCCATGTTGAAGGAGACAGCAGAATTTCTTGTGCCATTTAAAATTTGCTATATCATGAGTTTCCTTTCAATTGCAAAAGCAGAAAAACAGCTTGAGTACTTTTCCTCCTACATCTTTACTTCAAGCTGCTTTTACAGTCCTCAGTACATCTTTGAGCATCTCATGCCTTAAATACATATCCCAAGGGTAATAAAGAGGAATTAAAAAAGACCAATTTTTCCCAGATGGTACCCAAAGTCATCTATGAACACAATGATAGGAACTGCTTTAAAATAAACTCCACTGGAGAATTCTGGCTATGGAAGTGGAGGGCAAGTGGCCATTCATATGTTACAAAGTGCTGTACCGGGTACTAAAATGCAACTGCTTCAGGGTGCGAATGCGGAGGCAGCTCAGCAGAGAAGAGCAGTATTTAGCACGCCACTGAAATGAAAGGGGGCTGCCTTTCTTCGCCTTCATAGATTTTATAGCAGTTTAGATAACTAGAAGGAGGTAGCCCCAACAACAAACTATCAGTTATCAGAGATTTCCTCCTCTGTGCACAGGGTGAGGAGTGTGGTGTGCCACATCCCACCACGTAGGAAGTGTTAACAAGCACTGGCTTTTACATTGGCAGGCGTCTGGCAGCAAATATCAAAAGAGACCCAACTCTGCCCCTTTCACATACATTGAGTATTTTTTCCTTCTTCTTCATCTCAGAAGAGGAAAGAAAGTGTCTGGATTCACACGGGGTGGCCTCCTCTGTGACTTGCCTCACAATGTCACAAACAGCAACACCGGTGTGAAACACCCATTTGCCAAATCTGAAGTTTGGCTTTAGAAGAAATCCATTTCAGTGCCTCTTTTATTTAAGGCAATGCTAACAGGATGTTGTACAGAGGAACACAGCTGTCTTTTAGTCTGCCCATCAACTGTTCATAAATGGGTAACTCTGATAGTGGCTTCCTCTCCCTCTCACCTCCTTACTTCCCATTCCCAGTTTCTACCTTGCAAAACTCCTACTGGAGCCAGACTAAAGCTGAGCTATTCCTTGCTGAGTATTCATCCCAGCAAGGAAAACCAATGGTCCGATTTATCGTCTTGTTGATGCTTACACAATCCTATCTCTGTCCCAGTGTTTGCTCTGCCCCTTCTTATTGCATTAACGAGGTTGGAAAGCAAATTAAAAAACCCTGCCATTGTCAGTGCAGCCAGCAGCTATGACTCAGAATACACTGAGCCTGCAGATCTGGTGAGTAAGATGGAGTTTTTCTCCCCACACTTTTTTTTTTTCATAGTCTCATTAGAAAATAGAAAGACTTCAAAGAATTTGACTCTTTCTCAAAATTACTGTATGATTAAGGATTTCTGGTGGAACCACCTTTTCGGCTAACTCCAGTGATAGGCGAGGTTCTCCAGGCTGCCAGCTTTGCATGGGCTAAGCAGCTCCAGAAGCTGGAACACCTCCTGATGATGCCCTTAGGGTTTGTGCATCTGGGCTTTAACCATGCGAGATCCAGAACTCTCAATGCCTTCATTGCTCAAAGACTTTGAGAACTTCCTGCTTAGGCCAGGAGGATGCTGTCAAAACAGACTTCTTTACTGAGTGACTCAGTGCTGCTTTCAGTCCTTGCCAGAAGCCAAGTACAGAGGCATGAGCAAAACAAACAGAAGTTACTGAAGCATTTCAGAGTTTTCAGAAAAGTTTGGTTCAGCTTTAATTCCAGTAAAGCTCAGAGAAGGATGAAGCAGAAAAATATTTCCTAACCAAATTCCTCATGCAAAAGCTCTTAGTAGACAACACGTGTAAATTTTACAACAGTTTTGCATTCCTGGTCAGGACTCACAAGGTTCCACGTCTGGAAAATGCACATACAGAACTCATGGAAAAATGCCCTAAAGATACCAAGTTAAGTTTTGCCCTCAGCTCTACTCCCACAGCCAACCAACTTCCCGGGAATTGCATGGGTTTCAGAGCAGAATTCAGCCTGGTTTTTTTTCTTCTTTTTTTCCCCTGTTGTTTTTGAAGCTGTATAATCACTTTATGGAAGAGCCTGGCAGACACCAAAGGCTGCATGCACACAAGCATGCTTGCTGGGAACTCTCCCCCAGGAATGCTCAGCTTGGATCTGGCCAGCTTTTCATCTAATTCAAACAGTAGAATACCAGGTTTTGAAAACAAAATACTCCAAATATATTTAAGTGTGAAAACCAAAGCTATATTTGCCTAAAGCTGGAGAAAAAAAATGAAACCCCAGATACGCTCCGAAAAACACTTCCATGCCAAAGCGTATCTTGGATCTGTATTCACACACTCCTTTGTGGGTTGTTTGTGATTAGCATGAGTTTGGCACTGGGCAAAAGGAACCACTGGATGCCTCATCAGCTTCTTCCCTTCTGCCTCCCTCCAGAAAAAGTACCATGGCTCAGAGCAGGACACCAAAGCAGTAACAGCCACCACCATCACCCCAAGCTTGTGATAGTGCCACAATGGAAAAATAATACAACAAAAACATTGACTTGCTGTGTAAAAAAATTAATTTAGCCTAATCTGGGCCAAAGAACACTGAAATATCTTCTTCATGACAACATAGTTAATTCCTAACATCAGTGAACAGCAGAGGCAAGTTCAAGTCCCTAAGAGTACTGCTACAATTATATCATTTTAACTTTAACCTTTTAAAATTTCTTTTAAATGTAACTGTCTACCTTACGGGGTTTATGACACTGTGATTTGGAACGATTTAGCCAGCCTACTCTTTATTTTTAAACATGCNCAAAACAAACAGAAGTTACTGAAGCATTTCAGAGTTTTCAGAAAAGTTTGGTTCAGCTTTAATTCCAGTAAAGCTCAGAGAAGGATGAAGCAGAAAAATATTTCCTAACCAAATTCCTCATGCAAAAGCTCTTAGTAGACAACACGTGTAAATTTTACAACAGTTTTGCATTCCTGGTCAGGACTCACAAGGTTCCACGTCTGGAAAATGCACATACAGAACTCATGGAAAAATGCCCTAAAGATACCAAGTTAAGTTTTGCCCTCAGCTCTACTCCCACAGCCAACCAACTTCCCGGGAATTGCATGGGTTTCAGAGCAGAATTCAGCCTGGTTTTTTTTCTTCTTTTTTTCCCCTGTTGTTTTTGAAGCTGTATAATCACTTTATGGAAGAGCCTGGCAGACACCAAAGGCTGCATGCACACAAGCATGCTTGCTGGGAACTCTCCCCCAGGAATGCTCAGCTTGGATCTGGCCAGCTTTTCATCTAATTCAAACAGTAGAATACCAGTTTTTGAAAACAAAATACTCCAAATATATTTAAGTGTGAAAACCAAAGCTATATTTGCCTAAAGCTGGAGAAAAAAAATGAAACCCCAGATACGCTCCGAAAAACACTTCCATGCCAAAGCGTATCTTGGATCTGTATTCACACACTCCTTTGTGGGTTGTTTGTGATTAGCATGAGTTTGGCACTGGGCAAAAGGAACCACTGGATGCCTCATCAGCTTCTTCCCTTCTGCCTCCCTCCAGAAAAAGTACCATGGCTCAGAGCAGGACACCAAAGCAGTAACAGCCACCACCATCACCCCAAGCTTGTGATAGTGCCACAATGGAAAAATAATACAACAAAAACATTGACTTGCTGTGTAAAAAAATTAATTTAGCCTAATCTGGGCCAAAGAACACTGAAATATCTTCTTCATGACAACATAGTTAATTCCTAACATCAGTGAACAGCAGAGGCAAGTTCAAGTCCCTAAGAGTACTGCTACAATTATATCATTTTAACTTTAACCTTTTAAAATTTCTTTTAAATGTAACTGTCTACCTTACGGGGTTTATGACACTGTGATTTGGAACGATTTAGCCAGCCTACTCTTTATTTTTAAACATGCATTTCCTATACACATATACACACAAACTCAAATTCATCTCAATGAGATTCCCCTAGTCTTCAAAGTTACCAGGAGAGCTACACAATCACACATGGAGCTCCAGCCTACAAACCCATCAGAAACACCGGCTCTGCAGCTGGCCACAGCTGAGCCCAGGGTACAGACATGGGCTCAGCCCTCCTCCCATCAGGCCACCAGCTCCAGAACATCCCTTGGCACACACAGCTGCAAGGAAGGGTGGCTATTGCTCCTCCACAGATTTATCTTGATCAGTCGCCTATCTGCAGGCTGGCTAATCCCAGCAGACTGTAACCACTGATAATGGACCTTAATAACAAGCTGGTGTGTTAAAGCAGTGCAGCAAATCTCAGATGTTGTTTTCTTCCACCTTTATAGTTATTCAAAGCGAAAAAAGCATTTATTTTCCCCTCATAATTAAAAAATGTAAAGTGTCTTATTAATCAAACTAGTCAACAAAGCAGCTTGCAAGTTGCCTGAAAAATTCACGTGGGCATGCACAGTCCAAGGCTTACAAACTTAGAGAATTCATTAGACTACCTTCCTTACACAGGACAAGAGGAGTTAACGCTGGCTTTTCAGACAAAATAGAGCCTCTGATTCATCACTGCACCAACTGACTAGCACAGTAAGACCAATTTAGGCAGTTTCTAATAGACTACAGAACCCAAACCAAACAGTCAACAAAATTAGACCAAAAACCCATGCTTCGGGGGGGGATTCTGACCTAGCCATAAATCATCAACTGCAGGTTCTTCAGCTGTTGTTTGTAAGGTCACACTCCCCTCTTCAAACTCACTGGAGATCCAGAAGACAACTTCAATGCATTCTCCCAATTAAATAGCTCGTTTGGATCTAATACGATGTTTATTGACTCCTAGGCCTGTATTGATTCTGAATAGGCTACAGCTAAAGTTTAGTAAATGCCTCGGAGATAAATCAGCATGCAGGTAATAAACTGCAGATCACATAAGCAAACATTACTTAATTATATTCCTATTAATATATTGAGTCTGTAATGAATTTTTGAGGCATTTAATTATCAAATTGACAAGATAATCTAAGGGTAGTTAATGATGGACCAGGAAATTGTTAAAAAAACACAGACACTTAATAAGTCTCCTAACTGACACTGAATTAACTTGCTTTAGCTGTCTCGTTAAATAGACAGCAGTTAATTACAGAGTGCTTAGGCAGTCTCACAATTTTAATATATGACCCTCTTTGCTGTGCAGTAACCATACAGCAGGGGACATGGGGTTTTCTCCATTATTTCCTTCTGATGGTTGAATTATTGGCTGCTGTAACCACTTTGCCTTCAGTAAGATTCAGCAGTTAGGCCTTTATGATTTACAAATACAATGGACTGTTCCCTCTCTTTAATGATCAGAAATCATTGTGTGTTACAATCCCTCCAGGATTAACAAAAAGAAGGGAACGTCTCACTTCTAGGAGGGGTAACAGTTTGGAAATGGAAGCAGCCATCTTGAAGCTCCAAGTGGTCCCTGGGCAGGCAGGGACACCAGCTGGATACCCTGGCCAGCCATGGATGTTTGAGTTTTGCTGTGTACGTATTCGTGTACATCCAAGAAATGCTCTACCCGGTGCCGAAGTGCAGCTCCTTATTTGGATAAAATCCGACACTTCACTGCAACAACGGGATCAGCACTGACTCATGCAAGGATGATCACTTGCCATAGTGTTTTGGGTGTATAAAAAAAAAAATTAAGGGAACTGAGCCAGCCAAGACAGCACCAGAGACAAGCATTAACAGTTCATCCCAGAGGTTAACAAATAAGGGTAACAAACAGCAGTAGCTGTGACACCTTCTCTAGGAGTAGCCTCAAGCTACACGAGGAAATGCAGCTTCCTCGAGCTGGGGAGGTGGTGGCACTAGTTGGTTTGAAATGTAAAACACTGCTGATAATCCCGGGCTGTGCATGAATAAAACGTTGTAGATCCTTAATCAGCTGAAGAAAACATCCTTCTTTAAGAAAAAGGCATTTCAGGAAGTAGAAGCAGTGTTGTTTGGCTCCAGGAGTTCATAGGCCTGGAGTCATCAGTCTCTCCTATCATTAGCTTCAAGAGAAATTTTCAAGTGCTGGTTCTTTTAATTTATTTACTTTGGGGAGCCTTTAAGAATGAAGCCTTTTTCCACAGTAATTCTGCAGCCTAAAAGACCTTTCTCCAAAAATAAATAAAAACATTCATGTAATAGCACAAATCCAGGAAGAAGGGCTTAAAAAAGGCACCAAATGTTTTTGCTACTGGAAAACTTGAGCAGAAGCCCCAGGGACCCTTCCTCAGCCAGACATTTGCATGACAGTGCAATGACACCAGAAACATCATTCTGCTCCAAAAGCCCTTAGCAGCTGTGGTAGTGTTAAGTAGCAGGGTTAGTGGGCAGAGTCCTTCCATCGCAGCCTCCTGAAGGTACAAATTCAGTACCTCCAGAGACAACCCTCAGTCTGGGAACTAAGGAGTCCCTGTGAAACCTGTGTCTCTAGCTGCTTTATTTAAGTCACATCATGTTCTGCACAGCTAGGCCAAGAAAGACTGAGCAGGGTTATTTCAAAGCACAGTTCCCAAGGCATCATTCTCCAGCTTCACCAAAGTGAGAAAAATAGAAGTTTCTGGTTGAGGGCAGCTTGGACACCTGGGGAGGCTCTGATGGCTGCTGAGGACACTCCAGTCTTCAGCTTGAGCAGAGCTGCTGAAGTGGTCCTGCAGGCCTGTTCTGCTGGAAGGCATGAAAAGCCGTCAGGAATCCTTCCCACCTCCAAAGCATTGTTTCCTACATGTTTATCAGTGACATGGAGAGAGAGAAAGGATCATGTCTTGCCCTCTTGCCCAACTCCCCCAGAATCAGCACAGATTTGTCATTCCACTGAGCAGTGACCTCCTTTCAAGAGGTACCGGGTCATTTTAGGGCAGATCACCATGAGATCGAACATCTACACTAAGTCTCCTCAGAGAGAAGGAACAGTGGTTGAGGTTGTAAGGAATTCACAGCCCTTCAGCTTGTGCTGCAGGTGGGACCACGGCTAAATCACAGACCATTCCCTCGGGGCAGAGAGGGGAAGCAGAGCTGAGTTTAACCCCTTGATCACTGAAAGAAAAGGCAGCACTTTTCTTGCACTCAGACCAAGCCAGCGAGGTCACTGACAGGGTTGTGCTCTGCAGGATACTTGCTCATGCCCAGTTGTTTTGGGCTTTCCAGCAGAGAAACTATTTTGCCAGAGGTGTTGTCAGATTTACCACCAGCTCTGCATGTGGAACTCAGCACATGCATCACCAGCATGCTGTGGTAGCTCTTAAAAGACATTTTTGGTCCCAGCACCCCTTGGGATGTCTGGAAACAGGCACAGCCTATGGTGTTTTTGGATGGGCTGGTGATGGAGTTGTTGGCCATAGCATGCAGCCATGCCCTGGCCTGGAAGGTCAGATCACAGCCCTGGCCCTCAGGATCCTCGGTCAGTGCTGCCGTGGTCCAGAGCCAACTGAAAGTTGATGTCCTGCTCTGCAAGACTTTTGCTTCTTCTGACCTCGCCCTGTAGGCTTCTTCTCTGTGATTTCTGCTCAGAATGGGCAAGACTGTCCCATTTCCTCAGGGCAGGCAGCTGCTGTGCCCTGCTGGGGCTGCAGATGTGGGCTGTGGGCCCTCCAGCCCTTCACCTCTCCTCCCCAGCATAGACGAGCGCTCCAGCCCCTGCACATCCCTCCTCCTCTTGCACAGATGGTTGCCGGGGTTTCTCTTTGGCTGCTGCTTTTGGGCCCAGCTGCAGGAGGGCTCTGCTCCAACACAGGCTCAGCTGGGCGAGCACAATGGGAAAACAAAGGCCCGCTCGCTGGGGATCTAAGCCTTTTCAGCCCCATTTCCTTTTCCGATGCTTTCATTTCCTCCAAGTGAAATGCTGCTGAAAGGAGGACACTGTGGCTGTGGCTGCTGCCATAGGCATGGGGCTTGGATGTCACTAACTGCTGCTTCATCTGGGTCAGGGCTTTCAAAGGGGCCTTCACTCAGTTTCTCCCATAAAGATAATATTTCTTCTAAACAGGTTTACCCAGGCAATCAGCAGAGACCTGGGATCACTCTACCTTAGAAGCAGCTGGCCTTGCCTGGCCTGCGTCCCTACAGCAGATCCCAGAAGAGGTGCTGGACATCCTGGAGCAAGTGCAAGTGAGACAGAGCCTAGCAGGAGCGTCTTGATTTTTGGCATTTGCTCTGCAGTTTTCAAGGCACCCAGAAAACCCAAGGATGCACTTGGGAAGTCGGGAGGAACTGGGGTAGCTTGTGCTTTGGCAATTACAGTGTGGGGCTGGAAAGAGGAGGAGAGAATAAAGTGGCCTAATTTATAGCATGGCTTTACTGCCACTGCCCGTGACAACGAGGGACTAGGGGAATGTTTCCTGCTGGAGGAAGGGGGGCTGCATTCCTTTAATAGCTTTTTGGCAGGTGACAAAGTTATCCTTGCCGGGCGAGGGAGAAGGTGTTAATCTGCACATTTGCTAAGGAAGGAACTAACATTCCCTGGCTTTACAAGAACCTTTAAGCTAAACCACACCGAGCTGAGCCACGAGCGGGAGATTCCCTGGAGGTGGGTTCCTCGGGACCCCTCCTGGCTCCGGAATGTCCCCCGGGGAGCCGCGATCCCCTCGGGCCGCGCTGCCCGGGCTGGCCGGCAGAGGGCACTGGCGGAGCGGGATTGCGGCCCCGGCTCCGCCGCGATCCCGGGATGCGGCTCATCCCACCTGGAACCACTGGCTTCGCAAAGCAGCACCTGCTCTTCCCCGTCCCAGAGCTCCCGTGGCTTGGAGAAGTCCGTGAGGGGTCTCACCATGAGGGCACCAACTACGGGAGTGAGCAGTGGGGTCCTTGGGCAGCCCGGCCAAATCTCTCGTAAGGATGGGTTTCTTTCCAGAGGACAGGGATGGAAATAAGGCACTTCTGAGGAGGGAGTCTGGCAATACAGCACCTTTCTTCCCCTCTCCCATCCACCCACTAGCCTCCATCCCGTGGCTTGCTCACTGAACAGCCACCCACGGTTGGGGGAGATGGAGATGGAGCACCATCCCCCTGCCCCTTGGCTGGCTCTGGCCAGGACCCCCGTTTCTGGGGGACTCACCCTCTTGCAGCCTACTGAGCCCTCACTCTCACTGACAAGCAGGTTTTCTTTATTTCAAGTTTCACAAAGTGACGTAGGCTGCATCATCTGAGCTCAGAGCCCTCCTTGGCCTGTTGGCTGCTGTTTCCCAGCACTGCACCTCTTCCCATGGACGGGAACCAGCCAGCTCTGCCTGCAGCCTGCAGTTCCAGCACAGGAAGGCAGCTCATGCCGGTGGGGTGGCCAGAAATACCATATGCAGCTGGGGATAGCAAAGAGGGGTACACAGGTCCATGGGGCAATGACAGCACCTGGTCCCAGCTTGCACAAGGGTTGCAGTGGGGCTGCAGCCCAGGAAAAGCCCTTCCTTGGAGCCCCTCTAACCATGAACGGCAGGAGCAGCACGTTGCTGAAGTGACTGGTTTGCTCCAGTAGCCTCTTTACAAGCACCAAGGGACAGCTGTTTGGGGACCGCTGGGTTTTTAAAAGGCCACTTACAAGCTTTAATACTGCGCTGGGGGAGAGGGAAAGGAGAAGGGGGGTCAGGGAGGGGTGGTTGCATTGACTGCTTAGGACTTAAAGCTGTAAACCTCTTCTTCCCTCTCACATTGCTGGGACATTTTTATTGGCGAGATGAAGGGAGACAGAGCACAGCTCCACAACTTGCTCTTCTTCTAGAGGTTAATGACCCAGTTAGCAGCTCTTGGCTGCATTTCCCGACATTTTGCAGACATCAAGACCCGTCTCCCTGCCAAGTACATTCTGTTCCCTGGAGCTCGGCCAATGCATCTCAGATTACTATGTAATGCGACAAAGAGGGAGAGCTGGAGGTGAGGGTGGGGGCTGGAGGGGAGATATGGGAGCCGTTGGGGAGAGGGTGGGAGAAGGGGAAACACCACTTCTAAATTTAACAGCTAAGATGGAAATGAAGCTCCCAAGATGCTTATTTGCTGGATAAAAACGTGAATCCCAGGATGAATTGGAGTGATGCTTCTGGGAAACAGATGCAATCAGCAAATAATTCCCCCCTAGGGACCGTGCAGGCCTGTGCTTCCTGGATCTGCTGACAGTCAAGCTCCTGCTCCTGATGCCCTTGTGCCCAGGACGAATACTGCTGGGGAACTGGGGCTGCTTTCCTTAGTGACAGTCCAGTATCCCAAGAGGAACAGGGGCTTAGACAGGAAAATGGGGAGTGGGGGGAGTGAAGAGGATGAAGTCCCTGCATGGTCTTTTATTTATCTTTTTGCACCCAGAGCAAAAGATGCTGCTCAGGCACACTGTGCTTGGCGAGCTTGGCTGCTCCAGATCCCAACACTTTCACAGTAAAGGAAGGAAGGTCAGACCGTGAGGTCTCCTGGCTGTGGTTGAATATGCAGCTTGCAGAGGGGCTGAGCTGCCAGACCTGTTGGCAGCTGGTGCCTGCCATTGCTAGAGACCATCCTGATCCCACACTCCACACATGCCCTCGAGCCTTTGCCCAGTGACCAGTCTGGTGTCCTCTCCCGAGCCGTGCTGGGGTCTTCCCCTGCAGCTCTAAGGAGATCCCGTGGCCATTACCCACACTACGCTGCCCCTGGCCCTTGTAAACCTTTCCCCACAGGCATCTTGTGCCATGTTTCTGGTTAAAACCACATTGTTTTCTAGTTGCTTCTTTGAACCAGAGACCCTCACATGTTGGCAGTGTTGAAAATGAAGCTTGGGGTCTAGACCTGAGAGGAACTCTTGCAATTCCTCTTCTCTCAGGCTGGCAGCTCTGTTACAGCTTTCCCATGCTACCTAGGTGCAATATCTCCTACCAATTCAGCTCTGGACCTTTGAGAACCTTCTGTTCACAGCTGCTTTGAGAGCCTTCCAGCCAGACCTGCAGATCCATCATGCCCTGGGCTGCTGCACCACTCCGATGGTGTGCCACAAGCCTTTCTCCACTCAGGGTACAGTTTCTGGCACATGGTCATGCCAGTTCTCAGCCCAAACTTTTGCCAGGTCTGGGATTTCTTTCCCTCCCACCTTCTACACTTGTGTCAGCTCCACATGGTCTGAGCATATTGCTTGTAGACATCCCAGCTGTGGGCACCTCTGCCTGAGCCCTACACTGATGTAGGAGCTCATCCATTCCCATTCCTGCTCCACTGCTTGGACACAGCCATGGTCCCAATCCAAGCCCATTCCCTCTCCCATCCTGTTCCTGCCATATCTGCCTGCTCCCACTTGTCTTTCTTGGTCCAGCCTGCCTCTCTGGGGCACATGGTGAGTGGGGTCTCCTCTCCTGCTGGTGGCAAACTCCTGGCTGAGCCTGCTGGCACAGCCCTCCTGCAAGGAGACGTGCTGGGAAACCAGCCTTGAGAGTCACCTCTGAGCAAGGGGTGTGGGCAGAGTCAGGAGTGGTGGGTGAAGGTGGGACCCCACCGAGCAAAGCAGGAGGCCTCGGTAGAGCTCAGGGGATGGGGCTGACACACACAGGGTGTCAGAGCCTGCTCACAGGACCTGAGATACCCCACAGCCAGGCCCATGCCAGCAGTGCTCTGAGCCCTGCTCTCTCTCCATGGCCTGGCAGGAGCGGTCAGACAGGGTCTGCTCCCAGAGCTGAGAGAAAGGGTGTTCCCCAGCATTGCAGGGCAGTCAGGTTGTGCACCAGGCAGAGGATCTGCTCCCCCCTTCAGAGGTGGTCGGATGGAGCCAGGCTTCCAGGCAGCACCTCAGGGCTCCCACCCTGCTCCCACAGGCTCGACAGCCCCCTTTGTGCCATCCCTCAGGATGCTGCCTTGTGAAATGGGAAGAGAAGAAACACAAGAGGTCTGGCTCAATGGGGCTGCTTATCTCCCTGGAGCAGAGCCCTCCCTCCTCTTCAGGAATTATTTCCTTGAAAGACATAAACCAGCACAAAACTGCCTCTTGCTCAGCTCCATCTGCCACGCGGGGGCTGGGTGCCGGGAGGCCATGGTTGCTCATTGCATTTGCCAGACAGACATGACTTTAGGAGGATTTTTCACCATGTGCAGCCTAAGAAAAAGATGAGTTGGGTTTACCTGTACCAGGAGTTGCTCAGGAAAGTCCTGGAAAAAAAAAAAAGTGTGTTTTTATGGAGAAGAGCTTCCTCAAAAACCACAGTAAATACCAGCATCTAAAAATCTGGCACTGTGTCACTTCACTGCTGAGCATCTGTCCTCGAGGGCAGCCCCACAGAGAGAAAGTCATCAGGGGCCAAAGCATCCTTTAAAACACAAGCCTTGGCTAACCACAAACATGCAACCCTCCCGACTTCTAAGCCACACGTCAGCCTCCTCCAAAGGATGAGAAGGTCCAGACACAGTCCCCTGATGTAGGGCAGCTGGGAGGAGGGCACAGGTTGCAGGAAGGAAGGAGCACCTCCTCCGCAAGAGGAGCTGGGTAGAGACATATACTGCGTCTCAATTTTCCAGCAGTCATCCCAGTCCCCTTTGTGTGGCTCATGTCCTTCCACAGCAGATGCCCAGCGCGGCGATGAGCCCATATCACGCACACTGGGCTTGATGCTGCACAAACCCAGCCTGCTGTGGTGGTCCTGGCCCCACACACCTGATATTTGGCTGCCCAGCAGAGCTGTTACAAGTCAGCAACTCTCAGCCAGCAGGGAGGGCACAGATGTGCAAATGGAGAAAAACCTGCCAGAGGTTTTCTCAGCATCTGGTACGATGCTAAGAAGACTTGGGTTGGGACAATTACGGTTCAAGTATTTCTATTACCAATGCCAGAAAATGCGTTTGAGCCCTTATCAGGGTAACTAATAGCAGGTAGGTGACTGCTAAGTTCACATTGCTTTTTTCCACCCCTCCCTTTCCCCACAGATCTGTGCTGGAGTAGAAATCATGGCAGTAAACAAGCATCAAGGCCAACACATACAAAGACCGAGAAATGTTCCAGTCCTATTTGTGGGGCAGGGTGAGCCAGGCAAGCACCAGTTGCGCCCTCCATGTGACTTGTAGTAGGGAAGTAGGGACATGAGTAGGGAAGCTCATCCCAAAAGCTGAGGCTTTTTGTGGTTCTAGGAGAACAGCAAAGACTTCATTTCTTTCTCAGTTGTCTCTTGAATTTACCAACTCACAGAAACAATCAGGCAATTTTTGTGCAATAACCACAGCCAGTCCAGGCTCAACTCCTCACCTTTTAAAGTCACCCCCTGATCTACCTGTCACAGGAAGAAGTAAGCACATTTCATTAGTCCTATGTGGGCAGGGCAGAAAATAATAAGCTTAAAGTGCATCAAGGAGGGCTTAATTTTGGCCCATCTCTAAGTGTTTTAAATAACAAACACAGTTAAGCACTGAAACCATTGCCTAGGGGGTCTGTGAGGCCTGTATCCTCGAATGCTTTCAGGAACAGAACAGAGGCAAACATCTGTCTGGGCTAGCTCGAGTCCTGCTGGTCCTATCTCGTGGCAGGGTATGGTCCAGTTGACCTCTTATCAGCCTTTCCCATCTCAATTTCCAGATGTGTTCATTCAGTTCCTCTCTGTCACAGGCTGACCCCTCCCTGTGTGTTCACAGGATGTGTGGCACACTGCTGAGCCTGATGCTGAGCAAGTTGGTCTGACTTGTGAAATCATATTTTCCTTGAAATTAGGATGAGTTTTGAGATATACATAAATGTATATAATAGCAGAGAATATTTATTAGGGTTGAAATTAACATTGATTGATTTGATTTTTGCTGATTAGGTAATTACGAGAACTAAAGGGGTAATCACCTTTTCGACGAGGAAATGAAACAATCATCCAAGCTAGACAAGTCCTGAGTTTCTAATTTGAGCAGGAGAAAAAAAAAAAAGCTACAGGTGAAGAGGAAAACGCAGTATCTATGCCACATTGCCTTTTAGTCTCCAAGCAGACATGGGCTGGGACTTTTCCCACCACACTCATTTCGGTTTTATCCATCCATATGCCTTGGGAGATGGAGTGAAGGGAGATGCAAGGGTTAGCCTGGGGAAAATAATGCAAGGTGCAGATCTTGGCTTACTTAATGCCCAGAGGAGGAAGAAGATTTTCCTACCCCTTTCCACCTCACCAGAAGTATGAACAGATCTGTCAAGTCACTGACAGCTGAACACGAGGCTCACAGGAGCAAGCCCTGCCTCACTCCCCTCCCTGGACCTGTCCCTTGCACACCTGCAGCCCCTCAGGGCCTCTCTGCCCCAGGCTGACCCCCAGACTGGTTCACTGGATGTTTGGGATATTTCCAGGGTTCATATCTTGGTGCTCTGGGATTTCTTTCCTAGTCAGCAACATGGGAAAAGGCTACCAAGTGAAGTCCTCAGCCTCACAGCTCATGCCCAGCCCTTGCAGCCCCTCTTTGCCTTTGTGTATGGCTTGGACACTCATACAAGTGCCGTGATTCCTTGCCCGTTCCCACCTGTATCATCATGGAAGCCAGGATGAAGGGACACTCTGAAAAGCCAGCTACCATCAGTCCCTTAAAAACAAAACAAACAAAGGCCTTTTCTCAGCTGCAGTGGCATGAACAGAGCTCAGTCCCCCTGGCCACTCCAGGATGTGGCTGAGATATATCAGGGAAGAGCAGCTGTCAGCATGGATGTGCCTAAAATTAGCTCAAAGAGAAGGTTTCCTCCATTTATTTATTTATTTATTTGCTCCTTAAAAGGCCCCTTCTTATTAGATGAAAATTCAGTACAAAAGCTTCAAGCCAATACAAAGGCACTGCTAATAGTTTTCAATTACACTGAGGGAAGGTCACAGCACTTTGCATTTGAAATTCTGCTTGGGACAGAGGCTTTAGCAAAGGGGGACTTGGGAGATTTGGCTGCAGGAATGTATTGAGAAGAGCTGCACCATGTGCAGCAGGTTCAGCTGGTGAGCTGGTGTGCTGGAGACCAGTGTGTCACTTATTTGATATTTTAGGTGCCCCACGAAGAAATCATGGAGAATGGGTCTTTGACCTTAATTTATCTCCTTTCAGATATGCACACACTGCCTTCCAAGAGGTTTCTTATTATACATTATGGCATCTGCTTTCATCTGTTTGCCAGCTTTTGCCTGGCATCCATCTTTCCCACCCTCTGATAATTCCAGGACTCCCTCACCAATTTCACTCCCTCAGACTGGAGGGGAAGGAAGGGAGTGGAAAAATCTTAAAGATACTAGATTCCAGCAAGTGTTTTGTCAAAGAGAATTACCTCAATAAGGCCTTTTGTAAGCAAAAGACTGGAGAAAGAATTCCCTCCTTCTTAGAAAAGAATCCACATATGGCATAGATCCATAGGAAAGCAGGCTTGATCACTTCTGCTGCTCAGGGGACCATCTGTTAATTATAGAGCTCACAAAACTTCATCTCATCTCCTCTGTTTGGCTCATGACGCAGGGACCGAAATGGGAATACCTATATAGACATTTAGAAGAACTGAAAAATAATAAAAAAGAACTCTACGGAAAAAACAACCCCAAATTTCCTTTGATGTACCTAGTCCATCCCACATATCCCAGAAAAATACCTTAATATTTCTTTGTACATACTCCTGGAATGGGCTCTGCAGGACACAAGTGTGCCTTCAAACTGTTCCTGACACCTTGCTCTGCAGTGACCCACAGTCATCCAGGAGCTGGGTCCCGAGGCTGCTGCCTTTGTGCAGACTTGCTGCTCTCCCAGTTGACTTCTCTTGCTGCCTTTTGATTTCCTACTCTGCTTACCGTATTTTTTGAGGTGAGGAATTGCCATCACCATTGCAGGAAGGTTCTGGGCAAGCCTGGGGCAGGGGGCTGCTCCTGCAGCGTGGAGAGGCAGTGAATGAAGTGGGCAGTGAGTGGTAGCAGCACCTGGACCACCCCTGCACACAGTCATGCTATAGTGCAACATGTCTGGTGTAGCCTGGTCAAGTTGTGCCACAGCCTTCGTCTCCTGACTCTAAAAGTACTTGGACACAAGTTTTTGGTCTGTACAAGCATGGGAGGCCATGCACTACAACTCTGTGCTACCAGAGCATAAATAACTGGTGGGCTGGAGCACTGGCTCTGAGCAGGTCATTCCATCCACAGCCAGTCTCCATATTCAAGGTCCAGGAGCAAAGTTTCCAGGCTGCAGCTTCAATTTTTTCTGATCCACCAAGTCAATTGGATGCACATGCAATCTGGATCCTGAGACTCTATGGCTTTTTAATGAGAAAGTGAGAGCTATTTACACTCTGAATAAGTTCTTCCCTTGAGACAGCAATCCTGCTCAGGGTTAAAGGCCTGCTAGAACTACCTGCCTACTGTATCTTTATCCTCTTCTCCAAGAAAGTACATCAGAGAGCAGAAAGTCAAGCATCTCAGAGTACATCTGGCTTAAAAAACCAGCCCCCCTGCCCCATATCGCTCATCCGTCTGCTCTGATGGCATCAGTGTTGCTCTGAACAGCACTGCAAGTAGTGCTGATTGCAGAGCAACAGCAGGAAGATGGGAATCATTAAAGCAACTCAGCCAAAGCCCTGTAATTAATTAGTTAGAAAAGCATCTTGGCGTTATTAGAGAGGCCTCAGCAGAGGAAGCGACACCTCTGTTCTAACAGACTCACCTTCCGCCAGAGCTGCTGCTGTGATGTTTGACATTGTGCTGGTGTAAACAGAAATTAGAAGTCAGTGTGACAGGGAGAGGAGCCACTGGCAGGCTGTGCCCTTGGCCAGGGCTGTGCTGTGTGCCAGGAGGTTTCCGTGCTTTGCTCGCAGGCAGAAATCAGATCTTGGAAAAAGCTCAGGTAGGGATGATTGCTGCTCAACCAGGAAGACCCTGATTTCTGCTGTGATTAAAAGCAAACCCAGATTTCCCAGGGTACTGAATGTGAAGCTGATTTTCCAGGTGTTTGTGATTATAAACAGCTAAACATACACAAAATGCCACCCAAGACTCCAGGAACTGGTGTCTCCTGGGATCCAGACACATGCAGGATGCTGCTGTCCCTGGCAAACATGCACAGGCTGGCTGCATGGAGAACTGGGCCATGCCAGAACTGCATATTCATGGCATGCAAATGTTAAGCTACTGCAAACTCCCACAGCTGTCATCAGCACACAGTATCATGGCCATGAGCCCCAGAGATGGAATAACATCCTATGGGGAGCAGCAGGATACTGCAAGATCTATGTGTTGCTGAAAATAAGAGCATCAAAAGGAAGATGGAAACATAAGACTAAAATAGTCTTGACTGTTTTAAGGACTCCTAATTTCCTTTGAGGCAGGAGGCCAGGCAGTGTGGCTGGTCCATGGGGCGAGGAGGAGGCAGGAGGCCTGGCTCTCCCACTGACCTGCCGTCATACCTTTGGAAACTCTTTTTTTTTTTTACCATGTGCTAATTTTGCCCTTTCCCCACCTGGTACTGTCAGCCTCTAGGAGTTCGTAAGTCTTGAGCTGGGCCTCCAAACACCATGATTTTGGCTTAAAAATCAAGAGCTATAAGCATATACATATGAATTATGTGCCTTTTTGAGTGGCCTTGTGGTTTCCGATTCTTTATGGATCATATTTCCAACTGAGCAGGTCAGATTTTTTTATTATGATAATTATTATTTTAAATGAAAGCCAAGAATTTCACATAAACACAGGGCTCTGGCAGCATGAGTTGGCAGCATTGCCCGCTCTTCGTGTGTCCTGCCTGCTTGGACAGGGAGCATCTGAATCATGGGCTGTCACTGGCCATGTCTGCAGAGCATCAAGCAAAACCTCCCCAGTCTCAGCTGGCTTCCTGAATTTCCCCTGGCAACTGACAGCAACCAGCCATTCCCCGGATGTTTGCAGTGAGGGCAGTAGCTGGGATAACTCCTCAGTTTAGCCTGCATTAGAGCACAGGTAAGCAACAGACTGGAAGTGACCCAGGAATAGGCTCCTGGGGAAGACTTGTGGTGCGTCCTATCATGGCCCTGCTGTTGCAGCCTTGCCAAAGTGCTTCAAGTGCTTTTCAAAGCAGCAGAAAAACTAAGCACTGAGAACTTGTCAGTGCATGCATTTGCTGTTCTCTTTGCTGAGTTTCAGATGAGGTCCTGAGCATACTCTGGGCAGAGGTTTGAGAGGAAGATTGTGCGTAATTGGACTGCCTTGCTCCTCCCATGATGAGCAAAAAACTCCAGTTCCCCGTGTTTTACCTTGCAGATGTGTGGATGTACCATGGGAAGCTCCCTGTCTGTGCAGCTGTCACCAGCTCTGCGATAACAAGAACCATGTCTTTGGCTCGCAGCTCTGAAGCTCATCTCTTCACATTCTGAAGTGAAGATGTTCTCTGAATAAATGAACAAACGGAGATCTTCAAATGACTCACAGGTTCTTCCTCAGGTCAGCTTTGCAGAGAAAGCAAATATTTCAGGAGATTATGGTTACTGCTCATAGCTCTCTGGAGCCAGCCTGCTAACTCCTCTGCGGTGGCTGTAAATCTGATGGTGGTTCAGCTGAAGGACCTCACAGATGCTATTTCAGGCTGATATAATGTACCATAAATGGGATTGAAAGCACCCATCTAGAGCAGACAAAGCCTTTCTGGTTCATTCAAACACCGAGGAAACAGACCATTGTATATATGCACAGTTGGGATTCATCCAAAAGTGAGCGTAGCCAAAAGAATTTACACGTTCCCTGGCTGGGGAAACATGTTGATTTCAGAAGGCAGCAAAGGTAACACAAGGATACAGGGAGACTCCCTTGCCTGGCATTCAGTGTTTGAATCTCATCCTTTGACTCACCATGAAAGGGAAGAGTCCCAGAAGGACAGAAGAGCCCCACCATATATGATATTCCTCACTTAGAAGCACCAAGGCATTTGGTCTCCATGGAATGGCAAGAAAACAGAACTTGCTCTCGGAGTCTCTGGCTGAATTTTAGGGGGTGTCTGTGTAGCTAAAGTGATACATCAATAAACATAATATCACAATCAGCTTGGGGAATGCATTTCTATAAAGCCCTGCAGAGAACGAAGGGGGTTCAGAAAGGTTTGGGGGTGCAATTCATCAGCTCTCAGTACAGGAACAGCCACCAGACCCCTGTGTATCGAGAGAGTTTAAAAGCAATCACACAACCCCAAATGAACACAAAAGCAGGGGGAGCCCGTCTTCACTGCATGAGAATATGTCTAATTAGCGGGGTCAGGAAGGGTCCCCTGGGGCAGATGGCCACACCAGGGGTACACAGGGTACCCTGGGAAGCCGTGCTCCTGGCAGTGGTCCCACGTGGGCCACAGAACCAGAGGGATGCGTGGTCTGATCCTGCCTGGCAGTTTCTGTGCAAAATGGGGCCAATTTGCTGGGAAGCTTCCCACTCCCAAGGAGGGAAGAGGTGGGCTGCGAGTTTAACAAACATTTTGGTATTTGGAAGTCATTCCCAGCTCTCGTTTAACACACAGACTGCATTTCCCGTTTCTAACTGGCAGCAAAGAGCTCATCAACATTTAAATAAGAGGCTTGTTAATGCCAGCGTGAGGCAGGTTTGCATGCCAAGGCTGGCTAAGGTTTCGTGCCAAGGATTTTCTAAGAGAGAATTTCTCTAGGAAACTCCTTTAAAATGAAGAATTCACTACTGGTTAAAGAGAGTGAGGGCTTAATTTGAAGAGGTGCTGAGCTGGTTAAGTCAAATGGATGGTGCAAGAGCTGAAAGCCTGTGAAAATCAGACTCCAGCTTTTAAATCAATTAACTGAAGAATGGCATGGGGTGTTTTGCAACTGATTATGCTTTCTGCAATGCAATAACTGAAGGAAGAAAAGGCTACACATAACCTCTACGTTCAGTGCCACTGACTTGCCCATCGATGGTAAATATGCTCAGGTGAGGCCTTAAATGCACCTGTTACCTGAGTGTGGGAATATTATGTTCTACAAATTGTCAAATGTGCCTTAGTGCAGGGAGGATGTGCAATATTTGGCTCTGTTTCTAGATCTCAAATGAGTCCTGTAAATTACAAAGCATTTTTACTCTGGGACTTTGTTTTGATCCTTCCATACGGAGATGGACTTTTCATCTCAGAGCCACTGGAGAGGACGGATGGCAGTTTTGGCAAAGCCAGAGAGTCCTGTGCTATATCTCTCTATAGCATGGTTTATTGCCTTTCCTTGTTCTGTCACAGAACAGGAGTAATGTCCATGGTGTTGGAATATGCACATGGTAATTGGCTTTTGCTGTAATTAAATGCCTCGGTGCCAGCGTTTAATCAGCCACCAAAGCCGTTTATTGCCTCATATACGGCTGCACCACAAGCATTACCCCTTAATTAGTTGCTGAAATAGTGATGATTTAGCAGCGTCTTTATATTTATACTTTAAGACAGTAGATTCAGTCCAACACCAACAATATGGCAAGATAAAAAAGGAGACCATTCTGCTATGTAATGATTTGGGCTTATTTATTTTTCCGTACTTTGTGGAAAACAGTGTCATGTGTAACTCCTGGTGACACCGCATTGGAGGTGGTTAAAACTTGGAAAGCAGTTGCTACATCTCTGTTCTGCTCCAGGGCTGACCTTGTGTATTTTAAGTGGATTCAGTATCAATAAAACATTGTCCCCAAAACCTCTCAGCAGAAAAAGAAGTGTAGGCTTCATCCCCTTTCACTCACTGTTACCAGGACTGCCTGGTCAGGCAGAGCAGAGGCAGAGAGCTCCCAGTCTTCCTCACAGGAGCTCCCTGGGGAAAGGAACTCCTTTGTGTCACCAGAGTAGTGGCACTTTGTTTGGCACAACCCTGGCAGGTTGTGATAGGTGACACTGACAGCAGCAGCAATTCTCCTGACAGCCCCACCCAAACTCCTCTTCCCCCTTTTCCCCGCTTGTTTTTGCAGCCGTGGTGGTGCTGTGTGATGCAGCCACTTGCCATTTTGGGGAGAATGGAGCACTGAAAGGGCCCACTCACTGTGTCCATTCATCTTCTCCAGTTACAGTTGTCTGAAAGGTCTGGTCTAATCTGTTTCAGAGTCCCTTGACAGTTAATGGTTTGAGAGAGACCTCTCCAGAAAGCAGTTCACCCTGCCATGAAGAAGCTGCCAGAGATATGTTGGAGGAATGGCCCTTTGGAAGTGTCCGTCTCTCACAGAGGAAGCCCTGCTGCTCTCTTGCACTGGGCTCTTCCTTTCCAAACTTTTATTCCAAACCGTTCCCAGAACATCAATACTGCTTGCTAAAACCAGCACTGGGGACAGATTTGTCAGCCTTCCAGGTTTCTTTCCAGCTTTGAAAACCCCTGAGGAAGCTTAGGAAGCCCCTGAAATCTTCTCAAAATTGACTAGAAAGGAAAATAAAACTCCTTTTTTGGCAGAGGAGTCATACAGAAGGTTAGCCTAGATAAACATCAAGATAAACATCCCAGACTCACCTTTGTTCAAAGCCAGGTGGTTAAATCTCCAGTAGCCACAGCTGGAGATGGCCATTGCACTGGGAGAACACAGGGGTACGACTGCTTATTCATTTGACCAGGGACATCACCAACAGAGCCAAATAGTCAACTCTGCCTCCATCCCTCCCTCAGCCCTGGGACAGCCCCCATTGGCACCTGGATTTGGATACACTTTACTCCCAAAGCTTTCATTGTCTTCAAAGGATTCTGGTAGCCTTTGATTGCACGAAAAGCAGTGCTAAACTATGGAATTAACAGCTCCCCCACCCTTGGCCCTCGCCTCTGGCCCCTGGCCTGCTAATGCATTTTGATTTGCGTGTGGACAACGTATCCCTGGAACTTTTCCATTGTAACAAGTTTAGGAAAAAGTACCTTGTGCTATAAAGGAAGTAATAGTATCGAGTTTGGAAAACTACATAGCAGTTTGAATAGACTTGAAAGCCCACACCATCACACTCCCTTTACTGCCAAGACAAAGCCTGTCAGACTCCCATGTCCTGTAGGAACAAGCTGCAGTTTGTCCTTTCCTGAGGGAGAACACAGGCCCTTCCTAAAGTCCCCTGGGGAAGGGGAGGAGGAGCTGGAGTGAGGCTGCTGCTAACAAAGCATCCCCTGACAATACATAACCTACTAAAGAAGTCCTTCATTTCCCCTGGTGGTGGGAAAGTAAGGATGGGATTTAATTTACAGCCAAGAATATTTAGTCTGGACTGTAGGAAAGATTGTCCAAGGGTGAAGACAACACTGCTGCAGAGAGGACTGCCAGGGGAGGTTGTGGGATCTCCATCTGCAGATGTCTTGAAGGTCACATTAGATAAAATTTTCTTGAGAGTGACACAGAGGGAATGGGTTTAGCTGTATTGTGTGCCTTGGGATCTTCCTACAGCTCTCAAAAACTGTTTTAAGATAGCCACGTCTGCTGACAGGGAGGACAGTATTCATCTCATTTAACCCTTAAAGGCACAAAACAAACCTGTCTCAGATGCTTACCTGAAGAAAAGACAACATACCTTCTGCACTGACTGGAGGGCCACCTTAGACAACAAAGCTGTCTTCCAGGCTGCTAAAGTTCATGGAAATGAATCCCACCTTGAAGATGGTCTGTGCAGCTCTGTGCAGGAAATTTCTGAGAGAAAAGGGCTTTTATAAAAAGGTCCAAGGATAGAAAGGGCTATAAGAAACAGAGGCTATACGCAGGGTGCAGATATTTAGCATGTATTTTTGGAAAAGCTTACCAGGATACACTGGATTCCCCACCACATGAAGCATTTCTGTCAGGGAGAGCATTCAGTGCCACACCAGGTTCTCTGGCTGAAGAGGTGAAGGTCAGGGTGTGTGGTGATCAGTGATATTTTTTAAGCAGATGGGAACAATCCTGATTATTTACCGCAATGATAGCTTAGAAACAAGTTTCTAGAAGAGATAGGCTTTGCTAACCACACTTCTTTCAACTCTCCCCGTAACAGTTTGAATAATGTTCCTCTATTCAGCTGCAGAGCAAGGTGCCTGGCTCTGCTGTCACTCCATCACAACTCAAATTTGAGAATATTTGTGGACCCCTCTGCAGATTACTGCATGGTTCAGGAATTGAGTGCTCTCCACTGCAAAGGCATGCATTTTTAGGAACAGTGCAAAATTCATGAAGAGATGGCCAATACAACAGGGGGAGGCCTCTCTTGGGACACATTTCTGGCATCTTTATCCAACAGTGAAACAGGCTCTTGAATTAGGTATGCTGAGGAGCCACACAATGAAATTTTGAACCTAAAAGAGAAAAAGGTGGAGGATATGAAGCATAATTGCAGGTGGAGGTTGGGAGAAAGTAAATACCATTCAACTTGAAAAAATAATTTCACATGCTAGCAAACAAAAATGAAATTTGTAAGAAGTTTATTGGATTGGTAAAATGTAATAAAAAAGCATTTGTGATACTTCTTCTGCAAAGAAAAAAGGCATCTGGCGATTTTGCATATTTATTTTCCCTTACAAAACATTTGAAAAGCGTAACTGATAAAAAGGATAACAACTGAAAGAGCAGAGCAAAGAGGAAAATACATCTCAATATAATTGGATAATGCATAATAAAAATACAGAAAACATGCTTAAAACAGCTTTCATTCTCTTACTGTAAAAAGTCATTTTATGTGTTGAATAAAAAATATATGCCGGTTGCTCTGAAAATTGCAGTTTAGAAGAGGTAACTAGCTGAGAACAAAATATATATATCTATATATATTTATAAATATAGAAAATGTGTATATGCTGCATCTGTCCTCAGAACAAATTGGAATAAATGATTTTCAATTCATGCACACAAGTTACCAGAGAAAAAACTTCATTTATTGCCTAACAGATCGATCCTGTAAGGTGCTGATTGCATTTCCTGAGTGCCCTCAAAGCCCTGTGGAAGTAGTCAGTGAGGGAGACAAGTGGCCTGAAGGGTTCAGTGACAAGAGAGGCTACTCAGCAGCTCACAGGAGGTGCACTCAGCAATTCACAGGAATCGGGAAAATTCCAATGGCAGCAGGATTAGGCCCCTCACAGACTTGGGTAGTGCTTTTGCTCAGCAAGGAGTAAATCCCTGGTACCCCCAAGCTCTGACAGATAGGAGACCAGTCCTAAAAGCTCAAGTAATGTTACTTCATTAGGATCCGAGGGCATAGAGTGTGCAGCAGAAGCATTCCTCATACAGGGAACGCTTCCTTGTGCCCGCCCTTGCCCAGATCCCTAGGCTAGTGATTCACATTTAAAAGGAAGATGCTTCCCATACCACCGAGAGCCTCTGTCTGCTGACACTGGACAAGGAGGACTGTGGCCAGTCACGCTCCCTCCCACCTGCAACAAAGGCAACAATGCAAAACCTCCACCTCAAGGGCTAAACCAACAACTATGATGAAGCTGAACCACCACCTCAGACCACTGTGAATTACTGCACATCCAGTACAGATCATCTCTAGTGAACCCTCGAGCAGACAGGTCTGCAGCTGGCAGGGACACGCCAAAGCATAGCAGCTATGTAGGACAAATACATTCCTGGGGGCACTTCTTCCTTGCAGTCTGAAAGAGCTGAATCATTCTCCCAGCCTTTAGGGGGTTCTCCATGGGGCATCTAGCCAAGAGGAATCCTTCTGGAATGACCTATGTGTGGTTCAGACCCCCTTGTACCAGCCCACAAGTAAAGCCAGCGTGAGAGATTGGGCTCTGAAACACAACAAACCTCTGCTGTTTGTTCTGTGCTGGAAAGTGTTTTTACTAAAACAGCAGAATTAGTACTTGGGGTCTCTCATTTGACTGACTGGAGGGAAGGCACTGGAAGCTGCTCTCCAGTCTCTCTGACTGTCCAAAACACAAGCTGTGGCATGGGAAAATACAGGACCATATACTTTGAGAAAGTTGATGCCTCGCCAAGGCAGATCCTTTCTAGCAAGACTATGAGAGGAAGTCTAGGCATTACTTTGTTCTGCCCATACCTCTACCAATACTCAGTTCTCATTCTTCAGAGGGACAGCAGAGGAGGTCACAGTGGTGCGGTACGGAGTGTCAGAACATCAAATCCTTCCTTTTACTGCATTTCCAGTACACCTTGCATTTCCTGTCTGATCACAGCAGGGAAAAGTTTGCTAAAACATGACTTTGAGGACTGAAAATGAGAGCATATCAGCCTTTTTAATACAATAGCACCAATCAAACTTTGGTTCACCTTCAGATTTTCTCTTCTAGCATTAGATAAAAAATGAGTGATGGAGATTTTCTAAGAGACAATATTAAGGGAATAAATTCTTCAGATATGAATGACTCTGGAGTTCTGATCAGGAAGAGATGTTTGAGGAGATATACCCAAGTACCTCTGCTACAGAACAGTTGCCCATCAGACAACAGGGTGTGTAAAGCAAGACAAGCTGTATTGATGGGATAAGCCATTGCTTTGCTTACCCCCATGGAGAACAGATGTTCAACATTAGCCTCTTGCTTCTTTTCTCCATCGCCCTCCTAGTTCCCATCCCTGCTCAGCACTAGGACTGTCTCTGCTGCCCATAAAGGAGCACAGCAGGTCTCTGAAAAGGCACACAGTGAAGAAAGTGGAATACACTTTTTCTAAAGGCAGCTCTGTCAATACCCTACTTGTCACCTTGCTGGTTGTTCTGCTGAGATGCTTGTCAGGAGCTTACCTACTTAGGCACATTAGAAATACTACTTTTTAGGTGGATAAAGCAAAGAACTAGATCAGACTTGGGGGATAAGGCACAAAATGTCCATTTGCCAAACTGAAATGGGTTTCCAGCCCACACAGAGCTGTCAGTAAAACACTGGCAGATGCAAAAAAGCGCCCCAGTTCCGTATTTTCAATGGGTACCATCTCAACACAGTTGAAACGCAAACTACAACCTCCGGCTGTGCATTTCAGTGCAAACTGCTCTTATCTCATGCAGCCCTGAATGAAACATTAGCACAAAGGCAGCCTAATTGGAACAGGATCTTCTCCTCCCTCCCTGCAAATCCTCATCATTGCACACAATCCCATAGCTAACGGCAGAGGGAAAACAGCTGATTCTGGCAAAACACTCACACTAGGAAGGCAGGATCGAGCCCTGGGCTGGACGCAGACTCACCATGGGGAGCGGTGCTGGCTGTGGAGAGGATAAGGTTGACCCTGCTCCCTTAGCAGGCCTTCCTCACTCCCATGCTGCAGCAGTGTGGAAAGCTGGAGCTGGAGGAAATGTTTGCAGAGGAGATGCTGGGCTCTGGCTTAGTTTAGGGAACAGAGAGTGCCATTTTTCTCCTTGGCCACCACCAAGAAGATTATAAGAGCAACAAGAAACTACACTGAATGGCCATCTCCCTTTCATTTTGAAATCTAAGCATTTCCCCCAGTGAAGGCATTCCTCCCATGTAGAGTTCCAATTTTGAAAACCTCTCTATATCAGAACTGGAAACTATTCTGATTGCATTTTCTGGTTCCAAATTCTAGGTAAGCTCTCCTAGAGAGAGCTCCTAACCGTCTTCATTCAGGCCAAAGTGGCTCCATACCCTGTGGGGACAAGGGCAAAACTATGACTCAACAAATGAAAAATAATGATACTATGAAAAAGCTCATGGTCCTGATTACCAAAAATGCTGAATAAGCAAAGTTACTATGGAACAAAATCAGCGGGAAACATAGGAACAGCCATTAAAATAAAAAATCAGAGCAATTCTGCCCTTTATTTTCTTGCCACGTTTATTATTTTCACCTCTCTCTTCTCACAGATGAAATGGGGCAGGCCAGTTCTTTTTCCTATTCAAGCTGGCTTTGCTCTCTGGGCTGTCACGCTGCTGGCACAGCCCTGTGGAGACAGGACTTCCCGCACTTCAGGGGAATGCTGAACTGGGGCTATTTTTTAAACATCAAACTATTCCTGTTCACTGTACACTCTGCTTCCAAAAATAAAACAAGCATCCGAGTCTTTAAACAAGCAGACGGACCCTTTAAAGTCTCGTAACAATGTTTTAAACCTGGGGTAGGAGGGATGGGGACAGGAATACATTTTCCTACTAATTGGAAATAATGAAACCGATGATTGTGGATATGAAATGCTGGGTAATAACAAATCAGAGGTCTGTTGCTGAGCCTGTTCTGCCAGCCAGCCTTTGTGAGAAAAAGACAGCAAGAAAGGATTTTTTCTTCGCACTGTTGAACTTAAAATGAAAGCAGGGGCAATACATGGGAAGGAAAAGGGTAGACAGGTACAGGGCATGGAAATGATCTGCCTGGAGCAACCACAGAAGTAGGCAGAAAAATGGCAAAAATAATGTCTCCTTATTCCCTTAGCCCTGGTTCCTAAAACTAGTTTGGGAATGAACTGGGGGAAGGGGAGGAAGGAGCAGCAATTTGAACACAGCAGATGCTCCAGTTAAACCATATCTTCCCAAAGAGGAACCGAGGGTGGGGGCAGGGGAGATGGCTATTATTAATGTCCTTCCGTATATAGCAAAGCAGACATCCTGCATAATGGCAACACAATACATCAATAATAGCCCAAGAATAGCTTCCTACCGGTTTTTTCCCCCTGACAGTTAGAAACATAAAGAGAAAAATCAAGCTGCTGAGATAAATAGCTGAGTCTCCACCCCCACCTCAAATTGCCTTGGCATATTTTAAGAGATAAATGGTTCTATGAGAAATTTAAATAGCTTTCTCTTTTCTTTTTTGGCAGCTGCAGGAACTGGGTCAGGTGTAGAAATTATTAATTTAGAAGCCTGAAAAACCCATGTTTGAAACTAAGTTTGTATTTTTTTTTTCCTTTAAAGCATCAACTTTCTTAGAAGCAGAGTTACAAAAAATTAAAAAATAATTGAGGGGTATTTTTTAATCCGAAGTCAGGTTAAAAATAATGAAATAACAGTGCAAGCTGTAGAAAAGGGACAATTTGTGTAACAGTTTAATGGACATTAAAAGTATACGTGGTAGATTGTTAATGTTTTTTTTTGCAGAGTACAGTATTTGCCTAATGGCTTTCATTCCTCTTCATCAAACATAGCAGTGGGAGTCTGCCTTGAGGAAAAAGCCTGGGGGGCACCATTCTGTAGCTTTACCCAAAGTTTAGTGCAGGTTTCCAAAGAGACAAGAGATTACTGCCAAAGTGACCAGCATCAAACTCTCCCACAAGGAGCCCATTATTCCTTTTCAGGTCTCAGAACTGACACCCCAGGGAGCTCACCTGCTTGAGGCTGTGCTCACTGGTGCTCAGAGCTGGTGAACTTGGTACTGCACCACGTGTAAATCACTGCCTTCCCCCTCCCACTCAAGTTACTCTTGCTTTACACATTGATAGCAGGATTTGTAACAGCTTCTCTGCACGTTGCCAAAAGCCATCTCCCTCCTCATGCCATATGGGGAAGGATCTCTTTGCAGCCATAAAACCTTGAATCTTACAGAGAAAAAAGGTCAAATCCTGTAGAACAGCCCCAAGCAAAGAAATGCTGATGAACTCCCTCACAGGAGAGCACACTAGTTAAGACCTGCAAAAGGTTCAAATTTCCAGTCCTACAAAGAACTCTGAGGTCTTGAAAGATACCTAGATGGCAGGCAGCCCAGTTCCTCTGCTGCACGGCTGGTAAAACCCTCCTGTTCCTCGTGCTCTGTTCTGTGTCCCAAATCAGACGGATACCTGAGAGGGAGGAGGACTCCCTCGTTTATACCTGCTGCACCTCGCAGGGCTCACAGCTCATGCTCTCCTTCCCTTAGTGACCAATCAAAAATTTAAAAAGGTGACAAAGAGTCAGATGTAAATAGAACTGCAGTGCCTAGAAAGTCAGAGCACAGATAGGATCAGAAGACAGACTGTAATTACAGGCCCTGCTACTTATTACATAGGCCAGTTGGGCTACATGAGCCTTTGGTGGAAACTTCCTGTGCAATTAATGAAGGAGAAACAGAATACTTTTGCAATCACTTTTCTAGCTTTCACTGTGGGGGTCCAATCCTGCCATCCTGGATTAGCTCTAATCATAGACAATCTTTCTCTGCATAAAATGAAGGCATCTGTTCTGTAAGACTAACAAAAAAAGAAAAAAAAAGAAAAAAGGACAAAACCCTCATTGCAAACCTACACCACGCAATCAAGAAGGGAAGGAAACTGATCCTGATCCCCCCCAGATCGTAGTCTGACAATGTTTTCAAGGCATCTGGCAAAAAGGAAAAAGAAAGAAGAATGCTATGAAATATTTAAAATCCTACTTCTGTCAAGAATACATGAGAGGAGAAAGGTGAGTTTGAAAGGGCTGCATTATTTGTAAGGTAAAACCTGAAAGCACCACCTTTTGCATAGAGGGCTGAGGTGCCCTCGGCCTGAGCCAGAGCGGTCCTGAGAACAAATACCAGGCACTGATTCAACAGGGACTGGCGTGACAAAGTCAAGGCTGGGTGTGAGCGGGACCAAAGCACTGTCCTGCAACACCCTGGGATGTACCATGGGACATGGAGGGTAAGATAACGTGCTGGTAATACAGCAAAATAGCTACATCTTTGCAGCCCACAACTGATCCTCCTCATCTAAAGCTTGAATCAGATTTTCAAGAGCATGAGAAACGGAGCATCCCCAAGGGAGGACTTCTCCTAAAGGCACTTCTTTGACTGCTGAGATTCTCACCAAAGAGACTTCCAAGAAAGGGGAGACTGCCCTGTGAGATCTGAGATCCATGGAATGACATTTTGCTTTGCTCCTGAACCCAGGGTATTGCCCTTTCCAATCTCAAACACCCACTGGTGTGGAGCACCTTTACCGAAGGATCTCATCTGGGCCTGACCACTGGACTGATCCCAAGCCCATCACAAGAAGCAGGCACAGAAAAGGGCTGGATGTGCCCAGCTGTCATCTCCAGAGTTCAGGAGTTCCAATGCTCAGCTGAGCCTTTTTCTTGGTCACATCCACCTGCCTGCTGTACAGTCCCAGTAGAAACCATAACAGACTTCAGGCTGGTACTGGGCATACAAATGGGATCAAGATGGTCCTGAAATGCTGAAACAAAAGACACTTTGGAACAAAACTGGCACAGCCACAATCCTCACAACGCTTGTGTAAGATAGAAAGAAAGAATCCCTAGAACGTATTTATCAAAAGCCATTTTATGCAGATTTTTCCTTCTGAATATTTAAAACATGGTGAATATTAAACTTCAGAGATTCTTAATATGTTCCAAAGCCCCATGGACCTTTGAAATGCTAGCTCATCAATATGCAACATCTAATCTTGTCAGAAAAAAAAAAAAGAGGGGAAAAAGAAAAGCTATTCATCCTCTGCACACAGAGGTTACAGTGAGAATCCAAAGGAAAATAAAAAAACAAAGCAACTTCCAGCATCTTATGCAATAGGTTAAATTTACTCTGGTTGGGAAAGTTTCACTTTCTGCAAGAGAGAAAGTGCCTGTACGTGCATAGCTACTGGAAGCTTCTTCTGAAGTGTGAGGCTGAAACTGTGTAGCTGGATTACAGTAAGAAGTTTATTAAAAAAACCAAGGCTTGTGGCTTTGTATCCTGTTCCAGTCCAATGTAGTCTCAGGATCCCCTCTCCAAAGGCCAGCAGACAGTGCGCCACCTAAAAATCCATTCTAGTCCAAAATGTTGTGGTTGAAATGGCTTTGCTTGTTTATAAAGTTTAGTGTTTCGTATCGCTTGCATCTGACCTTCAGCAGAAAGAAAAGCTCAGTTAAATTGTGCAAATATGTACCAAATGGGAGCAAGGGAAGGCAGCCAAAAATGCTGCATGAGCTTTTGCAGGGCTGCAGCCTTTTAGGAGCACCAGTTAGATGAACTGGATGAGAGGCCAAATTGATTTAGGCTCCAGGCAGGAGCTTAAAACACCATGACATCCAAATTCGCAAAGAAAATGTTCTGTTACTGCAACCCCAAATTTCCTGCACATGAAAACACTGTTTTCTTTCATCTTTAGGAGATGCTCGTTCTGTAATCCGACATTTAAAAATGAACAAACAAACAGGAGTCAGCTGACAAAGGATTCTTGCTGGTGAATGGAAGTAGGTCACTCTGAGTATTTAGCCTTTACAGTCTGGCTTAATATTAGTATTGTACACAGAGCAGTAACAAAACTGCACTGGAGACAGGGAAAGACTCTAATTTTGTCTTTTCTGTGAAAATTAGCATTAACGTTCTGCATTAATGTGCAATGCCTCCCCAGCATCCGGTATCTGGTTAATTAAAAGAAAAACCACAACCACAAAGCAAACCACACACTAAATTAAACAACAACAAAAAACCCTTACTGGTCAGCCTGCATTTAAAGACATCTCAGTATGAGTAACTGGGGAGAGAGGAATTTTCCTGAAGGAACATAAAAGAAAATGAAAGCTCTACATACAAGACCAAATAAAATTTTCTGTCTCTCGCAAATGTAAATTCTGGCTGCCCTTTTACACAAACATATTAAAGGGATAAAACTGGAGGAAAAAAAATAGAAGAGGAAAAGCTAATAAAATCATTTTTTGAGAAAAAAAAATTTAAAAAACAAACTATCCTTCAAACGTATTTCTTCATGGTAAATCCCTGCAATCATGTGGCTCTAAATTACATGGTTAAATATGACTGAAAAAGTAAGGCACAATTCCATAATCATTTTAAAAGCAATAATTATAACAATTTTCTTTGATATCCATATGGCAGGCCACTGATACTAAGGATGCACAAAACTACTTGATTAAAGATCTGAACAAGTTTTTCCAACTACTAGCTAAGACTCACAATACCCCGGTGAAGTAAGTAAGAAACCATCTTCACTTCAAAGATGAGTGCACGTTGAGGACATGGAAAAAGTGGGTAAGAGAGAGGTTGTGGGCAAGGGGAGGCAGAGGCAGGAAAGCAGAGACACCCCAAGTGTGATGTTCCTGGGGAGGGACTCTAACCCCTGGAAATGTAAAGGTAATGTCCTCACTTGTGGCTTCTGTTTCCTTCCTCATTTTCTAAAATATTTAGGTAGGACAAGAATACTGGACGAATAGCAAAATTTAAAAAAAAAAAAAAAAAAAAAAGTTTTAACTGGATGCTCTTGCTACCTGTGATAAACCCCATGCTTCCACGTTACATGAAACCAAAGAGACCAGGGACACGGAGTCAGGAACAAAGGCCAGTGCAGTATAAGTAGCAATAGTCAATATTGCCTGTATTTCTACTCAGTTATAGCCCCACGAACACCTGATGTGTGCGTGTGTATGCCAGACTGCTCTGCAAGGGTGGAACTTAGTTTTTTTTAGACCACAGCAGAAAACTTCCAGGCTGAAGTGAGAGCTGTTCCTCAATGTCCACCAGGAAACCTACCGAGGTTATGTTTTTTCTGTTAGACTTTTAGATGCTGGAAGAATTGTTATAGTTTCACAGGTGTAAAGTCCGTTCTCTCTCAGGCTCCAAATGCCAGTTGGGCAAACGACTGTTGCAAATTCAAACTTGAAATGCTGAGAAAGACAGGCAATATTTCTAGAAATGTTTAAGGAAAAATGCCATTCCCAAGCTCAGAAAGGAGATGAAGTTCAATCAGTGTATCTTGATCTTCATGGCAGTTGCCATAATGTGCTTATATTCTTCAGTAATTTCAGGGGAAAAAACCAAACAGAAAAAGACCCCAAGATAAAAACGAAGAAGAAAATTGCAATTGCCACAGAAAAAGACACTGGAAGTCCCTATAGCCAGCCACCCCATGGCTTTAAGATGGATAAGAAAATGAATCCAACAGAAGTAACACTTATTTTAAGAGTCACATTGCTTGGATTGTTCTAACAAAGGAAACAGAGACTTTAAAATTAGCAAAACCAATTAAAAATAGGGAAAAAACATCGTGTGAAAAGTTTCAAAGCTTTTTTTTTATTTCACCAGGTCCAATATTGAACCATTTCCTAAGAACATATGCTTGGTTTTAAGTAGAATTTTTATCCAAAGATGTTTTCAAAATTGTCGCGGAAACTTTAATTTACCAGCAGAAGAAACCCAAGAACCACAAAAAACTGTGAAAGAAGACATGGGTCTTTGAGAAATAAAAATACTTGTTAACAATTCTGAAATTTATTTAGATAAAAATTCAGTACTATTTTAATCATAATAGCAAAAAAAACCCCTCCAAAAAGTGTAGTGGGTAACATTGCAAAAAGAGAGAATTTCTCATTAAAAAAATAGCTTTTCTGGTATCATGTAATTTAGTATAAAAATTGCAACTAGCTCTAACTGGAAATAGTGTTCTCACAGCTCTCTCAGTCTGTATTTTACTAACCTTTAGGTTACGGAGCAGTTCCTGCCCTCCTTCCACAACAAACCGTCAGTCACCATTGCTGCTGTTTTCTCATGGGAATTCACCACAGTGGGATTGTTCAGCACCCCCTCTCCAACAGCCCCAACTCGCAGTACTGAACCTGTACAAGGTGTTGTCCACCCAGGCTGGTGAACAAACAGCAAATCAGCACTGTGACCCAACTGCAGGGACCAGACACCAACAGACACCAGTCATCAACTCGAACCCTTTCTGAGCCACTCAGCGCAAGCACCAGGTGTCTAACATTTATCCTTGACACAGGATTTCTCTCATTAACCTTCTCTTGGGTCCTGTTATCCCTTGCTTTCCAGACTTTCTCAAAATCAAAAGGAATCAGCATTTATCAAACCTAAGCCAGGCTTGAACTAACCACGGCCAGGCAATGGCCGTAATAGGTCCAAAAAGATTTCAGACAGACTTGTCACATATTCTCTTTAACAACCACCATTTCTTTTAAGACACATTTTTTCTCATTCTTCTCAGGCACATTTTGATGATAGGCAGAAAGTCAACTTAAGGCTCGTGTTTTGTGAAAGCCTCGCTCCTGCTATGAAGATGAACACTATTATGTACTGATACCAAACACTTTGGTACTCCCACACCTCTATGATTAAGTCATTACCCAAGTGTTTTGCAGCCATGATAAAAATCTAAGAATTAAAATATTAAAAAAAAAAAACAAACAAACCCAAAATTAAAGGTGCGTTATCAGATAGGCTGAATAATTACTGTGGCTTTGTTTTTAAAAGTAATGTTCAATGAATAAAATAAGTGACAATAAAACCATCACATTCACAAAATACTAGTGTTAGCCTTGGGGATATGCTTAAGGATTGGGCTGTAACCAAGGCAACCCAATCTCCTGGAGAAAGTTTAAGTAGACAGTTTTACAGCCATCGCTCAAAGAAACAGTAAATCTGGCTGTAGGGCTACTTGTGACATATAGAAGGTGCCACAGCCATCCAACACAAAGCAATCATCTTGTAACAACTCAGCCTCCTGCCATCCAAATGTTACATTTGATCAGCCGCCGGTGTTCTCCTGCAGTTGGCATAAGGGTGACACAGAAGCCATTTCATGCGTTCTGGGTAATTTGATAGAAATTCAACTGTGCCCCCATCCTACCCAGATCAAACCTGTGTGATCAGGGGATAAAGAACCAGTCTGGTATTGATGGCTTATGTCACACCATGCAATGGCTCTAAGTCTGTACTTAAACAAACCCCAGCGACTTAAATATTTTGCTAAATTAGAACCTGATCCTGGGCCCTGTCTGGCCACGCAAATCATGGGATCAGGCCCTACTTGCCAACAAACGCTAGACAAAGACAAAGCAGCAGAAGCAGAAACTGCAGACTTGAACAGAAATGTTTGTGTGATCTTCCAATTCTTTCTGAAAAGAACAGTTTGGACATCACCACAGCCACAGATGATATGAATTTTTGTCATGGTTAAGAAGTCCAACTTAAGAAAAGCAAGGTCTCTTTGGCAAAAAGACTCCTTCTTTGGAACAGATAAACATGATATATTATAAATAGGTGATAAATATTGTGATGAAGCCATATCCCAGTGGTTCTTAATTGCAGTGCAATTGAGATAAATCCCACCAGCATTTCCTAATTAAATCCTGAAGCATCAGAGGGGAGATTTCCATACACATGTGGGTGATGAGAGCCTCTGTGATGTGTATACAATATCTTTCAAATATATTTATAGCAATTTTGGAAAACAAAATCACACAGAATAAAGAAGAGAGTTTTGGACACTCATTCCTTCCAACAGGCAGATGGCTTTAGTGTTTAAGGGTGAAAAAAGCCCCATCATAGTACCTTTGCACAGATGTGTCAGGTCTAGAAACCAGCCACAGCACCTCAAACATCAACACTGTTCAATCTTTGTCAATCATATTTCATCCATGAAGTATTTAATGCTTGAAAAGTTTGGGTCTCACCTCCCAGCATGCCAACCACCTCACCACACCTCTCATAACAGAGAGGATTCAGAGTTAGATCTCCTGGCTGGCCGTATGCATTGAAATGGGCTAGAATCCCAGGCCTACATACCAGCAAACTTTTCTGGAAAAAGAAAATAGAGCTCCAGAAATCAGTAGTTTTGGCTAGTGTGTGACTAGTTCAATTCCTACAATGTCTCTGGGAATTACAAAGAAGCTCTCTAATGCAGAAGGCAGAAGACAAGGAGCCATAGGACTTGCTCCAGTCCAGCCTGTGGCAGGGCCGTAAAAGGCCCAAAGGCTCTGAAGTTGAGTCCTCCTTAGTCTAGGCCACATTCTGCTGAAGGCACAGCAGCTTGTTTCCATGAATTACCCCAGTGTTATTCAGGAGAGTCTCATCAGCCACTTGATTTAACACTCACAGAGTAAGGAAGATCAGAGTTAGGCTTTCTGCCTGAAGAATGGCTCATTCTGCACCCAAATGCATCACATTATCACTTGTGCTTGTATCCCAGCGCTGACCCCCCGCTGTTTTTGCAGGCTTAGTTCAAACTAGATTTGCTCAGTATTTACGAGGTTTTTTGGACAGCTGGTGGTGCAGACTGCGTGTCAAGAAGTGAGCTCAGAAGGACCTTACATGCCACGGTTCAGGGAGCAGAAGCCCAGGTGGAACCTGGTGGGACCCAGGGTGCCAAAAAATCTGTTTACATCTGAGGCAGTAAAATTCCTGCAGGCCAGGGCAGAAATACAGTATAAAAAGTCAAACTGCTTTACCTATGGTGGTAAAGGAAATCTTTTGCTCAATGATGCCACCCTTCTACAAAGAAGGATTCATTTCAAGCTGTGAATTTTGGGAAACTTCCCTGACACTGGTGAAGTTTGCCAACATATAAACCATGTAAGGAACGGAGATTTCAGACTGGTATTTCTGCATTTGAATTTACCACATACAGCTGAAGCTACTGAATATCACAGTGCTCTTCCAGAAAGGTTAGTGCTAAACTGAAAGGAAATGCACCATTTGCAGGAGCTGCATATCACATCACATTTTTTCCCTTTGTTTCCTATCAGTTCAGCTCATCTAACTTTTTTTTTCAGCATTAGCAGATATAATTAATCTCTATAACAGAAGTCTGATACAAAGAGGAAAGCACCACATTCTTACTGGTTTTCAGTGGGATGCATGAAAAAATTTTTATAACTTACTCTTGAAAAGTGCCAGTTTGTCACTTATATGGTCAATCAGTCTGCAACTGTTTCAGTTCTGCTTCTTAATTTAAGTGCAAAGAAAGGTATTTTCCTTGATTACATCTGCAAATAAGATATTAATGTCAATTCAGTGATATGAAAATTACTCTCTCACTATGTAATTTGCACCTTAGTTATTATGGGTTTCATGAACAAGACTATTACAGCTGCTCAGAATGCCATGGATTTCTAATTCTTTGATTTGTTTTTAATTAACCAAACTAAAAAACCCCAAAAAACCCGCGAACCCACGATCATGTGATAAAAAAGGATTATCTTTGCCCAGGTTTTATTTACCTTGGCATATATATTAATTCTGGACTAAGGATGAAAATGCTGCTGCTGGCCCAGCACTCTACTACCATGAATTTCACCAGAGACAAGTTGTAAGTGGCTGGGATGAAAATGGAAGAGGGAAAAAATTGCCTGCTTTCTGGAATGGCATAGTGAAGAGCTTAATACCTTCTTTAGCTTTCTTAGGATGAAAACTGAACATGTATTTAGCAGGATCTTTTTTGCTGTTGTTGAACCAAGATCTGATTTTTTTTTAAATTGAAAACTACAGATCATGTGTGTTAACATCAGAGAAGTGTGTATCATCCCAAAGCCTGATTCCTCCCATTGCAATAACAGGTGATAGAACAAGACTTTATTGCTTGAATGTCTACCCAGAGACCAACACTGCCAATGGTCCCACTAGAACGGGCTGTATGAGAGTGGTGTAAGATTTTTTTGAGCATTGCTTTGCACTGCAGCTCTTTGTAGTCACTTTTATCTTTTTTTAACCACTGGGATTCTAGAAATGTGTTTCCAGCCCCACATCCCTTAAAGATCTTCTCAATGGACATGACTGGCTTATGCATCTGGTAAATCAAAAGCACATTGTGTGTGTGTAGTGTGTAGTGTGTGTGTAGTGTACAGTGTGTGCAAGCTCACAACTTTCTGTGATTGCTCATACATTGTGAATTGGAAGCATCACTACTGAATAAATTTATGCAATAGCTAAGTAGACTTTGATGAGTAAAAGAAAAAACCCTATTGAACTGGAAGGGAATGGAGACAAGTAAGGGCCTAATAAATAACCAATCAGTGTCCCAAGGATACAAGGTCGCACCTACACTCAGGTGCAGTACAGTTGCAGTTGCAATCTTTGTGTTAATGCTAGGTCTGCTCTCACACCTTCTGGGACAGTGGAGCTACTTCTGCTCGTGACACAGATCCTGTTAAAGTCAAAGGGAAGTTCCCCATGACTTCAATGAGAGCTGGTCAGGTTCTCAAAATAACTTGGGAGAAATAACTAGCACAGCCATCTTCCACTCTCTACCTTCATGTACTTCTTAAGAAACAGGAATCAAACACAGAAGCATAGTTAGGACCACGTTCAGACCTCCTTCTACAGGCAGACAGCTTAGGTGCTGTGACCCTTAACTCCATCAGCAGCAGATACAGCAACTGCTCTGACTCACTCACTGCCCTCCTGAATGGTTGTGTCTAAATTAGGTGCCTGTCATGGGCAGTCTGAACATGGCCTCTCAAACTGCCCTCTTGTTCCAACGCCTTCCAGTTTTACTTTTTTTTTTTTTTTTTTTTTTTTTTTTTTTTTTTAAATAGCAGAGATTCAGACCCTAAGCTGGAAAGAAATCATGCAAGGCTTGTGCAATATTCCCCACTGGGCATCCTGGGGAGGGTCACAGTTGATACTCAGAGATCAGTGCTGGCCTTGGCAGTCAGAGCCTGGATCCGAGCAGAGTTGCAGGTCTTGCAAAGGATGTGCCCGTCCAGAGGGTAACAGCCCTGATTGTCCCCTTCAGACAGGAGGCCACCACAGTCCTAGGAAATAAGTGAACAGGAAGAGCAAAGTAAATAAGAAAGAGCAAGATTAAACGAAGAATCTATTAGTCAAAGAAACTCTCTCCTCACTCTCCACCTTGTAAAAGAATCCAGCCTGAGTCAGTGCAAAGCATGAAGCCGAGGTACGTGATGTCTTTTACGATTAAGCCACTTTCTGATAAGAGACAACGCTACAGAGAAGATGGGTTCCCAAGCTCTCTGCTGAATTTAATCCAATTGAAAATAAAAAGAGATTATTCCCTTCACATTTCTGAGGAAGCAAAGGTCTTTAGCATTGGAGAAACATCAAACAGAAGCACATATTTATTAATTCAAAAAAGGATAAAAAAGAAGCATCATTGGGAAGAAGTTTGGTACCAATATATGACTATAGGTAATCTCCTTTGGGAGAGTTAATGCCACAAAGTTACAGCCTCCATTCAAGGGGTGCCAGCTAAGCAAAATCCTTGCCTGTCTCCCCTTCGCAGAACTGTCACCTGTGTTCGTACTTAAATTGGCCAAAAAGGTTGTGGCTAAAAGGAGGATGTCAGACAGGCACATGGAAACCCCACTACGAGGCCCCCAAACCTGCTCCAGAGATCTCAGCCCCTAAACTTTATAAGGATCCAATTCTCATCTAATCATCTGCATCCATTTTTTATGCCCTGAAGCTTTGGATAGTAACCTCATTCCAACGTGTTCTCTTTATCTCGTGTGTACCTGCGTGTCAGAGGTGCAGCATCGTCCAGAGATTTGGGACGAATGGAGTTGATGGGAGTGGAACTGTCTGGAAATGTTCCAGTGATGCCAAGGTCTGCAAACACAGATCTGTTGAGGCTGAAATATTTGGAATTACTTGCATTTTTGCTGAATTGCTGCAGCCTTGCTAGAGAATATAATCTTGCATCTGGCATATGGCTGCCTTGGGAACATGATCCCAATGCCTCTTGGAGTCTCAGATCTCAGGCTGACTGATAAGTGGCCTGCCCTGCATCAGGAGTCTTTGAGAACTCCACAGAGGAGCAGCCCACCCAGGCAATGTGCTCTGGAAGGGATTCCTTGTGTTTGGTGCCCTTTCCAGCTTTGGAGACAGAGATCTCAGAATCGAGATACTCAGCCTCGTGTGTGAGTATATTCTTTGTCAAAGGATCATAGGTGGATCCAAGCGAATTGCTAGTACTGGAGATTAGGCCAGGCTTTGGAGGGCAAAGGCACAGCTGGATCCACTGTGTGATCAAGCAATTGCTTGGCCCAGGACTACTGATGGACCCATGTGTGTGAAAGCCTGGGTATCTCAACAGCCAGCATGGGGGCATGCTGTATGATGAATTAGGCTCTACAAAATGTAGTGTAGGAATGCCACAGCATCTTAAAAAATAATGGGCCTAAGTAATGGGCTGATATGTACCCTGAAAGCCAAGGTCAGATTGAGAATTGAACCAGATGCCTCAAGTTTCAGCCTAGACCTTTAAACCTTAGTCCATCGTTCTTTCCGATTAAGGTTATTAAAACCTGCAACTGCAACAAGAAATGCATTTGGTCTCATTTTCTTACCCTGCCATCTGGCTGATGTATTATCCAGCAAATAACACTAGCACTGAAGAATTCTTGAAGGTTCCCTAACACAGCTGTTCCCATAAGCTAATTGCTTTAAGGTGATTTTTATTTTCTGTCTTCAGATTCTTGCCATCAAAATTACATGAAGTGTGTAATGAAACTGAACAGGAAAAGCAGCACAAAAAGCATTGCACAAAACAAGAATGATCATGTTTATGTGTCCATTAAAATTCTTCAACCCAGAGCCATATGCTGAGTTTCCTGTACAATCTTGCTCAAATCCTAACATGCATTAGCTTTCATTTTAAGAACATAAAGATGAGCTACGTTTGTGTCCAAGCTATAATTTATCAAGTTCTCAAGTACTAAGCCCTAATTGCTTGAGCCACATTCTTTTGCTCTCCTAATGAACCTGTTATAAACAAGGGACCTGATTTTCCTCTCATTTGCGCTGATATAAATGAGGAAAAATTTCTTGCTTGCTGAAGTCAATGAAGTAATTTGATTGTAGAGCCAGTGTTACAATAGGGTATGCCTGTCGTGTGAGCAACACGAGGTGGTGATGAAGTTAAGCCAAGCTTTGCTTTCTGTCTATGCCGTGAGTGGAATACCAACCTCGCACCGGTAGCACTGCACATGGAAGTCACGATCCAGGGCAACGATGCGTACGGTCTCCTCTTGTCCCGGGGCCGGCATGATGGGCTCCTTACACACAGAACACCTCGGGGCAAATTTCCTGAGGAAGGAGGAGACAGTCCCAGTCATCCTCAAACTTGGAGCAAAAGGTTTTGTTAACTGCACCAGCCAGCCAGAAACGTGTGCATTTGTACCAACACACACACACACACACACACACACACCCCGCTATGTGCACACACAACACAGGTTGGAGTTCTGCACAGCTTCCTCCTTAGAAAAATACAGGCAGGAGCACTTTAGTCTTACAAGGCAATTTCAGGCTTGTAGGATATTAAAGAGCATTTATTAGGAGAGGACTTAAAGAATTTCTGACAGGAAGCAAAGCATATTGCCTGCCCTAATTAACAACTAAAGTGCCCATTGAATGGCCATCAATTGTGGCACCTATGCACTACCACAACCTTCAGCCTCTAAGAAAATTCATGCAAATCCCAAGGTTAGAAAGATGACCAGGATCTGCTTCAAGAGCATCTCTTGAAAACAAAAATCAAACTATTAAAATTTGGAGATTGGAACAAATAGTTTAGAAGTCTGAAAAGAAATGGTAAAAAGAATTGTCTTGCACTAACACAAATTTGTTGAGGTTTACGCCATCCACTTCAAACTTCCAAACCATCTTACCCATTTATGCATACAGAAGCACATTTCTGGCTGTGCTCACTCTCAGACAGGAATTATCAGGGCAATTCTTACTTGCTACATTTTCTAGCTAAAACCAACTCAGTTATCCAACAGGGTGTTGTCCAGATTTAAAAGGGAACAGGTCTGGGTGTAGAGACCCCAATGCTCTCTCTTCCAGCCAGCCTGAGTTCCAATTGTATAGTGACAATAACTCACTGCATGAAGGGACTGACTTGAACCAGGGTCAGCTCAGGGATCAAGAGAAGCACAGGCCTCTCTTTTTCCCCTTGTATTGCCCACCATATGCCCTTCTGGATAATTCACCCATGTTCTGTATTACCTCTGGTTTTGCTCTCCCCAGGTCCCATGAGAAGCGGCCACCTCTGCTCCTAGGTTTGGTAACATTTAGCCTGTGGTGAATCATTATCTGCTGTTTTGGTTCAAAACCTACTGGTACCAGTTTCCTGGCTGCAAGTTCTGCCCGCAAAAAAGGAAACTTACACCCACAGAATCTGCTGCCACGTAATGAGAGCCAGAGTCAGGGGCTGTGGAGTGACAGAGGGCAAAGCTTATGGCAAACATCAGAATACAAGGAGATCAAAGGCCCTGCTCTTCTGAAATGCCTAGTAAGGACTGACTGCCACCCAGCCTGTCACATGAAGCACCTCAGAATTAGCTATCTTAGAAAAGAAAACAGATTAAAATCTATCTGTACTAGGAATAAAGAAAAATATTAATTTCACTGGCAGCAGATGAAAGATGCCTGCGTAGCTGTGATCTAATGAAAGAATGAATTAAACAGTGGCTATAACAAGTGCTCTGAAAAATAACTTAAATGGATCATGATATGACCGGAGCTGTAATCGCAATTAATTATGTGCTGCTTCATGCAGGCCCTTCCTTGTGCCATTTAGCTCAAATGTGGTACTCAAAAAATACTTCAACATTTCTTTGTCCAGGCTACTGTGAGTAATTAATTTTGAGACAAATATTATTTCCCAGGATCCTGAGATCATTCCTGCAGATTTCAGGGGATGTGGGTCTGCTACTGTGGGGCCTGAGCTCAGGGGGTAGCATCAGCTACAGCTGTGTTATCAAGAGGATGTAGATGTAGAACACTCAACCTCCAGATCAGGAAGACATGTCATCCCTAATCAATTAAAACTGGACTGGCCAAAGTACTGCAAAATGTGTGCTTGGCCAAAGACATTCTGAGTGTCACACTGGGTCTCGTGCTGCTCCCATCATCTTCCCCTCAATCCTTCACTCAAAAACTTTTTTGTCCTTCCTTGGACTGACAGCCTCCCACTTCCCACTCTCAGAGCCCCAAGGTCTGTGTGCAGTCACTGTCAAAAGACTTCAATGTGGGACATCAGCTCTCTTCTCCTGAAAGCATGTGAGCCCTTGGCCTGTGGGGCTTCAGGAAGGTGCACTCTTCAAATTGTTGAGGGGGTGTGAGGGAAACCTTTCAGGTGCCCGAGTGGTGCACAAAACTCCTGTTGGGCCTGTGCTCAGGATCACATTTTACCTTACACACAACTGGTGGCACAGAAAGGCAAAGCAACACAGCAGCTGCCAATTAACCCAGCCTAGCTGAGCTACAGGGAACATCCTCCTGTTGGATTCTAACATGCCAGTTAATTGTGGCTGCTTCCCTTTCTGTCAAGTCAGCCAGCTTCTTTGAGCTTTCAGACCCACACACTGATATCATGAGGCTCCAATTAAGTCTACCCCCCTAGAAATTAAGAGGTAAATGGTTGAGATGTAAACTCACATTTGTCGGTATTGATTTCATCTTTTAATTGAGGGGTGTAATGTATCTGTCTTTTCCATACAGGGCAAACATTTGTGCTCTGATTATATCTACCTGTCTTCCCCTAGATTAGTTGTGATGATGGGGGTGGTAGCATGTCAGTGACAGAAATTACTTGCAACTATACCTTTCAACTTACTTTAAATAGCAGTTTCACTATAAATTATTACTGGGGCTGTATTTTTAGCAGCTTTAAAAAGCTAATTAGCGACTAGAAACAAAAGGAGCTGTGAGCAGCCTGTGGCCACTGAGATCCCTCCAGCAGGTAAGTAAACACCTGCAGAGTGCAGGAGGACAGGACCTCTCTTAATTGCTCAGTGGAAGAAGCAGGGAGGTGGTGATGTGAAAGTGCAGGTAGCGACAAGTGAGGAGAAAGGAGCATGTGCTAAGTGCAGTGAAAGGCAAGGGGAAGGCAGAGCACTTAAAACAGAGGGACACAGAGGTTATCCCTCAATTCAGCTCTAAGAAAAACAGAGATCAAGCAGAATCGTCCTCTAACCAATTAACCTTATATGCCACGGTGTGCTTGCTTGGAGCAAAGCTCTCCCTACTCTTTAAGAGCCTTGGGAGGAAGTGGCATAGGGTTCAGAACTTCCTGAAAGCTCAGTCTGAAAAACGAGAATTTTTAGGGGCAAAAGACAAAGACAACAGCAAAGCACTGACAGCAGCTCAGGCCTTACTTATGGAAATCCTCGATACAGTGGATGTTGCCACCAGCATCCACAGTGAAGGGGATCCCATCCAGGCTGCGATGGCACATCACACAGGTGAAGCAGTGGGGATGGTAGGCCTTCCCAGTGGCTCGGAGGATCCTTTCCATGATGGGCTTTGCACAGACACTGCATTGCTCCAGTGTGTTCTGCAAAGAAAACACAACAGATGTGAGCACTATCTCAGTGGGACAGTTACAAAGGTCAGTTGGGTTGGAGGCTGCTGCTGGTCTGCTTGGAAGCTTTAGGTACCTTCTTTTCATTTCTTCTAGATAAAGTGCAGTACAGTCGACAGTTATCAAAGAGTATGACAACAGCACAGGGCCTGCCTGGGTCAAGCCTTTAGAACAGTGTGAGAACACAAACCAGAGCCTTCTCTCAGCAGCTCTGACAAATTATCAGAGATGGCTCATCAGGTGGGTTATATGAGACACAGCAGCTTCTGCAGCCAGGAGCATGTGAAGGAGTTGTGCAGCCAGCACTCCTGGGTTTTTGCCTCTGGACTGCCCAGTCTGAGCGAGCTTTTGCAGAAGAGTTCATGAGAGACAAGTTCCACAGAGGGCAGTGCTAAACTGAAGTGCAAACTCCTGGGGCTACACAGAGACCCTCTAATTAGTCTGCCAATGCAGAACCCATAAAAATATCTTTATCTGCCTTGTTTGAAAATCTTGATCTCCCTCTCTCACCACAGAAAATACTGCTAAGTCTGGGGAGAGAACAAAGCAGTGGCTGCAAGGAAAGCATCTGCAAGGACAGGGGTTCAGGATGACTTAAATGGTTCATTTATCTCTGGCCCATGATGTTTGAGATAATGACTGTGAAATGCCACCTCTAAGGCCGTGATCTTTGCTGCACTGGTTTTACATACTAGCCTGCTCCTAAAGTGCTGGAGCCAAAAAAATTCCCACTTTTCAAGTGGGGTCCATTGAATGACTCATCTCATTTCAACCCTCACTCACCCTTGCAGTTAATTATAGAAACACCAAGATAGTTTTGTTTCTTATGGTTGTCTGTGAGCCACACCAGCCCTTCTGACACCAACTGGGTAACTCACCATTTCAAAGCAAGCACTTTAAAAGACACATGCTATGAATGGAGGGTGCAAACCACATAGATGCAAACAATAAATCTGTGGCAATGATTTGGGTAATTTCACTGGACTTTAGAATAGCAAACTTCACCTGCTATTCTTGCTCAATGCATCTGAAGTTATCAAATTATGTTATTAACCAGTGTTTGCGTCTTGGGTGAGGTAGAAAAATCTATCATTACGCTATTGATTATTATTTAGATAGACAGAAATAAGGAGGTGGGGAAAAAAAGGAAAAACTCTTAACAGGACAGAAATATAGAAAGCTGCTGAAAGGCAGATCTTGTTGACGAACACAGGAAGGCTAAAGTTCTGCTTCCTCATGCAACAAAATTCCCACAGAAAGTAGTGCTTTGACTGACTACATTGTTATTGTGTCTTTGAGCCAGTATTCTCAGAGGCAAGATCCAGTCCTTACATGTGCAGCCAAAATGTACTGTAAAATGAATCACCCAGGAGCTCACAAGGTTCTACACTCACACATTTACTCTCAGACATTATCTCTGGGCTGCATGTCACTGGTAAGGTACAAACACAGAAATACACGAGTTCCTATCAGAAGATTAGAAGGATTGTTTCTGGAAAGGTCGATATGAAAAGTCCTGAATTTCAACCCATCTGAAAACAGCCTCACACATTTGTAAGGAGAGCACAGCCAGACTAGCATTGAATTCAGGCTGGATTTTGCTTTATACCTTGTAATAATGGGCAGGAAAGAATGACTGCTGGCCTTTCTGTCTGGTTGCTGTCACCATCATCATCATTATAACGGTGGCTGGTATGCCAGAAAAAGCAAGGTCAATAATTTTCTCCATGGAGAAATAACCTGGCAGATTTACCGCTTTGCTTTGCATAAGCAGATCACATCATCTCAGTCCGCATCCATGCGGTTCTCTGTGTTTTTCTGCCAAGGAAGGAAGGCAGGATACCTGCGGATACTGATGGAAGATTGTGCCATTCGTCAGGCATTTGCCATGAAACTTTCTGAACATACGCAGGTATGGAGCATTTGTCTCACCAAGTCGCTGCTTGCTTCATTTCCAACAGTTGCCAACAACAGAGGCCAAAGTATGAGAACAGGGTAAGCAAAACACAGCAATTCCTTGGGATTTGCTTCCAGCCTCCACTGATTACTGGTTTAGGGACTTCCTGAGTCAGAGCTTGGCTTCCCCTTACTTTGCCTCAAGTGGATGCTTCTCCCATAAACTTCCTGACTGATTTTTGAATTCTGATAAACAATGATCCCCCACAACATGACTGGGAATTCTGTGGTGGGGACTGATCTGTTCAGCAGTTCCCCATGTCTGCTACTGCAGCCCACCCAAGACTGTGACCAGAGCAGGCACCTGCAGCAGCAATCCACCCTGCAGAGGGGTCTAGCACTGAACAGCATGGCCTGGAACTGCTCTCACTACAGATCTGAGATAACTCCCACTCACACATTTCAGGGACACAGAGTTTAAGACCGCAAGGGATCAGTATAATCATCTTGTCTGACATCTCATGTTAACACTGACTTTGGTGGAAACTTTGTAGTGACCAGGACAGCCAGCAATCACCCTGCTGGATTGTATCTTCTGAAAACACACATCTTCTGCTCCCAAATCTCAGCTCAGTCACAGTTTGACATTCTCACAGCTAAGTAAGACAAGCATTATAAATTAACCAACTCCTGATTAAGCCTTCTATACAACCTGAATATCAGACCTGAGAAATTTACTCTTTTCATCCTTCCAAGCCTGTACCAGTAAGGAAAAACAAAAGTCATTAGTTTCAGACTCCAGCTCCCTCCTTGTCTGGGATTGTATTTGCTTAAGCTTCTCTCCTTGCTAGAACCCTGGCTCAGGCTCTTCTCTTCGAGGTGTTACCAGATGATGCCAAAGGGAAAGCTTCCTTGATTCACACCCATTTGACATCACGTTGCTGTAAGGCAGGATTTGGCCTGTGAAGCTACCAGAGCTTTCTTTGATTCTCTAATCAGGTTATCCCACATGCCCAAGCGTTGCCCCAGCAGCTAACAACCTGCACAAAGGTATTTCTGCACATTATGGGAATGGCATCCCTGCAGGATTCTAAGTTTGGCTTCTTGATTTTGCTCTCTTTCACAGTTAAGCTAACTCTCATAGAACCTCCTGGAGCTTTTAGACCTTCAAAAAGCCAAACAAGATGAAGAAAAATGCCTAAGAGCTCTGTTTTTCTTCTTGTCTCCCCAGCTGCTGTTGCAAACCCTCTCTGTAATCAACAGGTAGAGATGAATGCATCTGATGAGCTACACTGAGAGCTAAGGCAAGGCACAAAGAACAAAGATGAGAAACAGCTAGAAAACATCAGACCTAGGGGTTGTGGTCACATTCATGTCATAAGAATATGGACCACAAATCTAGTGTGGGCTGAGGGTAAAGTTTACCATTCTTTTCCCACATTTTTGGCCAAAAGGCAGGGAGTGCCTTCATGTCTCCAAATCCAACTAAGTTTTTGGGGGTTTGAAAAGCATAGGGAAGGAACCATCCATTTCTAAATGGAACATTGGCACAATGTTAAAGGCTGAGTCTGGGTCCATGTCTCTTGAGGGCAGAACTGTTTATCCATGGCAAAGAAAAAGAATCTCTCATGGGGAGAATAATGCACCCCAAATACCAACAAGAAAAATAACCCCAAGCAAAGATACACTAAAACACAAAGAAAGAACTGAAATGACCAGGACATCATGCATCATTCTGCAAGTTAAAACTAAGAGACTTAAACATGTATAGCACAATCAGTAGCAAAGTGGGAACAAGATCCTTGGGAACAAACACCCAGCAAGTGGTGGTGAGAGTTGTTTGACCTCCCTAGAGCAATACTTGTCCCTTCAGAAATCCCAGAAAGCCAAAGGGCGTTGCTCTGCAGATGTTAGGTTTAAACATGGGACACAAAGCGAAAACTCCGACTGCTGGGAAAGACTTCTGGGTTGCAAGAGCCACAGAAGACTGGAGCTGGGGAGTGTTTGAGTCCTCTCCCAAAAAACTTCACATCCCAGATGGCAAGGTGGCAGAGGGCTTTGGGGAGCAGAGGTGCAGTGACAGCCTATGGGCTGCAAATCATCCCCCTGCCCTAATGCTGCAGATTACAGCCCCTCCTAACCAAACTTCAGGGGAAAGCAGTAATTCACAATATCATGCCCGCACAAGGACTCTCCCACAATGACCCAGCGATGAGTGCAGAAGAAAAGCCACACAGATTAGTCAATGCAGAAGAAGCAATGGCAATTCATCCCAAGATCTAATGAACATAAATAATGTCTCCTGCACTCTGAACAGCAGACCGAGGAGAGCTCAGATACAGGGACATGAGCATGGTATTGCTTATTTTGCTGGGAGAGGGGAGGGAAGTTGCTGGAATAAATTACATTGGCAACTCATGCACAGGGACACGAACTCACTTTCTGTGAGCACTGCAGAAGAAACAAATTTTTCGAAGTGACTGAGCAGAGGAGATGGTTTTAAGCAGCACGAATGAAATGTGACTGTTGTGCTAAAAACAGGCACACGGTCAAATACTATAGTTGAACTGTAACTTAGTAAAGTGTGGTAAGTGACTTGCTTTAAATCCTGTGACTCCATCCTTCATTTCCTCAGACAGCGAGGAGAGCAGAGCAGCAGACATTTTCCTCTTTGTGGGATATTTTTTGAGGCTTGAAAATGTTTCCATACTTAAGCGAAGACAGAATACTTTAATCTCAAGAAGTCTGGTGAATTTATAAACCTCAAATTAGATCAGGTCAATTGAAAAACTGCACTTCAAAATAATTTCAAATGGTTTCATTTAGGTTTTGGGTCTGAAAATATATAGTTGTATTATAAATTAAATATAAAGCAGACAGTGGTGGAGAGGTTAAGTGTCAAGATGTAATTTCAACACTTTCAAACACTTTTTTGGCATTATTTCTAGAAAAGGAAAATCCAAGACCTGATTTCCACCCAAGGCTCCCCAGCTGCTATCTCCACAGATGGGTTAAATCTTGGCAAACATACCATTTAAGTCACTAATAGCCAGTATGAAATTCCTTCCTGCATGTCTGAGGAGAGAACTTGGGCATGAGTTGATCCTTCTCACTTCACCTGACCAGCTGGACACATTATTACCAGCGGGTGACACTCCCCGTCTTGCTGTTCTGAAGGGTACTTTCAGCAAGGGAGAGCACTGCAGAAGCACCTTGGCTGGTGCTCTGACCTTCAGACCATGCTGCCACAACTGCATCAGTGTGTTGGAGCAAGAGATGTGACCCCTGACAGCCCAAAATGCCTTGGCAAAACCCCCTAATTCAGACACAGTGGGGAGCAGTGAGGCTGTTCTTTAGATGGCATAGCTTGATTTGCTGGGAGATGGAAAAGAAGATATTGGAATAAATTACATTGGCAACCCTGCAACGTTACCAGCATGCTGGTAATGGGTCTGAGCTGTGCTTACAGCTACCACTTGCACAGTGCACACTCATGCCCTGGAGGTTACTGTATTCAGTGGCTTTCAAATCGTTCTTCCATTTGGCTCAGTTTTTAGTGGCTTTCCCAGCACAGTAGCAATACCATGGCTGGCATGCTTCTCTTCTGCTGCAATTTTCTTTTCTTGTCAGGAAAACTGAATTCAGCTTTGTAGTTTTTGACTCAGAGCAGCTGGAGGTGAATCTGGCAGAAAGTCCTCTCAGCATACAGGATGAAGGAGTCCCTTCCCCTTGCCCTGTAACTATTAGAGAAAGGCTAGATGTATTTCATGGCTTACGTTAGAAGCAAAGATAACAATGGCACGCAATTGAGTCCACAAATGTGCAGTAACAGAAAGGCCGTGATGAAAATGGAATGGTGCTTGAGAAATGCTTCTCAAATGATACGCAGATGTCAAAACATGCTCTACAGTGAGAGGAGGAAGAAGTTCCAATTTTCTTATCAAGTGAAGGCTGAGGGATGGCTTTGTCATTGCCTGAGCACACCAAAGGCTGGAGAGAAAACTTAGAGAAGGCTGCTGGATCTGGTAGGCACATGAGCTGGCCATACTACCTGCAGAAAGAATTGTATTTTTAATGTTAAATGTAATTAATGTTTGGAGCAGCACAGGCAGGGACTGGGTGACTTCTCTGATGCTCAGTGCCAGTTTAGGTAAGACCTGCATCCCCTTCTAGCACCACCAAGCTGAGAGTGATGAAGGAATGTCAGGGTAAAACAATCTGCTCTGTATTATGCTCAACGTCCAGCCACAGCCACATTGATTCCTTCCAGCTGAAAATGCACAAGAAGCCCCATGTTGGAAATTACTTAACTACTTTCTGGCACTTAAAGCTACTCATCTTCTGTATATTCCTTGCTCTGACAACAGAGATCTTTGTCCCTTTAAAACAGCAGTGCCTAGGAATATAAGAAATAACAGAATTGTCCTCTAAACTGGTAGGCTGGAAGATAAAATGCAGGGACTTCTGGCTTTTAAACCAAGTAGGTGCCATAGGCAAAGCATTCCCATACTCTGGGCCTCAGTTGGCTTGTAAATAAAATGGCTGTAGAAGTTACATATCCCAGTGAGAAACTGGATATTGTTAGGTTTGATAAACACTTGTGAAGTAGTCTGTGTGCCTAAATGGTTACTAAATGGAAACAACGTATTATTAACAGAAAAAATTAAATTCTTTTTATATGTAGTGACTCGCACACATCTCAGAAGTCAACTTTGGGTGGTGCAGTACCAGAGAACAGCACCTGAGATGTTCCTCAGAATACTTCAATGTGGCTACAGCCATTTGCAAGAGTAAAGTAGTTTAATACTGGGGAAATGCTTCTAACTTACAGTTGACTTTAAAATAGCACAGGGAATAAAAAAGTCTATGCATATGAAATTTCTTCAGCAACAATAATTATAGTTGCATGAAATACTACAGCAAGCCAAACAACTGAAAGCATCCTTAGTAACTGCTATGTAAAAGGACATTGTTAAATATCTTTGTAATCAGCTCTGGTTCCTTCAGTAATTTTCTAGTGAAGTTGCACTTCCAAACCTCCTCACATCTTGTCTATTGCCACCAGGAAAGGGGAGCTGCACGCTCCCCAGAGAACTGAAGCAGCACATTGTGCATGTTGGTGAGCAGAGCTCACTCTTGCTGTTAGCACTGCCTCCACACCACACCACACCCCAGGTATGAACACCGGTACAACCACGCGAATTCTGTCACTCCACACCAGGACTGCACGTGGCCCAGAAAACATACAACCAGGAAGCTGGGGCAGGCTTTTGGAGCACTGGAGAGAAAAGTATCTGTAAAGCACAGCAGCAGCAGCTGAGCACAGGAGACGAGCCTGCCTTGGCAGGGAGGGATGATCTGATAAGACAGTTTCCATCTCCGATTGCTTCAGTCCAAGGAGATCCTAAGTGCACGACCAGACCTTCATTCCAAGACACTGCTTAATACAACGCCTGACGCAAGAGGCTGATTTTCAAAGTTTTCTAATTTGAAGGAAATCCCTCAAAATCCCTCCCAGAATGTCAGAGTTAAACAGTTTGTTCAAGGCTTCCGCAGCTGAGGAGAACTGGCACAGAGCTACTGTGGAAATCCCTAGGCTGCGTCGCACAACAGCAGCCACACCTCAGCAGATCAGTATTGCTTCACACCACTGTGGTCCCTACCTGGGGAGAAGTCAGCCCATGGCTTTGCCCATTGCAGAAAGATGTGTCTGAGGATTTGTTAGGACTCCTTTTCCACTGAAGTGAACCTTGGTAGCTTTAAAAACTGTGATATTCTATTAGCTTTGCTCCTGAGGGACAGAGGGAATACACGGCAGGTTTTGATAGCCTGTGCTTTTATCTATTATTAACACCCACACATCAGGTGAGAGCACCTACAGACCATACACAACTCAGGGCTCTGCGGAACAAAGTGCTCTGGGGAATAAAGCGAAGCTGTTCATTATTCCCAAGCACTTCCAGTCTTTGTGCTATTGATGTAGCTCTGCTTGCCTTACGTGTTCTCACCACCAAATTCCTCAAAACATGATGTGCCTGACCTTGCTTGCCACCCTGGGAGTTTTGCCTAAATAAAGGTTCTGTCCTGTTGTGATTACTTTCTGCACAGGCAGCAGAATTACATGCAGCTGTGAGATGTGGCAAGCAGCAAACACATCCACGATCCTCCCTGTTTAGATACAATTGCGGACAACACAGAGATTTCAAGCTTAATTAGCAACACCAAGGAAGCTGTTACAGAGGCATTTCAAACCGCTTGCAGTTTAAGCTGATTAGAACTTCGTGAAAACAAAACAGAATTGTGTAGCAAATTGTTAGGCTAAAATTCAAGTCAAACTGAACCGCATCAAAGGAAATAAAGAAGTGACTATCGGCAAGAAGTGGTTTTTTTTTCTTTTCTTTTGGTGGGGAATTTAATTTCATAGCCTTTAATAAACCCAGTGTTCCAATCCAAGCTTGCCACTCTGGCAAGAAGCTTAACCAAAATAACATTGGAACTCAGAGCTGGCGGACCAAAGAGACTATAAATTGGTCAAATCCAGGCACAATACAAGAAAAAAAACCTGAAAATTCCATTCAATTTTCCTGGTTTAGAATTTTGATGTAACTGACCATTGACATGGAAATGTTATCTTGACCTTAACTGCTAAAGCTGACTTGTGGAGGAAAAAATGACTGAGACTCTGACATCTCAGTGGTTATTTATAGTTCCCCTCACTCTCCTTTTTCTTGGTATTTTTACATTTGAAATGAATTCTCGCCTGCCATGCGTTTCCTGAAGGACTGTTCGAGCAATGCAAGAACTTGTGACATAAAAACCATCAAGAAAATGGAACGTTGTTGATTAAAATGGAAAACAAATTTTAGTTGGAAACTCTCGTCAGTAAATTAGCATCCAGCAAAGCTGGGCTTGCTTTGGTTACGGATTGAACACTACCAGCCTTTTAACTACAACCTGTTTAAAGCTGGCTTTTTCTGCTTCCTGTGCTCTCCAAGAGAGATTTCCTGGAGAAACTAAAAAAAAAGGGGAAAGACAGGGCTACTGCTTGAGAGTCTGTAAGGCAAAAAGGAGTTTGTAAGGAGAAAAAAAAAAAAAAAAAAGACAGAATCCCTCCCTTTCACTCCTTGAGAATAAAACCCCCTCATCTCTCTAAGCCACAAGGAAAGGCACACAATCTATTTTCCTCTGCTTATTTCAAGTCACAGATAAGGGCATCTCTAAGTCACTCCTAATGGCTACTAAATAAATTAAATATTTCAGCCGGATATCAGTTTAACAGCTCCCCCTTCTACCTTAATTGCTCAAACAAAAAGAATGTAAAGCTTTTCCTGAATATCTCGTACAAGTCACAAGAGAAATTAATTTTCTCTAGTGGCAGGGGCAGAGCACTGGAAACTAAGGGTGCTTGGCTTCTGTCCTTGGTTCACCAGTGACTCAGAGAATAATTTCATTATTTTCCTCCTCCGTTCTTCATATTATCTATGGAGTGGGTTTAGTCAGCTATTAGGAGGTCTGTGATGCTCTGACTGAAGTCACATCTCTATTGCAAACACCAAAGTTGGCACCTGGAGCTACCAAGAAATAAACACCTCCCCAGACTGAAACAAAATGAAAACCCAAGCAAGAAAGTAATGAGATTTTGCACAGAATTTCACGGAGCTTTTACTGAAACACCTTTTGAGTGCAAGATAATGTCTTTTTCAGTATATACGTGCAAGTTGTGAAATACAGGTCATTGCAGCAGTTCAGCATAAGAATAGCTGCTTTTAATAGATAACATAATCTAGTATAAAGCTTGGAAAAAAACTCCCCAAAAACTCTCACAGCACTTGGATGCTGCTGCTACCCGAACTGTCAGTGAGAATACGATTTGCCCAAATCCGTGATATGTTTCCTAAAGAGTCGCCAAATGCGTTTATGTCCCTGATGTGAGGAGAATGGCTTGGAGCCTTTGGGGCAATGGGAGACTTATCTGTGCCTGAAATATAAGGGCTGAAAACTTTGTGGTGCTCTGAGGTCTTTCCAAAGGGAGAGGAAGAGGGACTTTCTTATTTCTTGAAGAAAGCCTCCCGAGTGAAATGTCTATTTTTAAAGACTCTGAAAGAACACTGGAAACCCACAGACAATCAGCATTGGCCACTGTCAAGAACAACAGAAAACAAAATTTAGTGAGTCAATGTAAGGCAAGAACTGTACTATACTCTTTCCCCTCTACACTAATACCAGAAATTTCTTTTTTTTTTTTTTNGGGGAGGAGGGAGGGGGCAGGATTTCTTCAGAGGTTTGAATTGAATTATTCCCTGGAGCAACATCCATTCTTCTATCTAGAGTCAGACTCTAACCGGAAATAAATCTAGGCTGCTGACTAAGTCCAGGGTCAAATATGTCACCTACCAGGTACTGGGATTATTTTTAGATGCAATGACATCCCTATTCTTTTCATTCAGATGACCTGGATGTTTGATTCGGTTCCTGGTCAGGGAAAGCAAGTTTGAGCCACCTGCTAAGATAAGAGTGACAAAGAAGGAAGGGATACAAAACCAGAAAATTGAGACAGCTATGTAAGAAGAACCCAGACAAGGCATGGCACAGAAAAGAGAACTTCCCAAAGAGGTCAAGTGAGATGTGAGAAAAGCGAAAGCTGCAGACTGATGTTCCAGCCGGGGAACTCGTCCATCACCTTCTTTCCTCCACTGTGAGATAACCTCATCCACAAAGACAGAGATAGAGAAGATGATTTACATCAATCCCTCTGCACCTCTTGCCCACCTCTGGGGGTGCTGCTGCTGGAACTCAGCTTGCTGTATAGCTGGGAGAGAAAGGATGCAACATTATTCCTTCTAATCTCACAACGAGATACCCACACTATAGATCAGATCCTTCCTGGAGTAAGTGAAAAGTAAACAAGAAGCTTTGGGCTACTCCACTGTTCAAGATACTGCTGTGGGAAGTTGGGCAGAAGAGTCCTTGAAACACAATTGTGTCCGAGTTGATCCAGCCTCTTGGCACTGTTCCTTTGCTCTCAATCTAGAAAAATTAAGGCTCCCTGAAAAAAACCAAGTTTTTCCTATTTTGTACCGACAACATGGAGACTTGGATACAGACATCTTGGATGGCAAAACCATTGGAATGCAAATAAGCTCAGGAGTTGCATCAAGAGCAGACAGGCATGTCTGAGTAGGTGGTAATTCTCTGGTGTCTGCAGGGTTAGCCAAGGATGTTCAGAGCAGGAAATATGCACTCTAAAGTAATTTCTTTCCCTTTCATTACCATGAGAAATTCTGGATTAATTTGGAATATGAAGGACACTGGTCTGAGCTGTCAAAAAGGTTTATGTCAGAGCAGAGCAGACCAAAAATCAAGCTGACAGTAGGCATTTCTTTACCAGGTCTTTTACATCACTTGAGGAGGCTGCCCTGGATGTTATTTCAAGTTGAAAAGCACAGCAGCTGAATACTGTGCTAGTCAACTGTCAGTCCCCAGTATTTACTAACCAGATTACCCGAGTTTGTGAAAGCACACCAAAGGCTTCCAGCCAAATATTACATTTAAAAAAAGAAACAACAGTTGAGAAAAAACCCAGCAAAACCCGAAGTGAATGGAGCTGTTGGAAGAGAAGAGATTCACTTGGGCACACACATCAGCACTACAACCTGCAGTGTCTTGTGACAGCACTTAAGAATCAACAAGCGAAGCAGAGCAGCAATGGCAGGAGAAACCAACTTGTCCAACCTCACTGTTTTCCTAGTGACACAGTTACATAAGAAATACGTATTTATATAAACACACTGAATGTATAATAGATGTTATATAACATGTCCATTCTCCCGTCAATAGCATCCTCTCAGTGCATGGACTCTCAGGCTGAAATCACAGTGGTTATGGAATATAGAAGAAAAAACAACATTATTGCAGGATCATTCTGATCTGTAACTGTTCCATTCCATTATGGAGATTTTCTTTCCATAACAGTGGAAAAGACCTTGCTCCAGTGCTTCTCACAGCACTTTAAAAGGTCTGAGATCACCTGCATCTGTGGTTGTTTCCCAATGTAACTGCTGAATTGCTCATTTCCATCCTAATACAACTTCCAACTTTCCTTTCTGAGGACCAGAAAGAAGTTGCCATTTCCCCAGCAAGAACGTCTGAACACCCAAAATAATCTCTCATGTTTTGTCAAGCAGCTCATGCAAAGTAAAACTGGACCACATCTTTCCATATGCAGCTTCTGATTTAATGGACCTATGAGGAACAACAGAAGGAAGGGCCACTCTTCATCAGGCTCTAACTATGGGCCAGATCCAGGTGAAAATGGACAAGACAGCCTGGTATTAGCACATGGATCATGTACCTGAGTGATCCAGGTAATGCAGGCCATAAGGACAAGTGCTGGTGTCTCCTAATGGAAGGATCACATTTTGTTGCTGCACTGGTGGCGCAAAGCGGTCACTCCCCACATGCACTGCCACACCAGCTTCCAAAGAGATGAGGGACAAGGACAGAGGGACAGGGAGTGGCAGTGAAGAGTGGGGAATAAAGAAGTCATCTAGGGTTTTCTGAATCATCCTCTTTCTCAAAGTTTACTGCTGGGGCAGCATAGTCCAGCTCTGCCCTACCTGCAAGTCTTCCTATGGAAAAGTTACTGTTGGCTCCTTCATATGCAGCATGAGTCCAGCGAGCATTGTCCTACCAGTTCTGCAAGGGCAGCTGAGGAGTCCTGCTGGAAACCTGGCCCCAGAGAGAAACAGCAGTGGAAAGCAGCCATTTCAGAAGCACATTATTAAGCCATCAGACCAGTAGCTACAAGATCCCCACGGAAAAGTTGATCCAGGCCCTTTGTATAATTACTTGAGCCCTCCCAGTCATTTATTCCCCTTTGTGGTTGGCAGGGAAAGTCAATATCTTATGGAGCTGCAAAGTCATAGGGCTTTTTAAGAAGCCAGGTTTGTAGGTGAAGACATTTCCCTTTGCAAAACCTTTGCTGGAGCACACACTGCTCAGCAGCAATCCAGGCTAATGCAGAGAGTTCAAATGAGCATGGCACGCAGGCAAATCTAAGCTTTCCATTTGCTTTACCTACATATGTTTTAACACTCACATTTTTCAATGAAGAGGCATAAAAATAGCTTAACTGTGCATATTGCCTACAGTACTGCTGGACTCCACCTGTGGGAAGGAACTGGAGTCTAAGTTTTATTAAAGTTTCACATGTTTCCAGGAGGTTGCTAATTACCCTGCGTGTTTTATACAGTATTTCTGGCTCCAGAGTCTTTCTGCACTTTTCTGAAAGAAACCCAACACAAAAATATTTGAGCCGAGACCTGGAATGTGTGACTGAAAATGAGGCACTCGCTCCAGGGTTCATCTAACCCCACATATCCTAGCTCTTACCAGGCTTTGGAGAGCACTTTGAGATCTGCTGGTAAGAAAATACTACCTGGATACCAAAGGCTTGTCTTTGCCATTTAGTTCTCCTGCTTCCATGCACTTTAAACCTCGCTGTTTGCCTGGCACTCCTGTGACTACAGCTGGGTGTACAAGCGATCTATTCAGGGCCTAATACAAGAATTAATTCACTTTGGGTACAATCCTCCTTTTAATGACCAAACGCTTAACAGTCACACACCGCAAAGTGTCCTCAGGGGTAGGGTGCTCCAGATTTTAGGATGGTTAATTCAAACCACCTTTTCTTAAAGACACTTGAAGCCAGCAGCTTGAGTTGGGGTATGTTCAGCATCCTGGAAAATAACAAAGCAGCCCATAGTCTCTGACAGAGAAGACAAACCACAAGATGTCTGGAAAGAAGGGCAATTTTTGAAAACAGCAGCTTTTACCTCTTCTGACCTAGATAGCTGACCACCCCAAGCACAACCTCCGAGTCCTTTTCTTGTGCTCCTTGAACAAAGGCAGACAAATCTCCAGCGGCCATAAACCATTGCTCTTCAGTGGTATCAGCTGGAGTTACTGACATCTGGACCTGCTGTGTCAATGGTCTAACAGGAGGAATGTGTTAGCTAGTGCCATGTACAGAACACAAGGATCTTGTCAGTACACTATGTGCATGCTTCCCACCGTGCTTGGGCTCTCTGCTCTCTTTTGGGAACGTGACAAAAAGAAAACCAAGCAAGACACCACTCCTTCCACCCTAAATCCACAGTTTGTGAGGTCCTTGGTGCTATACCAGCATTGTTTCTGTGCAGAACCCCTGGCAACCGATCCACTTAGGATTTTTAGTGCTTTACAGGTTTGACTAAATCAAGACTTCCATGGCAGTGCCCAGGCATTGCTCAAACACAACAAGAGACAGACTTACCACTTACTAAGGCTTCCTTAGCTGGCTGTACAGAAAGCTCTGATCCTTCCTAAGGAAGGCACTTTGCCAGATGAATCTCCACCTGGAGATAAAACTGGTGTGCCAGAAGATGGTTTTGTTCCTGAACAAATAGATGGCCTCACAGTTGGGTGTGTTAAACCAATTTTGTTCAAATGAGTCCTGGATGTTCATCAGTCCATGCCTCTCTACTCCACTGCTCTGACATCCTACTAATCCACTAATTTTATCAACAGGTTTTTTTCTTTGTTATTAATAACAGACTACAGATAAGCATCAAGTACTATCAGACATAACAGCTCTGCAGTACCACACTAGGAATCTGTTTCAGCCATGCTCATTCACATGGTTTCTCTTGCAGGGACAGTTGCACTGGTCTCAAAGATGTGGCTGGGGGGCAGATGGTTTATCCCAGGTTACCATCACAGGGAGCCTTAAGCAGAAGCCATTAATAAGCTGTGTGATTTAACGACATTTCAGGATTTGTATAATGTGTGGAAGTTACTCTACACATTTATTATGAAATAAAAACTTCAGTGTACAAAATGTTGTCCAGAAAGACTTAAGAATTGCTTCAACAGGAGGAAAAGCTAGTTTACCTTACCACAGTATAAATTGCTAATTACTCCACCACACCCCTGGAAAGCAACAAGCTCACTCTGGATGTTATTGTGTAGATGATATGAAATGTCTAAATGACATTGTCAAAGCTACTGGTCAAGCCTATGTCTGCAGCAAGTAAAGGGCTCAGAATTACCATGCAGAGATGATCCTAGGGCTAAAAGCACGGAGAGAACTTGAAGACTGACTATTCCCCAAAAGACAAAACTGCAGTGTAAAATAAAGTGCAGTCCTAATGTTAGATCTTTCACAAATAGAACCAGGAGAAAAAGACGTGGAAGTTCCCTTGGGAAGAAAGCGAGAAGCATCTGCAACAGCTGATACAGAGTGAGGGGAACCTCTGAAACTAATCTGAGGTAGTTTTATGCATCTGTAAATCCATTTCTATAAGCTTCAACTTCATAAACCTTTTAAATTATTCAGTACCTATTGGATGTTACAGTTACTGGCTGTAATCTTAAAACAGTTTGAATGAATGTTGATGACATTGCATTAAGGTACGTGGAGTACCAGGAGCCCCTAATGATGCCCTCTGTCAATAATACACTGCTGCAGAGAAGAGAACATGTTCCTCCTTAGCTGTCCTTGCTAGCCTAGGAGATGGTAAGGTGCAGAAGGGAAATCCAGCTAGGAGAAGCTCCCAGCATCCCAAAACCATGGCCAATCCAGTCAGCTAAGCCCTCTGAAGTCACGCCATGCAAGTCTCAATGAACAAACAATTAACATCAACCCATTTCTCAGGAATGGATAACTAAGGCACAGTGAAGCAACTCAAGCAGAGCAAAAAACAGACCTAAGGTAATGAAGAACTCAGAAGAGGAGCCAGGGCTGTGAGATATGGACCCAGAACAGTGTTCAAATAGCTCAGCCTCTGCTACATTAAGTTAATCAGATTTCTTCTTTCCTTCCTCCTGCTTTAGGGTACCCTCAACTGTTTTGGCACGTTTGGGGCCAGCAAGAAGACCTGTTGGATTCTGGATCTAGGAGCTAAGGAAGCACCAAGGGGAAGGACTGCCAGGCACCTGGAAGGACATAGTAATACTCTAGGCAAGTAGAGGAGGAGAAAGGCATTTCCCAGCTAGCTCCCAGAACCCTGACATTAGAGTGCAAGAGGTAACTCAAGTGCCAGGAAAACATCTCAGGGAAATGTGGACAGAAAACACAGTGTTGAACCCAGCTCTAGCAGCCTGGCCATGCCACCCCAAATACCTGGTGTCACAAAGGGGCACAGGGTAGCTCACCTGCCCATCCATACCCTATATGGGGTAAAAGCAGCACCACAGGGCCATTTTTCACACTAAGACCTCCTCTCTATGAGGCAGACCAGGAATTCCTTTTTTTGGCAGACTTGTGAAAGACTCTTTACATTTTCCTCTTCCTTTCCTACAGGTGCTGCTATTTGGCACACACAGCTGACACATCACCTACACATGCCCCTGAGCTTTGTAAATTCCATCTAGCAACATGTTAGCTCAGACATGCAAGATGAACTCAATTCAGAATGGAAAGAGAGTGACCACAGTAGAACCCCATTTTTAAAATCTTTGGCAAGGATTTCAGAGGGTAGGGTAATCTCTACCCTATATTTTTATATGCCAGGATATTTTGCAAAATTACTTGTGCTTTAGATCCCATTCACTTCCTTAAAAAAGATATTTTTTTCCACCAAAACCTGCTGAAAAAGAAATCTATTGCAGAAAGGGGCAGCTGCACCTTGCAGAAATGCACAGCTGAAGATCTTTTATGTAAGACTCCCCCTGACTGTGTGGAGAGCTGTTAAGATGTCAGATCATGGTTTGTTGCTCTCAGGGAGGCTGCTGCAGCACTCAGTCAGAACAAGTTTACGTCTTGGAGGAATTAATTTGTCTGAATAATGTCATCCTGGTTAAACAAAATGTTAGGGAAAATATTGCAGCATTCTGGTGCACCTCCCTGAACTGATGCCTATATATGGGGATTAGCCAGCGTGAAAGGGATCCTGCTGAGTCAAACTGGATTATAGCAGTATTATTTTATAGAGACAGTAGAAAAGAGGAGGGAGGAAGGAGCTAGGGAAATCTTGCAAAAACATCAGCTGTTTGACATGTTAAAGCAAACAGCACAGATACGAAAATGCTGCCTGCTTACACAAGTGCATCAGAGCCAGGTCAGCTGACAGCAGTAACCCAAAAAAAAGTCTTTACCCCTTTTAGCCCTTCAAGCAACCCAACTCCCAGAAAGCAAGGTGGATTTCCGTGCTTTCTTAGGCATCAGGAGATGTGCTTGTGTTCCCATGGTGGCACCCTGGCACTGGTGGTGATGTTCCTTACATGAAGAATTGCCAGGCCTCCAGGCCTTTCCAATTGCCCAAACAGCACGTAAGGGGGCAAATGAGCTTGCAGACTCAGCTCTCAGAGCCCTTGGGGAGCTGGTGCAGATGGCAGGAAGGGAAAACATGTAGGTTTTCAATAAAGTCCCTGAGGTGCCTCCATTTATCATCACCAGGCACTCACACAATCATTTATGTGGTGATTGTTCAATGCTGGCTGGAGACTCAGGGCTGGTGGCAATTCACAAACGGGACATGTCCTTGTACATCTTGTTTGCAGAGCTGGATCTGCAGTGTGTTCTTAGAACATGCTGGGAGGGCTGATGTCCTCCCTCTCTCTCTCTCTCCAGCAAACAGCTTGACCTTACAGTAATGGCATAAATTCCTCTCTGCCTGTCTTGCTCTGGCCCAGCAAATATTTACCTGTGCAAGTAAGCAATGCCTACACCAACCCCCTGCGCCCAGCAATGCAGGGACAGAAGACCGGGTGAATATCCTACAGCTGTGGTCAGCAAACAGTGCAAAGGACCCAAAGGTGGGTGAAGAAGACCCCTCCACAATTATGTCATTAAAGGACAGACCCTATTTAAGCACATAAAAGCAGCAAAACTCAGGAAGAGGAAGAGGTGGCACGTTTTAGGCCAGAAAGAGTTGTCACAGTACGAGCCAAGGCTCGTGCCTCTCTTTGTAGTGTGTCTATTCAGCAGTGCTGGTCTTGGTAGATCAAAACCCCTGTGCCTGCTCCCCCTGGGAAGTGTCAGTCTAACTGAGTGTGGTAGATTGTGCTAAAAGTTGTGCTTTGCAGCACTGAGCTGAAGACCACTGTGGTAGCAGTGGAAAAACACTCCTCCATCCTCCACTGCCCAATGCCAGAATATCCAAAGCAATGCTATGCTAGTCAGAGCTTACAAACACATGGTTTGAAGGAAAAATTCAAATGGATTTGAGTCATGGGAGTATAAAAAAATTCTCAAAAAACCAAATAGAACATATCAGTCATGTTGTAACTTAGAAAGCCAAAATTTCCTCCCAAAGACAGCAGTGAAACAGCTTCCAAGATTCCAGGACGCATCTCTGTCTGGAGCTAATAAGGACATGTTTTTTAATCCAAGTTTCAAGCCCAGTAAAATCCATTTCTGACAATAAGAACCCAGCCAGCCAAAGAAATGACACCACACCTTCCTAACCCACCTTTTGTTCACATTGTAGCCCATCCAGCTCATCCCCCCAGCACTGCTATGTTCAATGTGGTGCCCACTGCATACCTTCCATGGACTAAGACCCTTTTCCACCTCCTTTTTGCAGTCATCTGTATTAGCTCTGTGTTTTTCCAAGCAGGAAGGTGGAGCAGGCTGGGAGACCGTGGTGGGAAGACAAGTGCAGTCCTGACCCTCATCATCCCAAGGAACACTTCCATCCCTCCCCTGACCCTCTCTAGCACATCCCAGGGTATTTTCTGCATGCTGGCTTCAGCAGGAGCTGCAGCAAGACCTCTTCCTGAGCAGTCTTTTCTGTCACATCTCCCCTACATCTAAGAAAGGGTGGTTTTGGGGTGGTTTTGCCCTCCAGCTGAGGCAGTTTCAGAGATTGGGTCCACTCATCTCCAGGGCCCATTTCCTTACCACTTAAAACAATCTGGGCATATTGCAACTCCACTTTCTCTTCCTGGCTATGTCAAAGAAAATGGTCAGAACTGCCTTTTCTGGTGGAGTCAGTCCTGAATGAGAGTGAATTAGAGCAGACTAAACAACCAGGCCATGTGGGAGCTATAGGTGGAAGAAAACCTACTTTCTAGGTATTCAGATGCTGCTTGTCTTAAATACACCGAGCAAAGGTGACACCAGCACTGGGGTGATTGCGAGAGCTGCTGGTAGGGCTGGTTAAAATGTCCTTCTCTAGGAGGTACCAATAGCTCTCCACCATCACTCCCACGGCACGTGCATGTCAGCCCAAGCACGTGGCTTGTAGCTAGATGAAGTTATCTGGGATGAATTCCACCACAAGCATCAGAGCCATTTAACAGAAATCCCCTTGTGCTCCCTTAAAGAAACAGCAGTAAAAACCAAAGCAACCCCCCACACTCCCTGTGTGTAAACATCAGCAAAAACTAAGTAGTTTAATATATTTTGCAAAAGTAAAACCAGAGTAAATGCTTTGCCTCCAACACATCAGGAACATATTATTACCACATTGTCTTCAGTGATTATTCAAGCAATGCATTTAAATGTTCAGGGAGAAGAATGTTTGCTAAAATATTGTTATGTAACATGGGGAAAATGACTAATTCTGCCCTTGATCTTTTCCTATTTTGCTCCAAGTAAGAGTCATTAGAACTCATTCTCTGGTCGAAGCAGCAGCACGGCCGAATTCTGACCCAATTCCCCCAGTGGCTTTTACAGTGGGCCGATCCTACCCCAGGCAGCTGAGCTATTCCAGAATTACTGAGCATAACTGTCTTCTGAATCAGTCCTCCAGGGCTGCACTTTTCCAAAGGCAGGTGAAATAAACAACGCACATTTCTCCACGCTCCCTGCTGACGGAGGTCAGAGATCATTTACTTCCTGTTCCTCATGACTTGTGAAGAGTCTGGAGCCTCACACACAAGCCAAGTGGGGCCAGCTCCATCCAGTAGTTGTGTGCATACTTCAGCAACTGCTGATTCACAGAGTGGGATTGTTAGATGAATTCCTCTCCCGACAGCAGATGCAGAAGATAAAGACCTGTTCTGTGTATCCTTATTTCCAGTCCATTTGCATCAACATTTTCCTATCCTAGTGGAAAAATAAAACCAAAAAACCAAGCAACAACTACAAAAAAAAGAAAATCAGAGGTTGAAAAACTTTCAGTAGCCTTTTTTAAGTTGTGATCCAATCCAACCTGTACTGGACTGAAAGCCATCCTGCATATACAGAGAGAAGGTGACACTGACCCTGGGGTGTACTCACAGAAGAATTATAGTTAACAGCCAGTAAGAAAAAACAACGTTGTTTAAAGCTTCAGAAAGGCCCCTGACTTCCCCTCCTAAATGAAAAATTTGCATGGGAAATGCCTGATCCTGCCACACTTTTGAGAATTAGCTTTTCACTAGTGGGGACAAAAAAAGAGAAAAATCTGTTCTTGGGGTTTCCTTTCAAAGCTTTCAGATTCTAGCCTTCAAAACATGTGATACAAGATTTTTCATTTTGGGGGATAACTGGGGTGAAAGCAGAACTTCTGAATGACCTTCAGCTGAAATCCATTTCTCGGGCAACTTTGTCCATAACTGACTGGAGAGGCAGGGATGGGTTTTAGCTCTCCCAGGGCTGTGTTGCCCCATCAGGTGATATATCACAGCTCAGGGATCTGCAGTCCTCATCAGGCTGGGGTTGTGTTTTTATCCTTCCTATAACCTTCAGCTAGGAGCATAATACTATGCATGATTAGATAGGTTGGGCAAGTCTACATCTTGCTTAGCTTGGAGTTAAGAGGGAGAAAATTTATTGAAATCAAGTATTTGGGATTTATCCAGATATTTCCACAGCCAGAATCCAGCACCTTGGGGCCAACCCTATAAAATTCTCTCCCTTTTCCTAAGATTGAGGTTAAAAGGCACTCATGAAGCTCTGTCACTGCATTAACCAATTCCAGTGAGATTCACCCAATCTGCCATAGACATCCTAATTGTCATCCACTGGACACCTGTTACAGCACTTCTGTTATTTTTAATTAACCACATCCAAAATAAAATTACCAGCTCAGTCCTCAGTGAGTCTAACTTGAATCCATGTCCCCTCAGTAACAGCGAGGGCTGCTGTAAGTGGACAAAAATGCATCAGCCTGCTAAGGGACAGTGAGGCAGAAAGTCCCTAACCATACCAGGAGGTTCTGGAAGGCAAATAAGGCTCCTTCTCCAGCTAGAACATCAGGGCTTATTTTGCAATTAGGCAAGAGAAAATAAAGGGACAAGAAGATTTCCTGCTGTGATGGGGCATTTGCAATGCAGTCCCTATAACTGCATCTCATTCCTAGCAGCACCAGTCTACACAGTGCTGGGTTATTATGTAGTGTCTTGGACTGTTTGGAGGTAATAAGCATTCACCGAAAATGGACTGCTATTAGCCACTGGCAAAAGCTGATTATAATAGTGCCAGCACTGGAATATGTTTTCCAGCCATTTACAAGAGGAGTAAAATAACAGGAGGGGGGGAAGAAAAAAAATCACATTTGCCAGTGTTTGGAGCGTGGTGTGCTCTACATACAATTATCGAGAGAATGACAGGAAATTGACCCATTTACTCAGAAAAGTTCCTATCGTGTTCTGCACTATTTCATTTCATGCCCATTTGAGAACAAGTCATTTCTCTTCAGGGCAGAAGATAAATTGTCAGCTCGTACACACATCTCTTCCCATTGCCAGGCACAAAAATATCACAAAGAAACATTTTCCTGCCCTCTGCTTAATTTTCTTCTTCTTCTTCATCTTCTCTAATAAATGGTGCTAACTATAAAAGTCAACGGACTGTAAATAAACTCAATTCTATTCCTACCTTACCTTATGATTGATTTTTGGACATAATGTATTCCACCCACAAGGTCTCTTGTCTGATTCAACCGCTTTTCTCAGCACCAGAGAAAAATCAGATAACCTCGGTGGAACAGCTTCATGTAAAAACAGAAACATTTGGCAACTACAGTTTTCCTAATGGCACATTGCAATACAGGCTACAGAGCACACCAGTGCCCAGCTCTGTGTCAGCGTGGGGAGAGTTCTGGGCATGAAAGGGGCTGCCAGCAGGGCCATTTCAGAAACAGCAGCATGAAGAGGTGCTTGGGTTATGTACGTACACCTTGGACAGGGTGTGGGGAAGCACCAGGCAGCTTCCCAGATCTGCCCTTGGACTTACTCTGCCCATTTGAGCCAACCACTTCTCCTCTCGCTCTGAACGTGCTTGACAGAGGGCAAAAGGACACCATCATGGACAGGAAATTCACACAAAAAGGACCTAGAGACCTGAAGACAGCAAGGTCCATGGTGAGGGGCAGCATGCACACGTAAGAAGAAAAAAGGACATCATGGAAATGTCTCTATCTACATCCTAAGCTCAAGTTTCTAGAGAACTGAGCTTGCTTGCTATTCCTGCTCCCTTCAAGTGGCAATGCTCAGATCGGGTTAATATCAAGGACATCAATCAACACGGAATTCAACTGCATCCCTGATGGAAGTGCCAGCAGTCTGGGTTTGCAAGAACACAGGTGTCTCCCGTGCCGTACAGCTGGAGAACTGCTAATGTAAGGATGAGCCTTGGGCACAGAGCAGCCAGCATGGCAATAATTTTGTACTCCCCAGCTCCTGTCAGATCCATCAAATACCATTCCAGTCCACAGCTGGTTTCTTTCTTGAAGTTTAAATTAGAGCAGCTCCACAAACCCCCAGTGCACACAACTTTTCCTACAGCTGGCACGTTGGCCAGCACACCCCAGCTTATCTTCCAGCCCTCGCTCTGCAAGGTGCAACTTCTTTCACGTGTCCATAGTGAACAGTACTGAACACATTGTTCATTTACTCTCAAACTTTATATTCTACCTGATCACTTAACACTGTTCTTTCACCTGAAGAGTATGTTCCCTGTGCTCTTCCATCCTGCAGCATCATTTCTACGAGTGAAAATTACCTATTTGGAGAAGGAAATGAGATGGGGAAGGGAGCTCAGAGCCAGAACTAGCCTCAGTAGTTGCAGCACTCCAATCCTATACTGAGCACAGCAAAACTCATGTTTTGGAAAGAAACCAGTCATGGAAAGTGTTATTCTGGCTCTGACTATGATGGAGATATGGGATGGAAATATGAAGACTATCAGCTTGGGAAGCACAAAGGAAAGAAGAGCCTTTCTTCACAAACCAGCAAAATATTCAAGGTTCTGCTAATTCACATCTGGACTACTTCCCGTCTCCTCCCCAAACCTGTTCCCCAGCTAGTAAAAGGGATTAGCAGAGTAACAAAAGGAGGAGTTTCCAGGTCAAGAATCATATGGAAATTATAGCCAAAACCAAATTGTTTGGATCTGGTCTTAGTCCCAGAGAAAAGCTGTTTGCTCCTGCTTAGTACAGAGCCCAGCTGCCTCAGAAACACAAAGTTTGCACATTCCGACAGGGAATATGAAAAAGAGGGAGAGAGAAATAAAACAGCTCCCTACCTCACAGTGAGAGGGTTTTGTTCCTCTCTGGCCAACAGTATGGACATCTAGACATGTGCAAGAGAACAGCAGAGACCATTACCTGCTGGGGAATAGGATTGCTGTTCCCCTCTGTGAGCGCAGCCAGATTCACTCAACTCCCTAGGAAAAACAGTGGAAGCATTAAGAGACACTTTTACCTTCCTGTCTTCATCAGCTGAGGAAAGAATTTCCTGTGGCTAATCACACATTTTAGCACCAAGGTAGTGATTGTCCTCTAACTGCAAACATCTGCCTCCAGCCTGGGGGAGAGCCCAGCTCTGACCACAGAGCTTTGGGCACTGGCACTGGGTGGCTGCAGGACGGGATGGGGGTCCCTCACCCCCTACCCTGTGGTGCACACGCTGTCATGGGAACATGACCATTTCCAAAATGGGATCCAGCACTGGAGGTGCCAGCTCCTGACTGTGTGCAGCCTCCTGCTACATGCCAACCCCATCCAGTCCTCCTTCCTGCTGCCCACCCTGCCTGATCAAAGTCCACAGAGGCCTTCAGGTCTGTTAGCTATCAGGAGGAACTGAACTCTTCCCTTAAGGTCAGATTCAAAGCCCACTAATCCACATATCTGTGGCAATTTTTCCACTGATGGTATATAGCTCCAGTTTTAAATCAGGCAATTGCTTGCTGCTTATCCACAGACCAGGCTCATTGGGCTCACTCTTGGTCCCTTAGAAGATAACGAAATTCTTCCTAGCATTGAGAAAAAGGAAACAGGGCTCTTCAAATGCCCCACTCCCTCCCCTTGCTTCCTATTCCTTTGTTTATAAATGTTGTAGTATGAGCTTTATACTGATTCCACAGCCTCAAAGTCCTGTTGATTCTCACTCAAAGGGAAGACCAGGGATGTGACCCATCCACCATCTGTGCAGGAGCAAACACCCTTGCACACGAGGAAATTTGCCTCCAACTCCTCACCTTGCTTCATGCATAAATGCTCACCTTCTCTCAACATGAAAAAAAAAAAGAAGGCAGAAACAAAACAAACATCTTCCTCTGCCAATACATACATGTGTACACATGCACAAATACTTAGGAAAAATTGAAGAATCTGTAGATGGAGGGGTTAGTGCCAGATTTTAAAATTATTAAACATTATGTACAAAGAAAACATAATGAGCTCCTACGGGATGTAGAAAAAATTACCCATGAATGAGAGGAAAATGGATAACCACTCCTGGGTTTGCCACTGGTGAATTATTTAATAATCACTCCCCAGCAGATGGAATATATTTATTCACCCCATTGGAGCACACTCTGCAATTTATTTACACTGCTTTAAAATATAATTATTTATTTAAAAAATAAACAAGGTATCCACAAGGGAAAAGGGAAGGAAACAAGCTTAGAGGGGGAAAAAGTATGTTTTGAGCTTTTCAGTTAATTTTAGGGAATTTCCACTAAAATTCACTTGACTCTTCCTTACTTCTATTTAAAAAAAAAAAAAAACAAAACAGAAAATGAGAATTCTTTTGATCAAGCCAGTCTAGATTCTTCACATACTCAAGAGGATCACTTCCTGAGATGGGGGCCTGTGTCTCATGTCTTTCCTTAGCCACATTGTCTTGGGCACCACAAATGGGATTCAGCTCCTATTAATTTCAAAGAAAACATTCAAACTGGGATCAGTGGGAGCAGGCCCATAACTTAGACTAATTTGTTTTATAGGATCCAGTCCCGTATCTAAGCTAGAGTGACCCTAACCCATGGCTCAAAAAGCACTCAGCCTTGCCATTTAATTAGCTACTTATTCTAAAATGCAAAGAGTGCCATTTAGCAAAGTCTGAAAATGCAGAAGGTACCCTTTAGTACCGTATAAGTGCATAAGTGTACTGCCTGCTCCCAAAATTAAAATAGCACTTGTGAGTAAAAGGCTCTGCCCACTCAACAGCAAAGTATGCTACTGATAATTGAAGACCAATTTGGACAAACATGAGGGAAAGTCCATGAGAAGAAGGAATACCTTTCCCAGGCAAATGCCAAATCATTTCAGATTGAATTCAGGCTTCCAGATTCTTCCTGTGCAAGTCTGTGTGTATGTACAGGTATACATTAGCCATGGAGGGCGGCACAGAAACTCTATTACGCAGCTGGGCACAGATGTTTTTAGGAGCCAGAAGTCATCTGGGAGAGGGGAGGTCAAGAGAAACCCCACAGTGTAACACAAGCTTTCATACTTTGCCCAAAGAACACAACAAAAAACCCCAACCCCAAGCCCTAAACCACTGTTCCCTCACCAAAGAAAAATCTAGTTGCTATTGGTGAAACCTCTTTGCAAGTTTTTCAACAATCCATTCTGATTTTCTTTAAAACCAGTGAAGTTTACTTATGTATCTCAAATGTGGAAGAGTCCCATGGTGAAACCATCAATGGTTATTGGAGACGTAACACTTTCTAAAGTGACTAAAGAATAAGATGACTTACTACTAAGAGTTGAAGTCTCATTGTCAAGAGTGGGTTAGCAAACCAAAAGCAGCCAATTGCTCAGTCATTTATGTGCTTTTGAAAACGTTTCTCCAGGTCCTGATGATATTTTTTCTCTCACACCTTGCCTCCCTTCCCCTGACCAAGAAAATCTGCAACTAATATGAATAGATATTTTGTAAAATATTTCACCTTAAACAAAATAAAAATCTGATAGACTAAATCCAGCTGCAGGCATGGATGCCAGTGCTTTACCAGCTAGCTAGTTCAGCAAAAGGGCTGCTCCATAAATAATCTAGTATAGTGAATGCTATACATCTTTAAAGTTAAAATGGACTACCCAGAATACTCTTACTTAGTTCAGATTGAGGAGAGCAAATCAATGTGTCCTCCTTACTAGGAAAAGGCTCAAACATAAGCAAATCCTCTCTTGAACTGGGAGTGCTGCACTTTCAACAAAAAATCCAAACTGACCTCTACAATCTCAACATCCTGGAAGAGTAAAAGCAAATTCACTGTGTATTATTTCTAGAAAGAGAGAGATCAGATTTCAAAAATTGCTTCCACCACAACAACCTAACACATAATGACAGACAGTACAGATGTGCATGTCTCCGGTGGGATGTGGACAATACAGACAAGGGGGCAAAGTTCTCCCTATGCCCTCCTGAGAAGGAAAGATGGGAATGTCGAACACCTTGTGTGGAGTTATGCACTCGTTTATTTTAAAGACAGAAAGGATTAAATACATCTACATAAAGGAAAGAAAAAGTGTTTAAACAACAATAAAAAAAAAGATTTAGTGGCATTAATAAAGAACTCGCTTAAACCAGCATGTCACCATTAAAGTAATTAATAGGGCATGCAAGACATTTCAGCAGAAAGTGAGCAGGGCTCGCATTAGAGCCTTTTAAGTTTTCACATGACCTCAAGACAGACTACAGCATTCCTGTGCAAAAGTACCCTCTAAAAAAGAGATGGGGGCATTCAAGTCTATAAAAGAGTGATTTTAAAATTTAAATGATACGGTCTAAGTCTAAAATGCAAAGGTTAAGGGAATATTAGAAGGGCAATAATTCTATCTGATTAAACTTTTATCCAAAATGACAATAAAATGTTCAAAATGAATTAAGGATTTTATTAACAGATGCAGAGGCTCTATAAAAGAGTTCGAAATCTTAAGTACCAGAGAGGAGAGGTTTAATTTTTTTTTGTCTGGATGGAGGTGATATTGCTATAAAACTTTAATCTTATTGCCATGCCACAGTGGAAGTAAAACTGTCAGAGGTAATAGAGCAAATCAGGACTGCTTTCTCTCCCCGCTCTGTGTTGCAAGGGCCTCTTTCCAGAATATAAGAATATGCACGTTCTATGTATGGCATTGATCCTATAGGTGACAGACACATGTGGACAGGTTATGGGCTGATGATTCACCTGGGCTTCTGCTGGTTGCAGCAGCCCCAAGGTGGTAAGTACAGGTAAATTATATGGACCATTTCAAATGAGTACTGAGTAAAAATTGGTGCTATACCACCAGGGACTCTTCAGAACATCTCAGCCTTTCCAAAACAGAATTCACTATTTCAGGACAGTTTCAGACATTTTACTTGTTTATTGGTACCTGTATGTAGTAAGAGGATAACACTGATTTCCGAGCCCTTGAACAAAGGCATTTCACTACTTTAGAATGATCAAGTTTAAGCCAGCCATAAATCTGTGGAACAGGATAAAAAACAAGACTTTCGTGAAAATTATTACTAAATACTAGATATGATTTAGAGCACGGCTCAGCTCCATCAGGGCATTTAGGAGCCATGATTTCAGCCATCACTAATCTTTTCTTCTGTTTTGCTTCTGCTAAATTCTGGCAACTTGGTTGCCTTGGTGATGGCTGCAGTGCCTGTGGCAGATGCACTGGAAGACATCCTGCAAAGGGGTTTGGCTTTTCCGGGAACTCTTGAACCTTTTGCATGTTGGCAGGAATGCTGTGATGGCCACCTGTGCCTATTCCACCACCCTCCGACCCACCACTGTCAGCACTGGGCACAACCCGGCCCCCAGCCAGCCCCTGTCACACCCTCCACAGGAGGACCCAGGACCCATCATGCTGCAGCTGCCCCCGTTCCTTGCTGAGGAACCCAAAAGGCACCTTCAGGGATGCCTACACCCTTCTTTGGCCCTGCAGTACCCACAAGAAAAGCACAGCTCCTCAGAGGAGCAACCAACTGCAAATTGCCAGGGAGACTAGGATGTCAAACAAATATTTTTCTTTTCACAACAGAACATAAATATTTGGCAGCACATTCAATTTAAAAAGTCTAGAAGTTACTCAAAGAGATTGGCGAACGTTGCTATGATGTTCGTTTGCTTCCTAAAATATGACCAGCCACAGATGGCTTGCTGTAGGAAATACTAAATAAATTTTTTAAAGTGTTGTCTGGCTTGAACACAGATTGCATTTACACAGATACCTTTGTTGGTGGAATGCCAAGATGGTGTATTGGTTCAAACGACCTTAAACAAAAAACTACCTTGTCAGGAGCTAATGGAATATTCATACTTAAAATCTCAATCCCTGATAACATCTGAGAATTAATTTACATTTCAACACTGTTGTTTTCCCCCCTCTTGCTGTATTTCCCTTCAAAATCAAAGGAAAATATCTGGGTTTGGTCAGTAGCAACTTTTAGGTTTTGAGCACAATAAACATTACTTTTTAAATCTTCGAAGCAGCTTGAAAAAACGCCTACATAAAGAACATTAAGTGACGTAAGAATCTGGAAGGCCACTCAGTGTTAAAGAGTCAAACAGCAAGGATGCAAATACAATGAGCTGCAGCCTTAAACTATCACACATTAGTAGATTGACTTCTGCAAGAAAATAAAAATCAAAACAATACAAAGACTTTTTTCAATGGCCAGCATCTGCAGGAGCACATTCCTACAGTGACTAAAGACTATCAAATCTGTGCTTTATAACCTCAGACCAAAGAGGTCACAAAGATTCTTATTTCTTTCCCCCTCCATAAAGCTCCATTTTTAACACAAACAAAAGCCTTTGGAAACATAGACGTAGCACAAAAATTGCCACCAGTTTCTAACTGCCTGAACTTACTGCACTGCCTCAGAGAGCTGCATGGTAAGTCTGCCTTGAGAGCTACAGCATCAGGTTGGTGTGGAAAACCTACATGGTGCTTCTGTGTCAAATGTTTGTCAGGAAACAGCGGCCTGGGAAAAGCAGGGACAATGCCGAGCAGATCTCATCACTCATTTTAAGTAATCCAGAACCCATGGTGGTTCCATGCTCACCCATATGCGTGGTGCCATCCCTGCCTAACCCACACGGAGACGGGTACACACCGTGGGACTGCCGGTCTCGCTGACCTCATCAACCTCTCTGCTCCTGTGAAGGCTGCTACCTACCAGTGCACAATAATCTCTTGTCCCCAGCAAATGCCACAGCATCAGAGTTGAGCTATAATCTGGTTTTCCTTCTACCCAAAATACCCCAGTGGATGATTTATCGCCTCTGTCAATATTGTACTTGGCCCACAGCTTTGTAATCAACGCAGATGAGACGAAACAACAGTCTTACAATTTGCTTTGTCCCTACGTGAGTACCAAACACTTTCCGTACTCTTAGAATCAATAAACTTTTTCTCCTGTCACCATTCCCAATTGTTGCACTTTCCCTACACCGGCATAATTTTATTTTTTTCCAACCAGAAATCTCCCAAGCCCACTGGGGTTTCTGTGTGCATGATGGCAAGCTAAACTATTTCCTCCACTGCAAACAAACATTGCATGCAGGCAAATCATGTCCTGGAGTGAAGAGCAGAGGCAGATACTAGAGGGAGGATCGACTCACAGACTGAGATTTTGCCAGAGCAAATTCCTTGGAGTGTGGCTTCACCAAGGAGACGGCTCAAGTGGCATGCTGCAAGAGCCTGCTGGCCTCCCTGGCACTCAGGCTTGCAAATCACTGTCTGAACTGAAGGAAGAGGGCATCTGGAATTGAGAGTGAGCAAGACAAGACTTTGTTCTCTGAAAGGCTGCTCAGGGGAAACCATACCTGCTAAATCCAAACACATCCATTCCAGGACAGATTCGGCTCCGTTACCCACAGGTACTGCAGTACCTGTTCAGCTTTGCCAGCAGCTCTGCACAGGAGCACTGGTAAAAATAACCAGTACTTAATGGTTTGTTTACTTCAGTGAGTTCCACTTTTTTTACTGCAATGGACATTGCAGTGCTTTGACATCACTGCATTAGAAAGGACAGAGCTCCATAACACACAGATCTGATGGAAACACACACCTAAATTACAGGCCCAATTTCAAATAAATCACAGCCTTTCCTGAATAATTGTCTTCAGCAGTTAGAATTGACAAATAACTATGCAGAGTTACAAGCAAGCAGTAGGACTACATGGAAAGGAACACAGTCATGGTACCTCCCACCTTCCTGGGTTTTCCAAGAGCCCTCACTCAGCTTTCAAATATTTGTTCACATTCATGTCCAGTCTCTAAACAGCAGTGGTTGCAAGACGGGAAGAAAAGAAAGCTAACTCCTTCACCTGAAGATCTTTACAGGCTGAACTGCAACTACGTAGAAAATTGGGATGTGGAAAACCTGAACTGTACAGTGCAGGATGCGTTTGTGGTCCTGGACAGGTCACTCAAGCTCAGAACAAGAACAAGCAAGGCTAGAAAACACCCCTGGCTCTGCCCATGCCTCAATCTTAACTATTCTTAAGAGATGTTTGTCCCACCTGTCCTTGAAGGCTTCCAGCAATGGAGATCCATGATCTAAACAAACTGCATTTAAACTTCTTAGGGTCAAATCTCCATCTGCAATATGGAGGCAATGCTGTTGCCTTTTCCATAGACTTGCTGTTTACCAAGAAGGTTTTTGGAGGCAGAGACTTTGATTCACTGACACACCACAATGAGAGTTTATTACAGTGGGATCTACAGATGCTTCTCAGGCAGCAAAGGGTGAAAGCAGCAAGTAGTTCACTGAGGAGGTGGTGAAGTACAGTTGAAAGAAAAAAGATGAACGCTGTAAACACTGGATTGTAACTTGCCAATACCCATCTACACTTGACTGCAAATGAGGAAGATACAATAAAGATGTTATTCTCTCCTTATAAGCCATTTCTGCTGACTTGCAAAGGCAGTAAGCTTTGGGATATGTTCTGTAGGGAAAGCTCAACACACAGCTAAAAGCCACTGCTAAATGACTTCGCCATCCCCTCTACTGTAGTATGATCCACAAGTGGATCTATAGCCAGGAGCCATAAAAATCCCATTAGTCCTGCAGAAAGGGAGACTATTTTCTTTCAAAGAATATACAGTTGGTCAGTGGAATTCATCCTGTGAGGTGAGAAATTCACTGAATGGCAGCAGCTGGTCCTTCACAGTATCATCTTTTCAGTCACTAAGAACTCTCCATTTCCCATGGTACAGTTTTTTCTAGATTGTACATGTCAAATCAATGCTTAGTTCATGTAATCAAAATATGAAAAATGCCTCTAATTATAAAAACACAAGGCAGAGACAAGACTACAATTTATGTTGTTATGGCTGCCAACACACACAGGAGGAAAGATCTGGATTCTAGCAAGCCATCACAAAAGTCTCAAGCAAGCCCAGGTGTGGAGGAGGAGTCATCACCTAACATGGATACATTTTTAAATAGGGGCCATGAAAAGGAATGAAAAGTGATCCATACCTACCAAAACTTTGCACCACCAAGACATCAGTGAATAGTTAATCAGCACTTCATGCCCAATCTTCCAACACAGATGCATCTATTAAAATGCTGTCCAGCACTACGGTACTTTTCCAAAAATATCCCCCTCATGACATTGTTCTCATTGGTAGCATCAAGTTGCTTTACCTCCACAATCCATAGCTGGTCTTCCTCTAAAGCAACACTCTAGTCAGCTTTCTGGAAAGTCAATTACACCAAGGTATATTGGTCTCAGAATCCATCACCAAGGTGAGCCCAGTGCAATTCTTGGCAGGGCTCACTCTCATGTCTTCCAAGAACACTATGAATTTTCCCTCTTACAGGCTTGGTTTGCAGACTTCTTGTCCTGTCCTTGTTGGACAGCAAGATGAATTGGCCCTGTCTTCTTTAATATGTGCCTCTGGGTCTCCACAGAGGAGTTCCTGTAAAGCATTACCTCATCATCTCATGGTACACTTTCTCCCCTTTCTTTATAATTCCAGTTTAGAAAGGAGGTTTTTGACCTCTGCTGACTCCCCCACCCACTCACCCTTGCAAAGGAACCTCTTCCCCTGCCTCATGATAAAATAAGAGGCATGACCCATCTCCTGTAACAGCTGGTAGGCCACTGAAAAAACAGATGCAGTCTTCCTGCAGAGGGTCAGCTAAGTTCAGCTGTCCCAGTTCTGACAGAAGCTGCTTCATCGACATATTCTCTCACAAGTTTTTGTACCTCCTAGACTTGGACTCCTGGAAGCTCCAGGTGCAGCTTATGCAAAGGCATCTCGTCCTCCTCTTATCTAAGCCCTGATTGCACAAGAACATTTACCACTCAAAGTAGTAGAGTTGAGCTTATGGCCACCACTCTTCCTCCACCTTCCATCTCTATTTTTTATATCAGCTGTTGCTGGGTGGTATCAATAGAAAGGGCTGTTACACTCTTAAGGGATTTAATAATTTTTCACTTTTACAAATGATCAGTTTACTAGACATAACAGATTTCCCTTGCCATGATGTTTTTCCCAAGGAATTACCAACTGGGTGCAGACTTGCAAAATTATCAATGCAATAATCAATAGAAAAAAACCCACGCCTGTGAGTGAGCCAAAACTCTGGACCTGTTTTGTGGCTGCTATGCCCATGGATCACTTCTGTTGAGGGTAAGAAATACCCAGGGCTGAGCCTGCTGCTGCCTGGCACAGCCCAGCTCCATCTCTGTGTTACGGGATCTGAGCCTTAATGCTTTTCGATCCACGGGTCACAGGTTCAGCTCCCTGCTGCCGATGACTCACACAGGAGCACCGAACTAAAACTAGCAACACCAGCTTTTTTCTAGGAGAGGATTGAAGAGCAGCATTGATCTCAATGAAATATTTCCAGGGCAGAAAAATTCCACCATGCAAAGAGTGCGTGACTTCTCTTTAGTTTATTTTATATTTTTGTTCCAGTTGTCATTTTGAATTCAAACTCTTTGGAAAGCAGGCATAATAGTCTTAATGATCCCATTGAGCAGTTTAAATTCAAATTGTGGAGCACTTGCAATACCATGCTGGCAGCACTTTCCATAAATTACTCTCAAATTCAATACGTTGCTTGACAAAAACAAGAATAAAAGGCTTTTTACTTTAAAAAGAAGAAAACTTGTATCATAAAAAAAAAATCTTTAAATTATAGTTTCTCTTTTCTGGTCCAATTTAAATTGTTACATAGTTGCTAAATTAGTGCTGTAATCCCTGCTTACAAATTGCAGAATTATTTTTAAAAATAGATGTAGTTTTACTGTAGGGAACAACCTTACACTTTAAACCTTATGTGCTGCAGGAAGCTGCTCTTGCACAGCTTTCAACAACCACACTCACGTGCACACATGGTGAGGTTTACAATACAAGCCACGCTGAAGCCAACAGCAGTCTCACCAGAGATTTCAATGAGCACAAATTGAGTTAACACTGACATTTTAGAATGATTAGCAAATTTAAGCTTTCCCAGGATGCTCCATGGCACCAGTGGCTCTAGTTGTACCATTTCTTAAAACATTAACATTTCTCTTGTGTTCTGTTCTGAAATATCTTTTCCTACAGAACTTTTGAACTACAGCCACTGACAGGCCAGGAAGTTAGAAGACTGTAAGAGAAAAAAAACCCTCTAAGAAATACTTTTTTCTGCTCACAAAACAAGTAATTGGTGCGTGGGGGGGGGGGGGGAAAAAAAAAAAAAAAAAAGGTGGAGCACTATGATCCCAAGTTTAAAGCTGGGGAACAGTAATACCCAGGACATAACTTCCATGCATAATTCTTCTTCCTTCAAGCACTTCCACAGTTTTAGTACTATGGAAAGATGAACTTCACCTGCAAAAAATCCTTGTAAGTGATCTTTGGGGATGGGTTTAAGATCAGTCCTCAATATCTCCCAGTGCTCAGCAGGAACAGGAAACTTCGATCCCTGGGTCTCCACAGGGAGCTGCAGAGCACAACCACCATTTCCCTTGCTCTAGCTTGACAGACACGAGAGCTTCTTTCTTTTCCTTCAATCATTCATCATTTCTAGCCCACTGCTTCTCTGAAGTCTTTCATCTGACCCTGACTATTTCTGCTTTCTTGTACCCTTCCCAGTCCCACCATGGTCCTCTCCTCAGTTGGGTCACATTAACTTGGACACAACAGAAGAAACCCTTGGAGGCCAGGAGCATCGGCAAGATCTTGCTGCTTTCTGCACTAACTGCAGGAGCTCAGCCCCTCCCAGCCCTCACCTCAGAGTGCACATCTCCAGCTGCCAAACACCGGACTGCCAGGAGAGGGGATAAAGAATGGAGGAAAATTTCCACGTCCTGGAGAAAGTTATCTGGACATCAAAGAACACCCCATTCACAAAACAGCAGCATCACTCTTGCCAGACTGGTGTGTCTGGTTAACCTTGTGCTCAGTCCCTACGATAACACGGTATTTGGACAGCAGACAGCTGGCACTGCTCGAACATCTTGCTCTTCAGTCTTGTACAACAACAGTTCCACTGATACTGCTCTTAGCCTTTTCGCTGCTCTAAGTCCAGTGTTAAAATCTCTTCAACTACTTAGAGGAAGCACACCAAATGTTCTTTTGTCAGTAACGTGCCCTGTTAAGGGAGGGGAAAAATATACTGATAACATAGTGCAGACACAGCGTTCATCACGTGCACAGCAGTGCACTGCTTACAGTGGAAACCCTATCATGGTATTTCAGATGTTAACTTGACTGTCATAATGGCTGGGAAACATCTGTCTCCTATTAACACTTTAGTTTTTACGGTTGCTTTTAGTTCAGCAGAAGTGTCTTAATGGAGAAGACTGGTACTCTTTTAGAAATAACATCAATAATGAAAGAATCCTTGGATGCAGAGCAAAACCAGCAAACACATTGGCAACAGAACTCGCTGCACTCAGAAGATGTAACAGGAAATGATACTGATGGGCTTTTGGGTGGGAGGATTTTTGTATGAAAGAAATTAACTCTGATACCCAAATTCCCATTAAGAAGAATATTTCTTTTCAAACAGGTGATTGATTTCCTTAGATATTAATTCAGACTTTTGGGGAATTTCATCTTAATTGGATCACTGATAAATAAAACAAGGAAAAAAAAACAACAAAGAAAACCCCTTCTGCAGGCTATTTAGGCTTGGTACTGACTAACCAGTAATTAAATACAGCTCTTGACAGTAATCTTAATTATGGCTTCACTACACCACAACTAAGAAGTCACACAAGAAACTGAGAAGATTAGCCAATTCTAATTGTTGAAAAACATTTATTTTTGTTTTTGTGCATAGTTTTTGTGTGCATAAGGCCACAAGTCACACCAGTGAATTATTAAAAAATAATCAAAGACTTCAAGAATTTATATATCACAACTAGGCAAGTGTTAGTTTATTTTCTTTATATAAATGAAGCCTCTATGGCTTGCATAACAGGTCAAGAGTTTTTGACTTGGGAAAATAGGGATGTGTGCTAGAAATCAGTGTGAATTAGGTAGACCAGTAAACAAGTTTCACTGAATTACTCACAGTTACACCAGCTGAGAACCCTATTTTCTCAGCTGGCCACTGCCAATAATTAGCTGTGCAGTCTTGGGCCACTCACACCTGCTGCACCTTCCATGGGAATTCAGGTCCAGAGGAATCTGAGTCAAGGTACTTCAGTCCTCTTGATTTCTACAGATCTAGGGTTCCTAGTATCCAAATTATTTTCTGATATAGGGATTTTTGGGAAACAAAAAAAAAAAAAACAACCCAACACCAATCCACCCAAATCAAACACCAAAAAACCCCCCAAAACCAACCAACCAACCAAAAAGAAACAGAAAAAAAACCAAATAAAACCAAAAATAATCAGAGGCCACAATTCAGCAGAATCCTTATGGCTAGACAGGCTAGATTTTAAGCAGGTCATTAACTCTCAGAGTTCAGTATAACTGCATCACACATCTAAAGGCATCTAAAGACAAAAATGTAGCCACTGTGCCTCATCAATTTAAGGGTCTCATTCATCTGCAAGAACAACTTGCAAGCCTAGCTCAAAGCCTCAGTGTACTTAGGCATTCATTATCCTACTGAAACCAAAGCAGGCTTCATTCCACTAAAAAATCAATGAGACATATGCTCTAGGACACAAATTCCTCAGGCCTAAAGCCAGTGGCATGGCAAAAGCCTAGATTCCTTGTAGATCTAGCTTTCAACACAGCAGAGTCCTGAGCTTTCTGAAAGGCACTGAGACATAGGCTCCCAACACTTGTTTCTTCCACACTTAAGAGTTTAATGTGTGCTTGGGTTTTTGTTTTTTTTTTTCTTTACTGCATCAGACTGCCAGATTCCTGCTTCCCATTTTCCACTCACAGTACCAGCTGTCCAGCTACACATATGTAGCCCCATCAGCATTGCCATCCTTTCCCCTGCATGTGCAGCAGCAGATGGATCCAGACGTGTTTTGGGTTAACTCCATAACCATGTTTTTGTGGACTGCATGGATAAACATTTAAAGGCCCCTTCTGGTTATATAAAAGGAAGCTATTAAACGTTTACTCTTTCCTCTGTACTCAGAGCTGCAAAGCTGTATCACAGAACATACAAACGCAGATGCAACCAGGCAATTATCGTTCCTTTATCCCTTAAATAGATAGAAGATAAATTTGAAAGAAAATGAGGAACAGAATCCTTCTCCCTTTCCTTTTTTATCCTTTTATCTCCCAATGTAGGAAGTTTACTGAACCCTTGCCAACAATTCACTCAGGCTAATGAAGTGTATAAGTAATGGGATTAAATAATCTTAAACCATTACTGTAGTGGCTAATGCAGATGTTTTCCCAAACTAAAGCAGATGAGTGGTGTAGAATGCGTGCTTGATTTAAAAAAGAAGAAAAGAAAGTATCAATCTGCAAGCAGATGAAGTCAATTCCAGCCTGAAGTCAATGAAATGTTTAATTCCAGTTACATAAAGTTGTTCCAATTATATTATGAATGCACCTTCCTAAAGTCTTCAGTGCTTTGCACATGGTTAAACTTGCCACAAAATGAAACTTCAATTTTTTATGGCGCAATCATTTTAGTGCAAACAAAAATAGAATTTATTTAAAAGGTATATATTCCACCAAAAGACCATTTAGCTTTTAAAAGCAAATTAACAAGGCCCATCTATCACTGCCATTGTAAATAAAACAGAATCTTCCCTTTTTATATTCAATATTTCAGTAACAATCTCACTGTGAAGGCTCTGTAGAAATAAAAACCAATGAAATACTGGTGGCATTTCAGAAATATTATAGTATTATTGCTCTAATTATCACTGGAATGCCAGAAGTGTCAAGAAAAACATCAATTTTTACTTTCGGAAGTGTAAATCCAGTTCTGGAAGGGTCTCACGTCCAGTGTTTATAAGAACTCAGAACTGGAGGTTTAGAGAAAGATCTGTCAATGCTTTAAGAATGTTCCAGTGCTTTTCTTACTCTAAGTAACAAGGATAATCCTAATATACTGGATGCTAAGGTCAGACCAAGGTAAGGCCTCAGGCACATTATGAGATGTTTCTTTGCACCTGTACAACTGGTTCCAGCTACTGTTATGGGAGCCTCTTCAAATGTGCAGCTCCTCAGAGCAACTGTTAATGGTTTGCTTTAAGACCTTGTTGGAGGCACAAAATTTCAGGGTAACACAAACTTCAACAGACATCTAATCCAAATACCCTTAGTTTAGTAGAAAGTCTTCCATCAAGCAAGGCAAAAGTCTTGATTTTAGAAGTTTCAGCGCTTTCTTGCATCCCACCTCCTTAATCTTAGTGGGCACCACAGTCCGTAACCATTTTGGTATGAGGTTTCTCAACACAGAAAGCTGAGAACCATACTACTGCTAGAAAATGACTGCATAGTCTGCTCCTTACAGAGATGAAACAATCACAAAACCCAGCTCTTTCTCCTGCTGTGTCCACTTCATTTCAGAGGAAGGTCAGACCAGGAAATGGGATTCACCTAGTACACTCAAAAGACCAGAGTTCTTCTGAAGACCATGAAAAAACCTGGTGCTCATGGTACTGCCACAAGGTTGTCCGATTTTAACTGTAAGGCAACTCCACAGCAATGAAAGAAATAAATGTTTCCAATGTCTGTGCATTAAAATCAGGGCACAAAGAGAACGGGTACTCACAATGTAGCAGGGTTCACAGTAGGCTTTCTTCTCCACGGCATAGAAAGGCTGTCCCCTCAGCTTGTTGTTGCACATTATGCAGGTGAAACACTCCACGTGGAACACTTGGTCCATGGCCGTGCAACCAGTGCCTTCTCCAACAACATTCTCCCCGCAGCGGGCACAGCGTCCTGTCACCAGAGGGAAAGGACAGGAGTCAAAGCAAGCCCCTCGTTTCAGCTGCAGAGGAGGTCCCTCCACTCGCCTGTGGCTGCAGAGCAGGTGAGGGGGACACAGCAGCTCAGTTCACAGTTGGTGCCACTACTGGCAAAGATCCAGTGCCACTGGAAGGCACTCTGGTGCTGGTCCACATGAAAAGATCTAGAAAGGTCTAGATTTCAGATTGAAACTGACTCCCAAGCCAGCAGTCATGTCAGCTGTGCTGCAGAAAGCCAGTGATCATTACGAGCATCCTGAGCTCCAGATACAAACCACTCACCTATCATCTAACCCAGCTATATAGACATCCTCAGCTCCTCAGTTAGATGGGATAAACCTGTGCCTTAAGCCTTGCTTCCACATGAAAGGATTTTGTGGTAGGAGGCCTCATAAAGCTGCCTGGTGGCAGCACAATTTAAAGAGAAGTTATTGCTTATACAGCTTAAACCAATTCTCTTAATGGAGCCAATTACTTTTTTTTCTGCTCAAAGATTAATACAGATTAAGATATTGTGTCTAATTAAAGCTCAGAAACTATTCCTAAAGAAACTGATGTGTGGATGCTTTATTCTTACCATCCTTCAAGAAAGGCGGTAAGACTCTAAGTACAGACAAGCCTTAAGAGCTGTCTGTTTCTGAAAAAGGTCCTTAATGTCACATATAAATGCATAACAAAAAGTCTGCAGACACACATATGTACAAAAGGCTTGCTGACTTGTTCAGATTGTTGCTAAAGATGTTATGTGGAAGACAGATTTAAAGTGAAGACAAGATTTTCTTACATCATGGGAAAAACATTTCCCCAGGGAAGACTGTAGTGCAGAGATGATGGAAAAGGTGGGTGGAAGGCACACCTTTGCCATTTTTCTCTGACATTTTGGGTTCTAGAAAATGGAGATAGCCCATGAAGGTCTGATGTCCTTACACAACAATCAGTGTTGAAAATGGAAGGCATTAAGGACATCAGCTACCCTACACAGGAGAACCCCAACAAAGGTAATAGAGCAACTCTGATCTGGGGCATTGCCCCACTCAAAATGGTACTCTCCGTTTAAGAATAACTGTGGTGACCCCAGCCTTGGGGCCCTGCATTTCTTGAAGGCTTCAGGGGTAGAGTGGTGTGGTGAGTGAGGGTGGGAATGGAAGCAAGAGCTGAGGTACAAGCAGGAAGACAGAGTTCAATATAGAATTATGCATAAAGGCATATAGAAATAACATGTACCTGATAATAATTACATAATCCAGCAACAATACAATGTTCTCTCATACCATGGCCTGGTTTATTGGCCTTTTCATGTACAACTTCCTACAAGGACTTAGACATGTCTTGTCATCCCAAGAGCAGGACTGCTGCCCTTAACTGTGCACTGTCAGTGTCCCCACACCCATGATTTCTTTCCTGCCTGTCCTAGACTCCAACAGGCTACATTCAGGGAACAAAGCATGTAAGCTACTTTTGGATCCCCCAGGATGTGGCAGGATGATATATATACACATTTGAGATATATTAGGAAAGCTTGGAAAAGAACCCAGATCACTGTGATTTGCTACAATGGCATAACTGTAGTTGGCTTTATACAGGACAGACAGTTCCTGACTCAAACAGCTCCCAGCCTGAGCAATGTGGAGGGAGAAGTCACCAGATGAATCCAGACAAATCTGGAAATCCCCCCAATGGAATTAATAATGCTGCATTTAAACTTAACTTTCCTTAGCATTTGTTATTAGGGTTTTGATTGTCACTGTTGTGCTTTAATCACTCCACTGTAACACTTCTAGAGAGGACTCCTTTTTTATGAGCAGAAAAGGAATTCGGGTTTCCCAGCATGGTGGTGAGGCTACAGAGCATGGGGGAAGAATGGAAAAAACCGTGAGGGCTAAGAAGAAAAAGCCCAAACCCACTGGAGAGAACCACAGGAGCAAGCCCTGCACTAGCAAGGAGGCAGAAGACACCTCCTGTGTACCATGGGAGAGCCCTGCTCAGCCCTCCATGTGGACAGCACGAAGCTGCTCCAGGGCCTTCTCCAAACATCTCGTGTAGCTGGGCTGTAATACGAAGAGACGTCTGGGGAGCAGTTAATATCTCTATATATAAAACATGAAATTGAAAGCCATTAGTGTATTACTTTACACAGTGTTTTTCCAGAGGGAATATTCCGCTGAAGAATTTATTTTCCCTAGTGTGCCATTCTGTGATCATCCGGTATTATTTTTATGAGGCATTTGGACATGGAATAATGTAGTGTCTATGCAAACACTTCTCAGCTTTCTTTGTTAACATCTGAGCAGAACATGTGGGAATCTTTTCGTCCCCTCCTCCTCCTCTCACATTCATAATTTAACCAGTGCTTGTGTGCTTCAGCATTTATCTTCCTCTTTGACCAAGGCATCTCTCCATTTGCTGAAGAAGCTGTCAACATGGAGACCATACTTCTGGCTGTACTTGTGCCAGGAGACTTGGGTCTGTTTCCTAACTCAAATAATCTCTGACAAGTCACACGGTGCCTTTGTACCTCTGTCCCCCCATTGAGCAAAGGGCATAAAGACATCTTCTCTGCCTCCCAAAGGTGCCCTGAGGCTACAATACTCCATAGCTCCGAGGTATTCCCCAACTACACTGCTGGTGGTCAGATACAAACTAAAGAGTAGCACAGCACAAGTCTTGGCCAACTTCTCCCCTTTAAGTTGGTTTCCTGAGGCTTTCCTTCCTCTTTCTGGGTTCTTCCACAGAAGAATCCTATTGAGGCAGTGACAGACTTAACCTGTCTATATTTACGAGAAGTCCAGTTTCTGCTATTAAGTACATAGACAGAAATACTCCTATAAACTCTCACACAGGAAAGCTTAAAGAAAGCTTCCTTTTTTATAAGTTTATATGCAAATTATAACACTGTGGCCTTGACCAAACCATGTTTTCCATGTTTTGAGCCACTACAGTGAGACTCAAAACACACGCTCTGTGCCTAGCAACTGACTCACTCACCCAAAAGGTAAAAGCAAATAAGCCAAAATATTCAAATACAGAACCGATCTGGTCTGCAGCAATGTGACCACAGGAGACTGCACCTTCTGCAGACCTTGGCGCAATCTGGGAACTCACAAGACTTCTGCACAAGCCTGTCTCTTCTCCCAACTCCTGCAACTCGCTCAAATGTAATTGAAAATGGCTATTAGTTTCAAGTGTTGGTGAGGGAGGAACTGACAAACAGACAGGCACATGCACACAGGCAGTGCGATTGCACAAGCCTCATTTCCTTAGAAAACCAGAAAAACCCCAGTAAAAACAATGTATCTGTCATTATGTCTGATAAAAACAAAACAAAGGTCTGCTTTTCCTGTGTGCCAGTTACCAACAGCGAAGGTATTTGTGGTTGGGCTCACCACAATTAAGTGCCCACACATGTTCCCCATTTTAATATTTTCACACTGGCTCAAATAACCCAGTCCGTTGTGTGCAGAATACCCATGAGTGAACACAGAACAAGTTGCACTGCTTATTGGGAAAGAAGTAGCAAAGGCAAAGTTTGCAAGACTCAAGAAAAAACAGATTACACAAAAAAGATTACACAAATAATCTAAGAGAAAAATAGCAGGCAGCGTATTACAGTAGAAACACAGAACAACGTGACCCATTTGCTTCCCACAGAGACAAACAGCATTTAAAAGGCAGCTTAAAGACAAAGGACAAAATTAGCACTAAACTGCATGAAGATGAAACTATGTCATTTCAACATTCTTCTTTTGCCCCTTCAGCCCTTTTTAGATCCTTTTTCAAGATCATTTCAGCAAAACTAGAAGGCGATATGTTGGCAGCAAGCCCGGGAGACCGGAGTCCTCTATTTTTGCATGAAAGAGGTTCATAACCTTGGCTGCGCCGTGACCGTCCTTCAGCCCAGCCCAGCTGCCACATGTTGGTCTTACCTTGGGGGGACATACAGAAGTGCCCACAGAGGCTTCCCTGCTGGAAATGCCATCATTAGTGAGTGAATCACATGGAAACACTTCAGCAGCTGAAAGGATACATCAGCTACTATACTCTTTTCTGAAACCTCCTCACTTACTGTCTTCTGTTGTGTAAAAAATTTGAAATACTGTGAATCTGAAGGAAGAGGGGGAAGGAAGAAGAGGAGCTCATATTGCACATGATGCCATGTTCTAACATTTTGTTATCTCATTACTATTATTACATGGTTTTCGCCTATACCACCACAGATCCTGGCTGCTCAGATTATGGAACAGATCCATTCTGCTGGGTATTGGAAAAACACAGAATTCAAAAAAGGGCCCAACTGCAGGAGTTTACAACCTAATACAAGCAACAACAACGGGGTAGTGATAGGAAATTGAAGGAAACAATCAGACAAAACCAGTCAGCAAGGGAAGCTGTGGTCTCAGCACTCTACGTGTTTTACTGTTGACAAGGAGTCTGTAGACAGCACAGCAAAGGAAAAGGTTAAGGAAGAATTTGAAAGAGGACCCAGAGGGAGTTTAAAGGAAGTTTAATGGAATTCTTCTGAGGAAAGGACAAAGATAACACAAAAGAGAATGTAAGTGCTTGAAGATTGAACATAGACGCCTTCAGATGGGAAGGATGAGTTGGTATATCACTAGAGAATACTAGAGGAAAAAAGGTGGGAATAGACCATTACAGGTCATGCAGGTAAAGACATGAAGCTTCTGTTTGATATGAGGTAGAAATGAAACCAGAGAAAAGATGTTTAGGAGCTGGATTTGATGATCCTTGTGGGCCTTTCCAACTCAGGATATTCTATGACTCTACGACCAAGAGGCAGGAATGATCTGGCCTAAGTTACAAGCCAGAGAGTTATTTCTGCAGCTAGTTGAGCATGCATAGAGAGAAATTGCATTTTTTTGCAAAGGATGTTGCAGAGATTCAAGGTCACCGGACCCTGGATGCGGGTTTTAACTGTGAAGATGAATAGGAAAGGCCATAATCTGAGCTGTTATAACCTCAGCAAGATTCTTAAAATTTGGCCGGAAACTGGGCACGATCTGGCGATAAGGAATTAGGCACGAGGTGTCAAACCTTAAGGGGGACATGTGTCACTTTTAAACGTCAGATTAGGAACGTGAGCCAATGGGACAAACATCCACCACTGAAGATGGATGATGGAATAGGTATATGTCATTCTAATGCTTATGGCATAATACCCTGATAGCAATCACACCCAAGCCAAAGACAAAGGCAATGTAACTCCATGCAGCTGGCTTGAGATGCTCCTGTTCGCACATCCAGGGACTTCAGTAGCCTTTTCTATGCTACAGAATTATTTTTCTGTCATACCTACTTAGATACTCAGGCATAGGCAGCACCAATGTGATGTACAGTGCCTAACGCAGACAATTCAGGCAGTAACTACAGATGCCAAGAGCAGAGAAATAGAGAGAAAATGTACAAACCTCTCCACAAAAGGCTTAAATTCATGAATTCAAAGCATGCCTTCTATGTAGAGAAGAGATAGGGGATAATTTTCTGATAAAAGCATCAAAGTAGGGAGGTTCTGCATTTGCTGAAATGTGGGGAAAAAGCGTTGATATTTCAAAAAGCTCTGCATGATGGAAAAAACTGTTTCCCACCTAACTGTACTGTGGGAATACACCACAAGGTCATATCCTCAGTGCCTATCAATTACACAATTTCCCTTGATCAGCTAAGTGTATTCCCCAGTTCTCACTGCAGCCCTGATACACAATGCAAGAAAGAACTAAAAAAATACAGCACGCTGCCTTTTCAAAACTGTACCAAGAACATTTTTAAAATACATAAATACATTGAACAAAATATCTCACTGAAAGTTCCCCTGGCAGCCTCAAGACACCCAGTATTTCCGCTGCGTTATTTTTCTAATCATCTCTGTTTAGAGTTCGCCAGCGAATGCATTTTAGAGATTCATGACACATTCTGCTCTTGGATGGCTTTGAATCAGCTGGCAGTAAATGTGGAAAAATCATTATTCCTAATGAAGAAATATTGATGACAAAACAGCATTTCGAGGACAACGTTGACCATAAGTCAACAATGTAACAAGACTTTCCCCTCTCTCCCTCCTCTTTCCTAGTGACTTTTATCCAAGGGTTTTCAAGCATTTCCCAAGCATGTGGGATTCCTCAGGACACCTATGTCAGACAGGCACAATTAGTCCATTTTAAAGGGATACACGAGCACAAATTGATTATTAGGATAACAGTGTAACAGCAGACCTTAACTTAGTACACCCTAATCAAGTTAAGTCTCAATGTTACAGCTTCTGCAACTCAGAAGCACCCAACCAATCCTGGGTTCTTCGATTCATCAAAAGAGAATAAAAGAGGGATCTCTGATCCACAAGGGAGGGTTTATTCCCTTCCTGCAGTGCATGGGAGATATGTGTCTAACTGATTATTCTAGACAAAGATGTGTTGATCATATTTGTCCCAGAGTAATTCTGACATTTTGGCACTCGGGGCCCTGCAATAATGGTACAAAGGGAAACCCAAAGGCATTTTGTACATTTTGTAGAAAACAGTATTATTTAGCTCATCTTACCCTCGCTTTCCTTACCTACCCTTTTCTTGCTTTTGAACTCAAGACTTTTCACTGAGTGGGAAGCCCTTGGCAATGGTTTATTGTGCCAGGATCCAAGCTTGAAGTACCACCATTTGACAGTAGCAGGCTGTATGCATCAGTTGTCTTACACAGCCTTTGGACACGAGACAGATCAATCTTAATTCCCTCTTCTTCAGCAGACGTCAGAAAACACAATCTTTCACAGTAAACACAGCTTCATGCTGCAATGAGTGCCTGAAACACTTCATAAATTAAATCCAAGGCCATGATTTAATTACTGTGTCCTGGTTATTCTGCTTTAACTGTGTTGCACTTGTACTCCAGATGTACAGGTCCCTGCAGTGACCTACTTGTCATTTGTACTGTACAGCACTGTGCAGTAGCTGCACTCTCGTGTTGTTTGCATCCCTTTCCTCCGACCACAATACAACTGCATATTCTCACTTTGCTTGGCTGTAAAAACCTGACACATTCTCAGTATGCCCCGGAGGTCCCATTCCACACCACAGAGCAAACGCACTGCAACTGTGCAGGCTCACTCTGCCAACACTTTTACCTTTTCAAACATTTCTTCATGCTGCTCATCACAAGATTACTGTCCCAGCTGACCTCTGTCCCTCACAGTGAACCTTTCCAACACCCCAGGGAAGGCAGAGGACAGTTGGGACACCCAACATGCAGGCAGGGAACTTGAGACCCACACAAGTTAAATAACTCTCCAAGGGTCACACAAGAAGTTTATGATGGAGCCAGGAACTGAAACCATATCTTCTCAATCACAGTCTGGTTTCTTTAACCACAAGGCCATCTCTGAAAAGGCTTGATGGTGAGAAGGGCTTGTGGCACAAAAACTCAGTTTCAGAGGGAGCTCCCAGTACCAGTCTTGCTGAAATCCCCTCCCTAGGAGGAGGAAGGTGCTCCTTGTGAGGATAACAGAATCACTCTCTGGCAGCCTGGCTGAGCCACATGGCAACTGAGCACACAGAGTTCTGTGCCTCTGCTACTGTCCTCTGTTTAATGACAGAGAAAGAAAGGTCTCTGCTTCCTTCAGCATCTGTGTGGTGGTGATCCTTTACATATCTACATCACCCTGTCCTCAGCATCCTGAGACACAAGAGACAGTTTAGCTTGTTTCTCTTATAAAGCAGATTACAATTAGAGGTACCTCTCAGAAATATTGCAGCCACAATGCATCACTGCCATAACATGGAGAGGATCATCCCCGATTTTCCCACAAAACTATAAAAATGCAGGTTAAACAAGATCTTGAGAAAACATGGAAACTATCTCACTGCTTCGAAGGCAGCATCAACTCTCTCTACAGTATTCTTGATAGATACTTGTTTAACCTGCTCCTAAAAACCCCCAGCAACAGATTTCACCAACCACTCGGACAAAAATCTCAGCGAGTAGCTAACCATACCACTAGTGAGCCTTTCCACCATCCAACCACAATGCCCCTCGCAGCAAGCCAAGCCAATGCCTTTATATTCTGTTCATGATGGACGTAAAGAAAACAGATAGGCTCGGGTGGGCCTACATCAATTGTACAGGGCCGAATGGAAGATGTCCCCCTCGCAGGCAAGCGTGTCCCTGAGCCCCACACATCGCTGAGGTACCAGTCCCCAAGCCGGATGACGTGCAGTGAGTGTGCCAGCCCAGTGGGGGTCAGTGATGCTCTACAATATTTAAGGTCCCAGACACCTTTTTTGCAGCATGCTTTGCCTTTTTTTTTTTTCTGCCTGTTGTTGTTGTTACATTGTGTCAACTTTTTGGCACGTGTTTTACCATGTGCGAACGGCTTGAAATAGAGCCCCGCTAACATCTGGAGACAAAAAAAAAAAAAAGAGGGTGAAAAAAAGAGTGGGCGAGAGGAAACATTCCTCCCTTTGCTAATCGATCAAGGAAATGCAAGGGAGAGAGTAAAATGTACTCTATTTCCTTTAGAAATGTTTCCTTTAATGCCGATGAAAGCTGACAGATGACAGAGACTACGGTTGTATATCCACTGAGGAGCCGGGCTCGGGAAGCAGAGGAACGAGCTGTCAGCGCAGCTCTGCCAGGCACGGGGGTGTCCCTGGCAGCCACAGCAATTCCTCCTCCAGCCCCTGTCTCTCCCGGGCTCTCCAACACAGCAAACACGGTGCCGCGATCCCCGGTGTGTGCTGGGCACTCTCTGCTACCTGCTTCCCCTCCCTACTGCTCCCAGCCTAGGCTGAACTAGGCACGGGTATGGTAAAGAAAAGTAGCTTCAAGTTGCAAGTGTAGAGTTGGATTGAAAGAAGTAACATTTCACAATTATTCTAATTAATTAAAAACGTGTTCCTGTTTGGAGGCAAGACTTTCAAAGCACCGATTTGCACAAAAAAAACCAGCCAAGCAATACTTAAGTAAGGAGTGCAATCATTCTATTTGGTAAAAAAAAAAAAAAATTAAAAAATCATACTTTCACAGAAGTCCCCCACATTCCTGTGCCATTACTCCTCTCCTTCAGAGCAAACTGATTGCATACAGTAAGTTAAAAATGCAAGAGACATAGAAACCTTTTTTTTATTCAAAATAAAAATCAGGCAAAATTCATAAACACGGTGAGGAAGTGGGCCTTTTCCATGCTTTCAAAAGCTGAGAAACCGCTTATTTTATTTTCACAGGAAAACGAGAGTTTCTAAACCAAAAATGACTCTTCTCCTTGGAACACGTCACTAATGTTGAAATCTTTTTTTTTAGTGAGATATTACCAATACCTGACATCCAGGGAACAACCTCAGCTGCTCTCTACTAAAGCCTTGGTGAAGGTGAGGCAACCAGCCAAGTCCTAGAGGGGCTGACAGGAAACCTCTCTCTGGGCAATTTATCCCAAAGCTGATTCTGTGGGGGTGTACCCCTCCTACGAAGGACCTTAGCAAGGGAAACAGTTGCTGGCTGATCAGTAGATCTGACAAATTTTGGCAGTTTTGGTGATCCCAACAGCAACAACCACTGAGCCACTCCCTTTGCACTTGCAGTTGCAAAGCCATGTTGCATGATAAACCCTGGACAGCAAAAACACCAAATATATGAGGGCACACAAGGTGAGCAACCATGCTTGTATGAATCTCTTTCAGGGAAAGGAAGGCAGGACACCAGGCAAAAATCATTCCTCCTCCCACCCTCATCAGGGGCCATGAGCAGGGAGGCATTTCCTAAGCTATCTCCTGGCCCACTGGGCTCGTTCTGTAATGCTGCACCAAATTTCAGGACCCTCTTTTGGAAAGCCACAAAAAATACCTTGCCATTACTGGGGGTGCCAGTGGTGGCAGCCCCAGGCAGCAGCTGTGTGGGGCAGCTCTGCCCGGCCTGTCTGGGTCCCCGGGCAGGCGTCTCTATGAGTGTGCTGTCCCAGCCTGCCCCCTCCCCGACTCAGAAGAGCAGCTTTGCTGGTAGAGCAGTGGAGGGTGATTTCAAGGGCTGCTGAAACTGACCCTGTCCGTAAGCAATGGCTGTAACACAGAGCAGTGCTGGAGGCCAGACGAGCTGCTCTCCTCAGATGCTTGGTGCTCGTTGTGCACCAAGTGGTTTCATGCAGCTTTGCCCAGCCACTCCTCCCATTGGGGAGGACCAGCAACTGACTGTCCACAGGCTCGTGCTGCTGCTCAGTGCAAGCACACCTTAAACATAAATGAAATTCTCCTGAGCTCTCAGCTTTCTTACAGAGCTGAACCAAGAGTGCAGTCAGAAGGGACCAGCTAAGACTCACATTGATACAGACAGCAGTCTTTACATCTAGGTCAAAAAATGAGTTGTCTTTTACCACATTCCCAAAGGACTGTGGTTGGGTTTGCCACTTCCAGCATGAAAGCAGGCTCAAGGAGCCCAAGCAATGGGGCACAGCTCTGTGATGTTAGGTGCAAGACAAACACAGACCAAACAATGTCCTTTTTCCCAAAGAGTTTAATCTCCAACTGTGCCCATGTTGCACAAGGGCACTTCAAATCACTTCTGCCCCCCTGCCTAGCCGATCAATTTCATAAGCCCAGGGCAGGCTCCATCAGTATGTCAAGCAGACTCAAGCCCAACCAAAAATCACATCCACGGCTGGGCATGAATGACACAATTCGCTCTTCCATAGCCTGACTGTGCTCCAGCTGGGATTCGGCAGCGTTTCTCCGCCTCATGGCATCACTGGGAAGGTGATGGCATGAACTGATTTTTACCAAAGGCTCTGTTCAGTGGTGAAGATGAAATTGCCTGAGTAATGGCAAAGTTTTGAGTCAGAGATGCTTCCTGTGCCATCGGCTCTGGCCTACCAACCTGGAATGCCTCCTGCATACTTGCCTGGGGAAAAACATATGACAAAACCCAAAAAACAGGGAGGGAACTTATCTCCCCATTGCCAAAAGGGAAAAAAAAAGAAAAAAAAAGTGAAGAAAGGCTGGATCTGACAAAGAGTAGTGTCAACAAATGGCAGCTCTCATAGGCCCAACAACGCTAAGGCCTGAGGTTTTCAAAGGTGCCTGGCTGCATTAGAAGATGTCACACCAAATTTCAACCAACACCTCATTTATTTAAGGTCTTTTGAAAACCCTGCCTTTCACAATCCGGTACCAGCCCAAAGGTTCCTTGCTGTTTTGAAATACGCACTGTCTGTGTGTTGACAGCAGCCCTGCCATAAATCACATCCCTCAGGCACTGGAAACCATCTCACCTGTAGGCCGAGCATCCACTGTTCCTTGCAATGAATTCCATCACTCCAAATTTCTCAGTAGCTGGAATCAACTAATTCTGGGTTTTTTCTCATTAAAGCAACCTGCTGGACAGAGGTTTCCTTCTTCACCCCAAAATCTGAGACCTTTCCAACCAGGTACAAGGTCCAATATTTGTTTACTCTCTTGGACAAGTAACAAGAACTTTACAACCTGGGATGGAGAAGCACGCTGATTCTGCAGGGGACATTCAATATTTGTTCCTATTCACAATGACCACATATGTCATAACCTTAAAATGTGACAGTGGTATTGAAAGCAAAAGTCCTTTTAAAAGTCATTGGATATTGGTGACACCATATTTATTAGACTGATGTAATTAAGCAATAACTACAATTCTGCTCCTCCTCTGGGTCATGGGACCTGCTTTTACTGGACGGGGTAGATGGAAAGTAATACTGATAACTCTCTAATTTCAAAAATAACCTCTCAGTGGTACATGCTTCATCTGGAGTCCATGATAGAGCACTGTAATCAAGTATCCACAGATCATTACTCTCACTTGACTGCCACATTCTCAGAGCTTGCTGCATAAGGATATCGAAGTTTTCTTGCTCGGCCTCCATTACAAGTGAATTAATGCAAAATATGAGATACCTATTTATAACAATTATTATTTTATTTAAAGAAAGTATGTGGAAATCCATCTGCACAATTGCATGTGTCACTCTCACACATCCTACAGCTTTTGATTCAAAATTAGAAAGGCTTAAAAATTAATAAGTTAAAAAAACCTCACATCATAAAGCCAAGCTCTTTAGTGGAACTAAGTCTGATCTGTTTGAGGTGGTGGTTTTGACTCTAGGCCCTGTTGACTAACAGTAGGAGACAAGAGAATTGTGGGTACTGATTCATATTTATCATGATTAGCCTGTCCTGACATTTCACCTTAAGTCCTCTATGAGGAGGCTCTGATGTTGACCAGCATCTACAAAGGCATGCTCAAAGTACTACTCATCACACCTCTAAGATGGAAGGTTCTTCCTGAATTGGCTTCCATGCTAAGGGCACCAATCCCTGTCTCCTGAATTATTCACACAATTCATGACTTGAAAATTTTGTGCCAGTGGAAACTGAATCCCCAAAAGCTTTCCCTTCTTGTGACAGGGCTGAACCAATCGGAAAAGCCTGATTCAATATCCAGAGCTCATGATGAGTTCTGCCAGTCCAATGTCCTCGATCAGGCATTAGAAAAGACCACCAGCAGCAGGGATTGTGTTTGCCAAAAACCTGGTGTTGGAAAATGTCATGAACATGCCATACCAGTGACGGCAACTCTGTATGAGCAAAGCTGGCAAATCGTTGTGCTCTGAACTTTCAGGGTGCTCTTTACTGGTTTCCTACATTCATGGCAGCTCACTGTGAAAACAGTAAGGGTATCTAATCCTCATTAACCACTTTGATGTGACAGTAGGGAAAACTGATGGACTTGTTTACAAGTGATAATGGAATCATTTGAAATCCACTAGACCTCCAAATTTAGATCTGAGGTACATGTAGGGACAGTTTATACCAAGCCTGGTTTGAGCTGATGTAAACTTAGTCAACTTCTTTTGAATTTTTATGACCAAAACGAGAAAGCCAACATTGGTTTAAGTCAGTTGGTTTCTATTTGCACATAAAATGATGCAGCTTTATTATGTTGACAAAGTCAGATGTGATAGGTAGGTCAGGGAGGCTATTATTCACACCCCAGCATAGGAAAAAGTGTGGGAGATTTTTGTCCCAGTGAAAAGCTACAACTTATAAAAGCCTTCAAAACAGAACTGCAGAAATGTGAGACTTGATGCAACCTTTTGAGACTTCAAACATTTTGGAAATTGCTTTCATTGCTTTCCATTGCTCTAAATATCCCCTCTGCAGCCTCTGCACAGACGAGGACCTACAAAACAAAATGCATTATGTAGCTTGTGGGAAGTCTACAACCATGTGGGAGTTCTAGACCAGATGACTCCAGAAGAGTTGGAGATAAGCTTCAGATCCATGTCCAAACATTAGAACACCCGCAAAAAAGTCTGAATTCCAGTATTGCTTCATGAGAAAGTCAAAGGAACCTCTCCGTAGCAAAAAAGAGAGAGATTGGCATTTTGGAAATCACAGACTAAAGACTTATGAACTTCTTTTCATGCAGATGAGCCCTATCTGAGGTATTAAGAGTCACCATGCGATATTCCCATCTAAGACTGACACAAAATTAGTAAATTGCCATGGGGAAACAATATTAATATCTCATTTTACAGTCTTATTTGTGTTGCATCTTGTTCTGTTCTCCCCTGTCCCCAGAGCACAAGAATGAAGCCACTGCACACACTGATGTCCTAAGAGTTTAGGCAGTATTTACTCAGCCAGACCTCTAGCCAAGCTGATGTCAGCTGAAGCATCTTCTAGTCAACCTACTGAGATGTGAGCCACTATGTGTCACAACTAGACCATGCTCCAAAACATCATCCTGTGAAGTGTTTGTTCTTCTGAACAAATTGTTCTGCAATTTCTCTAAGCTAGAACAGCTCTTGTAATCAGACATTTGCTGGATGCACACCATTCCTACTTGCAGCCTAAGAGCTGTTATTCATAGTACCAGGACTTCTGTCACTTAAAAAGGACTCATGGCCACAGGTCAGCCACTTTGTCTTCCCTGAAAGTTGTGCTGCAAAGGGCAATAGGCAGCAAGACTGTGTATGCACACCTTGCAATTGTACAAAATAGATAGAAGCAGAGTCTGGTAGACTTGAAACAGCTTAGTTACGGCTCCTCACCCAATGTCCTGCTGTAATCAGAACAAAGAAATAACAAAAACCCCACCGAGGTCCCGAGACTAATTGGCTTTCTATGAAGTATTGTTTTCGTTTAAAAGACCAAGCCACACGTAGATCAATGGGCCTTACAAACAAAAAGCCCTTGACTCATGAGCAGGCATGACCAGAGCTAGCTCAGGGCACAGATCTCCAACCCCAGAGCAGCAATGTCCCTCTGCTCTAAGTTTGGGGGTGGCCTCTTTTCCAAAGCCTGTCTCTGACTCTCCTGCTGAGGCTCCTAAAACTTGCATTATCGGTGTGGTTTTTTGCCTAAGCCCTCAAGAAAGTATGTGACTCTTCCCTGTGTGAGTGAGCAGAGCAGTTTCCATTCCTCACTCAATTTAGAGACAGCAGGGCAGAAAGAGACTGAAAGAGTTTAAATGACAAACTTTCACTACGAACTGGCCATGTAACTGACACAGATCTTCTGGCTCTCCTCAGCCACCCTTCTGACAGAGGGATGCCATGGAGATGGCAATGCACCAGCTGTGCACATCTGCAGTGCACACGCTCCACTTCCTTCACCTTTTCAATTCTGCCTGTGAAGAAACAGTAGAAATAAATCTGACCATGAGCAACCTCCATTTTTCACTCCCCTCCCCTTCTTGTTGCCTTGCATGGAAATTGAGTATACACAGAATAAGAGGTTTATAGTGGTTTTAGCATCAGTAGTGGCCTAATGGAACTACACAAGCACAGCACACTGAAGCCTGTGCTTTGACATTTTATCTTTAGAAGAAGACAATGGTTTTAGGCATCTACAGGTAAAGAGTGAAATTTTTTAAAATGTCCCACCCAAACATCCACTGTTATTGTAGCTGTACCTTCCCTAGTCCTGTTCTTCCACCATACCTTCCTTCCTCCTCTGAACACACATATCAAATTTGCCAGTGTTGGAGAGACTCACACTTCATGCCCATGTAGGCATCAAAAGCTGGATCAGTTGATGTGAGATGTTGAGATGGAGAATGGGAAAGAAAGGAACACTGTTAGAATCAGACTCTGGATAGTATCCTTCACTCTATTTATATATGTACACACACACATTTATTTGTGCATTTTAGGATTCTCACTAATTTCAGCCACGGGACAGAAATGAGAAGCAGCTGCCCAGCTTGTGGAGATGACAACAAGAACATATGACCAGAATTAGCTCCACATTGGCAGTGATGATTGCTAGGACTTTCCTGTCCAGAAGAGCTGGCTTCATATGGCAGTCCTCTGCACAGCATAAAGGACCCACACTAGAATCCTTTCTAAATGTCTCCCTCCAGCTCAGCCAGACACAATTCCTTAGCTCATGTGATCACAAACTCTGCACTAAAAAGGGTGGAAAGTCAATATTGTCATGTCCCAGCCATTCATCAACACAAGTGAAAATTCAAGGTAAAAGGCTTCAGGCTTTCTGCATTTTTTTTGAGAGTCACATGCTGAATTCACTTGCCTGTCATGGCAAGCACATAATGAGGAAATAGAGACAGTTAAAAAGCTAGGGTTTTTTCAAGTGTAATTTTAAATGGCAATAAAAGCAACTAAAATCCCCAGAAAAAGTATCCCTTCTTTCAACCTGCACTCACAAAGAATGCAGCACATCATCTGCCCAGCCTGCCCCTGACAGTACAGACAGAATCAGAACATGCATTGAGCAGATAGTAGTTATTAACCTCTCAAGATACTGCCTGGAACCAGAATTCGTTGAGAAAATTGTATATTAAAGTTCAACTAACTTTGCTGCTAACTGAACACAGCCTGATTCACAGGTTTAAATAGACAGTTTAGCATAGCTGGGACAGTGATTTGGAAGGATCTACAAAACAAAATAATTCACATCCCACATCCAGCCGTCTGTCTTTAGCAATGGACAGTGCCTTAGGCTGTGGAAGATGGTTACACCAACACCTCTAAACTCTCTCCAAAGGGGTCTGCTATTGCCAGGGTGTTTTACTGAACCACTGTGTTCAGTGGGGAGATACATTTTGTCAACTGTCAGCACTCATGTCACTACCTGTGCTGTCCCCTTTTGACCCCGGTGCCATGAACACAGTTTTTCAGAGGTTTGGTTCTTAGCTCACACTTCCAGAAGTAATTATTTCTACATCTCTGTGCATGTCTTGGCAGACACACAAGAAAAAAAAAAACCACAAAAAAAGCACAAATGAGCCAGTTCCTAAACGAAAGCTGGTGACAAGGGATCAGATGTGGTCTCCCATCTCTGCTTTGCACTGTCAGTGATCCTATTGCTATGGGCATTTTCCATTTCCCTCAGTGGGGCTGGCTCAAGCAGGGCCAGGGGACAGGCACGGTGCTTTGCCACTCTCTCCTGCTCAGCTGACACAATCTGTGCTGGCACAGTCCAGGCAGGGAACATCTCAACTGCAGGTTTCACAAATCAAAACAGGTTTACTCTTGGCTGCTTGTAGCATCCTAAATGTCTGCCAGGGCTGGCTTCTCGTGATCTGCCTGCCAGTTTGAGATGACAGTCTCGTGACTTTTGAGCAGCGGTTGTGACCTTGGTTTGTAGCCAGAGACATGAAAACATGTGTTCATGACATGACATGATGAACAGCAAGGTGCATTTGGAGACATGAAAACAGCGCAGCTTACTAAAACCAGCAGGAAAGTTTAGCTACTTTTGATTCTTTTCATTCTTTTAATCCTCCCCTACCTCTTTGCACCACTGAGAATCACTCTGTATTGATTATGCTGACATTGACAGCAGAGCTGGAATTTTTCTTTTTTGCATCTCGGATGAGAAAGTGGGTTATGATTCATCTCACAGAATCTGAGTCAAAGCAATTCCTTATAAAAAAAGAAAAAAACCAAACAGTTTTGATGCATTTCCATCAGAAGAGGCTGGAGAACACTCAGCAAACGAGAGAGTCCTGTTTAATTCTTCTTTTTACCACATTTCACTCTCAGATAAGATATGTCCTTTCCCCCTACTGGAAATAACTCATTTTGAGTTAATGACACTAAAATACCCCCAAAAGCTACTAGCAAAAGACAAACCACCCTATCAAAAAAGACAGCATGAGACAAATGCCACCAGAAGAAGAAATAACAAATGCCACACTGTGCCCCACTTCCATGGAACAGTGCTTGCTAGAGTGGAAAGTAACAGATTACTATGGCGAATTATCAATTTTCCTAATAGCCTTGAACTATCTAAAGGCTGAAGTGTGATAACATCAGTGGGTACATTATATTAACAGCAGTTAAAATGATCAAGTATGATCCTGGAGCACTTTTCCCCCCTTTCTTATTTTCATAGCCTTGTTACTAACCCTGGAAAATAGGGCTTCTGCTCTGCATGCTGGGAAGAGCCTTCAGACTGGCTGTGATTTCTTATCAGACAAGGCTCACAAGTCCATTTTGGTTGATTTTCACATAAAATAAAGTGTGTGGCCACAGTTTTGGGTAAGGCATGGAACTTGAAGGAATTCTAGGCTCAATTCCCACTTCGCTGCTGGATCTCGGCATGACTCTGGGTGAGTCATCTTAACTCTGCCAGTCAGCCCCTCGTTTGTAAATTAGGGACAGTAATTTCCTGGTCCTTGACATATTTTCAGTTTTGGAGCTCTGAGGGAGCACACTGTTCCTACTCCATGTTTAATTTGCACATAGGACAGTGTGACCACAGCCTTGGATGCTACTGCAGCACATTGAGCCCTAATGGAAAATGGGAGCAAACTGCAAATTTAGTACATCCAGCTTCAAAGGACAGGTGAGCTGTTTTCAGTTATAAAAAAGCAAAGAAAGGGTTCATTTCTGCCAGGTCATGTACACAACTAACTCGAAACAAAGAAATTAAACTGTTAATATGTTATTAGAACAAAGATTTATCCAAGACTGCATGGCTGGAAGAGTTTCTAACTCCAGCTCCGTAACTGAATGCCTGTGCCTCACCCGACAAGTTAGCTACAAGTCATGAAAAAAGAATGTCTTGAGGCTTAAAACACTCCAAAGCTTTATCTGAAGTGAAAATTATTTTTATAATATTACAGTCCAGAAAAACATTCTCACTCATTCATAGACACATGCATACATACACCCCCTCTCAAAGTACCCGTATGTGAGAATTTAGAGCTTATGATATCCTGGATGGAGGAAACTCCTGGTTGCACTCATCCCATAAAACAGGAGAACCAACCTTCTCCATCCTGCATGTCCTAGACTAACAGTCTATCTTCAGCTCCTGGCCTCATCAAGGAGATTCCCCGTCAGGGGTCCTCCAGGTGCCACAATATGTGGGTTTCAGTCGGTGATGACATCCCCACAGAGAACCCCCAGAGACCAGCCAGCTCATTTCATGTGGAGCAGGCAACAGCCATCAGGTAGGTCCCATTTTTGCTTCTTAATGACCTGAGTTAGCTACAGGCTAATGAACTGCAGCTGAAGTCTTAATGGCTCACTATCAATTCTTCAGCCCTTTCAGTCCACAGAGAATTTACTTTACTTTGTAAATTCATCATGAACAAGCTAGATTGTCTTTGAACTATTTGTCGAATTAGGGTAGAAAGATTTGGTTTGTTTTCATGTAGGACTGTTAAATATGGGGGGTTGGCTAATAGCCTCATCATTGTTCAAAGGTTTTTCTGAAAGAGGATGAACTTTCCTATCCATCTGTACAGCTCCTAGCACAATAAGGGCCCTCTCACAACAAAAGACATATCTACCATCCTCATGGATTTTTTTTTTTTCATGGTTATGTTAATTTTTAAACATGCTGAAGAATCATGTAGAATACAGCTGTACTTTAGAAAGACACATCCCTGAATTTCATTATCACATTTCACTCTTCTTGGAAGAGAACAGGAAATTATCAGCTTTTATTTACTAACTTTCAGGACAAACCTAATTTCAATCATGGCCTGAAACCCACCTCTCTTTCACAGCATACAGGTGATCATGGGAATCACTTTGATAAAGTGCTGCTTTGGTATTCTGAACTTATTCTCCATTAAATAACTTCTGCATCAAAAATCAGTTCTGTTCAAAAGTAAGAATATGTCTATGTCTATGATGACTGCCAGCAATTCAAGCTAAACAAGAAAATTAAAAAAACAGAGGAAGTCATGCTGCTTGCTACCTGTTCCAGCTGGGATTTTATGACCTACAGTAACAAAGGGTAATTGGGGTTTTGAGGCAAGATTTAGATCCCACCTGTGAAGCAGTGGTGGTCTCTGAAGTGACTGTGCTTCAGAAGCACTCATGATGCAAAATCTCGACCACTCTTGCGTGGATAAGAAGAGGAAAAGGGAAGGTGAGTCTCCTGCCCCCTGGCACATGTGGGTACCAGGTGCTTACAGGAGTGCAGCATTCTCTCATTTCTGACTGCTACATCTGCTGCATCTTCATTAAGAGATGTGCACTCAAGCCTTCATAAGGCTAAGATCCTTGGCATAAAAAGACCTAGGTGCTTAGCTTCATAAAGCATGTTTCCCAGAATTAATACAGACTAAAATGTGGATTAGATCAACATCAGGAAGAATCAAACTTTTGCATCCATTTCCAGTCTTTCAAATGCTTGAGAAGCAACTTAGACCAGCTCACAGCCTCTTGCCTTTCTCACGGCTGGAGATAAATGCATGTAGATATGGTATATTTTGCTCTCCAACCACTCACTGGCCTGCTCTTTTTCTCTTCCTACTTTGGAACTGTGGACCAAAATTCAGCCTCTAGGCTGCATTGAGATTATCCTTATAAATCTACTCTACCTGCACCTGCTGTGCAAGGATGCCAGCAGGCACAGGACTCCCCGAAAAGAAGCCAGATGAGGGTGGCAAGTATTGACAGAAGTGAGACTGAAGAAACAGGCTCTGAAAGCCATTTACCAAGATAATTAAAGCCCCTGGGGAGCAGAGGGAGGGTGACTCCCCTTGCGGCAGGCCACAGTAGGGCCGCTGGATGTTGATGGTGCTGCACTGTGACCTCCCTGAGCAGAGGTTGCTCCCAGGCTTTGTAGCCTGTGTGCAAACGCTGGAATATGGCTTGAACATAAAAAATAATGACTTGAACTACAATGGAGAAAAGGGTCCCCATTATATGTCTGTTCTTCCTGCTTTTGTGAGCTGTTACGTAACAGAAAATGACTGTCAGCTCATCAGTTGTTGAAAGTCTAACCTACTATTTTCTGACCCAGATGTTGTTCAAATGAGGACAGACACCATCTTGCTGCAGAACCCCTGCCTTTAGACAAAAGACACATCACATTACATGGCAAAATTACAATGTAATTATGCTCTTGTAATAATAATATGCTTCTTTTAATGATAACCTTTTCAGAACAGATCTAAGAGTACAGGCAAGATAAGACAACTTTCAGTTTCTTTTTCTGGTGGTTATTCAGATGAAACCAAGTGGCTACTTGTGCCTCTTAGAGGCTGCAGATATGCCTGATCAAGACTGAAATGCAATACAGACCGTGTTCAGTTTAGAGCCCCTAGAACTGTGCAGTGCAGAGAGCCATGTCAAAGGAAACAAAGACACCATAAACCAAAGGAAGTCATACCTGGACCATCCAGTTTGTCTCCTCAGCTGAACCCCCTACGACTCTACCACACTCTCTCCCATACCTGACTTGGACTGCTACCTGCTAACCCATGTCCTGCCTCTCAAGAAGTAAAATTAGGGAACACATTCAACACTGTTTGGACACCAGGTCTCCGGGCCTATTGAAGGATTTTTAGCTTATGAGTGGAAGCCTAATGGAGATGCAAAGCCAGTGATGGGAAAGGTTGGCAGAGCCTTGGCAGATTCAATACTGGTGTCACTTATCATTCTTTAATCTTAACTGTGACATGGCATCTCAAAGAACCATTGGAGATGAAGGCTTCTCCATGAGGGACACACATATGACTGCTGCTGCTAATCATCTCTGGCAAATTTGGTGGAAAAGGAAAAAATAAGTTTGAGAAGGTAAAATGATCTGCCACAGGTCAAGAAACAAGACGAGAAGTAGAAAAGGAAGTCAAGCCTCCTGTTTCTTGGCTTTGCTCTTCAACCCAGTTCTGCACCATTTCTCCCACTGTCAAAGCCAGGGTACACAGAAAATACACATAAAAAATCTATATATCCTGAATTATCAGCTCAGATTTAAATCAAGATTCCTTTACTGTACAAACTGGGTATTTCCCACAGGATGATTTGAGCATCGCTCTTCTCCCCACGTGCATCCCTACAGCATGCTGGAACTACAAAAGGAGACTGCTGCATTATCCAATACATAAAACTGGTGGTTCCTTGGGTAGCTTTGAGGATTTATGGTAAAATAGCAGTGAGAGTTTCTTCCCACCAGTCAGGGAAACTGCTGTGGGGAATGACTCAGCTGGGACATAGTCCAGAAGGCAACAGGAGATGAGGGGCCCCAATGGCACTTTCCCAGTCTTAATCAGCACTGTCTGCATGGTGATACAGACTGATAAGCTGCCAGAAGTCATTTTTTTCTATAAGACTTTAAACAGTGGTCCAGAACAGTTGTGATCTTTGTGTGTGTGTATTTGGTTGGGTTTTGTAAAATGCAAAATGAAGGGCTGTAATTTCCCATGGCGGCCAACAAACAATTTTGATAGTTTCATTTTAATCTCCTGTAAGTATCCATTTCTCCTCCCTCAACCTTACCCAATTTCCACTCCACTAAGTATTATTTTTTCCAAACAAATCAGACATGCCTGTCTACAATAGCGCATTTATCAACAGTGAGGGCTGTGATAGAGAGAAACTATTCCTACTGCACAGAGCATAAGACATTTGGGAATCCTTTCTAATAAAAAGGGATTTGATTAAAGACAGCCAACTACCACAGATCAGCAACTGGAATCATCAGTAAAGAAGGAAGAGCAGCTTAGACTTAAAAGACTTCAATTTGCTCATCTGCCAAGGACTTCCCAGGAGTAGTCACTCCACAAGTCACTCTAGAACCTACAGGAGGGTAAGAGGGGACATACACCAAGGATTGGGGGGCTTAGACTTATTATACTAGTGTGGTCTTAATAAAGTGAAGTTAGGCAGAATACTCAACATGCATGTTTAACTCCTAAAAATTCACAGGAATTTTTAAAAAAATCCTTATGCTTAGTGATATTTCCACACTTAAGCACTGCATTGCCAGTGGCAGCTAGAGGATTCCCCAGCAACTGGATCGTGCTGCTGAGATAAGTCCTGGCAACACACAGCTGCCAGCTGTGATCTTGCTGCTCCCAAGTGTCTCCAGCATGCTGCTCCTGGCTCCCAGCACACTTCCAGGCTCCCTAGGAGGGCAGTGTGATCCATGCCCTGCTGCCAGCTGTGCATGCTTGTGTGAGCAACCACTGCCTAGAACAGTTCCCCCAACTCTGAAACCACCTTCAGTGGCTTCCAGCCGGGAAGCTGCAGAGAGGTACAGTGAGCACAGACTGGATGGAAGTGCTGGCTGTCCTGCTCCTCAGCTCAGCTCACTGGGTCTGCCAGCAGTACCACACAGCATTTCCAGGGCAAAGAGACGACTTTCGTGACTCCTACTCCTCTTCCTTTCCAAGGAACCTTCACCCTGTCCACTGCAGGGCAGATTTTGCTGACCACAGAAACAAGACGGCTTGATTGAAAACCAAACTCGCCAGAGATATGGCGAGTGAACTTGCAGAAGGAAGATGGTTACCGAGAAGATCCCAGAGTGCTGGTGGACCAAGTAAAATGACCTTTCTTCAGCCTGACAGTTCAAATGTAATTATTCCAACAAATTATTTTCATGACTTAATATAACGCCTTGCAGCTTTCTAGCAAGGTTAATTAGATTCCTCAATTCAAAACCTATCTGCTCTTAACCAACTTTTAATATGCTGAAATCCAGTTTTCTAAATTCAAACTAATAAAAGTGATTAGCTGACAGCTATCTGGTATGCTACAATTACCATGGCATTTAGACCTCAGGCATAAGATATTTAATGCAAATCAGAGTCAATGTCTCTGCCCATTTGTCCTTTTTCGGATTATTTGATCAATGTGCCATATGAATCCTGTACAGTCCACGCTACCATGCTAAACAACTAAAGAACAAGGGCAGAGATATTAGTTGAGACAGTTAACCAAAGTTGAAAGACTCTTTTTTCCCTCCCACACTTAATTTGTTCTTTCCACACGAGCACGAAGTTACTGAAAGGCACTAGCTGACAGCTCAAGTAGAGATGGGTATTTAGTTCTGACATAGCCAGAATTAGTACAAAACTCCTGGCCTGCACTGCCATATGAGAAAGCTTTATCCACTGTAACTCCAGAGACCTGGGGAGGCGCCTGGGCTGGAACAAACCTAGAAAGATGAGGGCAGCCTACCTCCTTGACTGTACCTAACCATAAAAAGCAGTTGTGCTCCGGCATTCTGTATTTTGCTAGACAGATAATGCTCCCAAAAGGCTGTATGGGGCACAGCATGCTTAGAGAGCTGAGGAGAGGTTCAGCCCAACACATGGTTCTTTGGCACATCAGGAATGCCAAAGCTGGACACCACCTCAGAGACAAACTTCAGTGGCACACAGTGCAATTGGAAGATCAATCAGGTGCAATTACACAGGATCCGCCCAGGGTAGGACTAAGGTTGTTGTTTGATTTTTCCACCGTGCATCATGCATGATTATTCCATCTTTGGTCATGCTGCTGTTTATATAAATAACACTGGCAAAACTTCTGAGTGCTCTGAAGCCTCCTTTCCATTTTCTCATCTCCTGCTGAATTAAGAGCTATTGGCATGCCACTGGTCTGACCTCCCATCTGATAGCCAAATTGATGACCTAACACTGAGAGACTTTTTGTTCCAAGTCTTTCAGCTATGCATCCCTTTTGGATAAAGAAACTTTGATGTACCATCCTCTCAAAACAGAGCAGAGCAATCTTAGTCATATAATATTAGTCTGCAAAATCCGAGCTTTTCAGCTTCATAAATACAAGTAGTAAACAAAACTAAAGCTTCACTTCAGGAAGCAATTTCCGAACTGTGCGGAAAATTAATCACTAGAACAGCTTATCAGGGTAGGTGGTTGACTCACATTGCTCAAAGTTTTTAAGATAAGATTAGATCTTTATTTTTTTTAAAGTCATGATTCAATCATGTTTCTGGGAGAAGCTGAGAGTAGGACATTAGGCAGTATAATGGCAAGGTCCTTTCTGACCTTGGAGCCTGTGAATCTTCTTTGTTCATCTGCCTACTTTCTTGGGCTAAAAGGAAAACAGGATGGGCTTTGGTCCATCAACCAGCTCCTGCCACACAGTTCTGCATTAAGAAAATTGCTGTAATCAGATCTCATGCTTCAGGGCTTCAGCCATTTGCCTGAAGAGGGCAGGAAAAAAGTTTCTCCCTCTTGCCTGCCCAGCTAATGGCTAAATACATGTTATGTTTATTTGGTTGCTGCTTCCTGCTTAAAACATCAGAGAGTGAACCCAAATGGCAGAGATGAAGTCAAACACAGCAACACAGAAAATGCTGCCTGGCTATTTTCTATTCAGTTAGCCATTCCTGCTCACACCTCAGATCTGTGACAGTCATCAACTCTGATGACTATCAGTATTTACAGAGAAGACATTTTGGTTATTAGGGCACGGCCCACAGAAGGTAGAAGGTACTGATAGAGAACTGGGACTGATACTAACCCCACCTACAAGGGCAATGTTTGTTTGATGAGAACACCATAACCTTCTCATATTATCAGATCCTTGCCACTGCAAGATCCTTGTTTGTTAATGAAACCATGGTCCCACCCACTTTTTGATTATACCAGACCACGAAAGTTTCTTTAAGCCAGAAATGTTTTGGTCCAACCAAACTCTACAGCAAATAGGCCTGGAGGCAATCTAACTGAAGGTTTTAAGAAATGATGAAATAAAGGAAGATAAAGAACACAAAATGAATGTCCTGCCCCAGTCTTTAACTCTAAAAACTACAGCAGTTTGTTTCATAATAACATTATTACCCAAGCCTGTAAGAAACTAAGCACAGACAGGCAGATGCATCAATTGTGCCCAAGACTCTTGACTTCAATGCAGAGTTCAGAGGCCTTATCACCTATGTTTCATGCAAAGGCAAGATATAATTCTACAGCTATAGATGCCTAAGATAATTATACTCTATACCACTTAAGAAGGAAATTAGATGCTTATCTTTTTCCAGGCAAGGAAGATGACACCGTTATGAACCAATCAGTCCAGATTTGTCTTACTTGTACTTGTTGGACCCAGTTCTGGGTCCCCATGTATAACCAACCTGATTGACTCAAAATGGATTTCCTTTTAATCTGTGTCAGCATACAGAAAACAAAAATCCATGCCTTGGAAGCAGAACACATTTACACTGCCAGATTTTTTTGCAGCTGCAATGAGAAGGGATGGGGCAGGCAGGCATGACAACGACCGCACCTGAATTCAGACTGGTAGCCTGGAAGCTGGGGACAGATGGTGGGAAAATGAACCAGACACTGAAAAATTCAACTTTATATCCAGAAAGACTATAAACATACAGTGAGTGAGCATGAGATTTATGCTGAAATTAGAGAGGAATTCCTATGGATGATTACACTTCCAGCCCAAGCATGGAAAGCACATCCATCAACACAAGTGTCACTACGTTACCAGTGCAGCTGTCAGGCAGCCCATTACTGAACCCAGTAAATACAGAAGAGAGTCAGGGACACTTGTGACATGGCTCACCAAAGTAGTCATCAGAGGGAGGATTCTCCATGTCATACAGCATTTTCTTGGTCAGATGTTCCAGCTCATCCTCAGGCCTGAAGGCAGGAGTGCTTGATGCAGGTCCAGAGCTTGGATACCCACTCTGGAAAAAAAAAAGAACAGGCTGTGATGTCATATAAAAGCATTCACATACAGTAAAGAGGGTATATTGGCTGTTCAGGGTTGAACTTTATTCTTTTTCTTATCTTTTTTTTAAGACCCAAGGGATTCAAGCAAGTAAACACCTCACTTATTGTAATAGAAATGGACTCTGAAGAAGTGAAGTGCTATATATCTCCAGTGAAGTGCTATATATATCCTCCTAGAATGGGAAGTATCCTGTGCCTCATAATTAGATGTCTACTGGGTAGCACATAATAATAAATAAAGGAGAAAATTATTCCAAGAATAACTTGATACAAATGTTCTCCAAAACTGAAAAAGGCATTGGAAGCATTTAAGTTCGGACTTGGTAAGAGTTTCCATCACTTAACGACACAACATAAAAGACAATCCTACAGTAGTAGAGTATATGGACAAAGACAGATAATCCCAAGATGCTAGTTACGTTCTCTTCTTGTTTGTTTTGACACAAAACCTGCTGTCAACATTAGTGAGATCAGGAGCTGGTCCACAGACTTTTAGTACTAGAGACACAAAGGTTTCCATATGTGTGTAGAAACTGATATCTCTTGGCCTTCATAAGCCAACAGCTGCACACAGTATTTGCAGCCTGTCTCAGAGAGTCTTCTCCCCAGAAAACACCAGAAGTATGAGAAGCACCATATTTTGAGAAGCACAGAAATAGTCTTATGCCTAGAAGTTTCTTAGAAGAAGCTAAGTTTGGTGTCTGTAAGGAGAAACTCGGTCATTTCAGGATTAAAAAATGCTGACACCAGTTCTCCTTGTGTGCACTGCTTTCTTTAAAGACTTGCATATGAAAACTAACTTATTTATAAAACATATCGTTTCAGTAAAGCAAGTGATTTCATTGGCTAATTGCTGCCTACATCAAGGATTGGACCTTTGATATGAAACAAGGAAGCATTTTTCCATGCTCCATAACTACTTAAATGGCAAGAAAATATAAAATCACTGGAGAAACAATACACTGACCACTCATAGAGACTACATCTGACATGATGAATCTTTATTGAGCCAATGATGTTCAACAGAGAACAGCAGCTTTAAAGCACTGCACTTCAAGAGAATTAACTATATGCTTTCATGCTTTTTTCTTTCAGGAAAGAAGGAGATTTCAAATGACACATCAGTCAATATAGAGAAGGTCTCAGAATAGCACTTTGCAATAACACTTCAATCATCCACTCCCAAAACCCAAACACCTGCATGTTCCTGACCCTGTCATACTTATTTTTTGTAGGGTCCATGCTAAGCTGTGTCATCATCCTTCTCACTTATTGGCCTCAGCAGGTGCCTGAGCTCCCTGGAAGGGCTGGATTTGCTGTGCACACACTCAATGCAGCAGTTGCACCTGCCCAAAAACTACTCTGTAGCAGAGTAGCAGCAGTTCACAAGGGAGAGGGGTGGCATGGTCCCCTGGGAAAAAATAATAAGTCCCAGGCTGGATGAATTTCCCTGAAGGGCTGTGCAAGGTCTGTCTGCCATACATTCAGCCTCCCTGACTGAGAACACAGATTGGACCTAACACACATTCAGGTTTTCCCACAGATGTTTTCTTTTTTTTTTTTTATTTTATTCTGAACAACATTCAAGGATTTTGTGCATTTCTCCAGGAATTCTAGTTGCCTAGCAGCTGTTCTGAGGAAGCTGTTGAACATCTGGAAATGCTGAATGTCCATATACAAAGCAGTAAACTTTTCTGTACTAATGTAACCACGCCGATGTGTTCGGGTTACCACAACTTACTTTTTCACATGGGAAGGCAGGCAGTATGGTGCACTTGCATTTGCCTTCTAAGTCATGTGAGTGTCATCTTTGAGGGATACATAATTTTGGTGTGGATAAGGACATTCATATGACTAGAAGTTCTAGAAGCAAGTGTTTGACCCAGAACATCCAGATTCCCTTGGCCAGTGCTTTGTGGCTGTTTTTAGAAGGGCTAGTCTACAACTACTTCATTAGAAATAATATATAGCATAATCCTAAAAAAAAGAAAGTTATTAATTAGTAAGTTAAAGGTGTCAAATGTAAAACATTTAATCTCGGAACAACCTGGTTTTTTCCCTTTGCGCTCTTGTTCCTAAGAGCCGATCATGAATCTTGCCTGAACATATATTTTAACACAGCAAGTGCAACCAAGGATTTATTAGCTTGAGAAATCAATCTAGCAACTGAGCTTCTCAAGGTTTTATTCCAGGTATTGCATCTATTTCAGTTTCCATGCAGGAAAGAATGACCACTGCCATTCCAGCAACAGAGACTCCTTTCCTAGACTTTGCATGGAGAAGACAGCACGGTCTGAAGCTGATGATGGCTCCCATCCCTGTATTTCCTGTTAAGTCATCACCAGCCTCTTCTGCTGGGCTCTGTCCACACGTCATCTGAAACACTGCCTTTACCCTTGGGCCCTGTAATATAAATGGACCAAAACAGAAGCCACAGTCTGTTCACAGAAAAGGGCAGTGCGATACATGGAGCTGAGGCGATTTGCCCACCATCACACATGGGTCCCAAGGCAAAGACAAATCCTGCATCCAGGCTGCTGGGAGCCCCACGCTTTCCAGCCTCACACACGGCCCACTGGGGCTGCACCCGGTGTTGCAGACCTACACTGAACATTCTGCAACCCAAAGCCACTGCACCTGCAGGCCACCACCAGCCAGCCTTTGGCAGGAGGTGAGTGAAGCCTCTCCCTCTTTTCCATGCTGGCTTCCCACACCTCCTGACTGGGGAGCCCTCCACGCCTAATTCACAAGGGCTTGGACTACGCCCTTTAAAATGAAAGACCAAAATCTGCAGATTTTCAGTTCTGTCTGACTCTCTCTGGTTTTGGAGGCCACTCTGCCTCATACACACAATAAATAGGCTGCTCTCGTATTTTATCTACATTGCACTTTTCCAAACCAGGCAGATTGCTTATCCAGTACCCAATGTCAGCAGAAATAGCAAATACCAACCACAATGTTATGAGACACTTTAACTTATTTTGACGAAAATGCTATGACTTTTTGACCAGCATTTAAGTAGTGATAGGCACATCTTTTTCCTCCTCCCATGGCACATGCTGACTACGTGCCTCCAGGAATATGCATTTCATCCATATGAACATGCTGTTGAGTTTGCTGGGACATGCACAAACACAAGCATAGAGAGAAAAGCGTATCCTTAGTCCAATATAAAATGCTTGTTTCAGCAAAACAGTTTCCTTCCTCCTCCTTTGTTAGGTCAGGGTAAAAATATAACTCTGGCTTTCCTTACAAAACAGAGTTGTGGTGTTGCTGTTTATATTAAACTTCCTCTATTTTCTCCTGATTTCTACAATGATCAAGGCTGTCTAGAAATTCAATTTGATGTCTGATTTACCAGCTAACTTCATGCATTCTCTTTTCTCCATGATGCCTCAATGCACACAAATATCCAATTCCTTAGCTAGACACAGCTCAAAGATGGGGACTGCATTGACTTGCAGACTCCGAGCACCACTCTCTGTCTGGCTAACCACAGGAGCATCAGTGATGATAAACTGACCCATGAAAATGGAAAAGAGCTCAGCAAAAAGCTGGCATAAGGGACTATGCTTTGGAAACACAGGCACCAGAGTCCCTCCTTCGCTACTGTCGTCAAACACCAAGCAACTTTACGGAAGAGAAGATTGCAGGAGCAGCCTCAGGAAGAGAAGAGGATTGCAGTAGCACGTGCAGATGCAAAAGCATTCCTAATAAACACTGTCCTGCTTAGCTGGGATGTTAAGGAAACACCAGCACTCCTAGGGTTAAGCCCTGTAGCAGAAAATATCTTTATGCTACAAAGGAAGTGAGCTAATTGCTTGCGCCACTATCAAAACGCTGCAACAACATCTGGCTCATCTTCCTTATTAAAGTTCAGTTCCTGAAAAGCCAGGTCAAAAGAAGCAGTCGTGTGGAATCACTGTATAATTATTTTGGTACATGAAGCTGATACTTGTTTCAGTGCTTCCCTGGCACATGTTTTCTACTCCAGACCTGTCTCTGATGTAAGGGCTGCCCAGAAAAGGGAGCTCTGCAGTCAGTGTGGTGCATTCCCCATCCCCACATAAATATTTACCCAAGTGGGTAAAAACTGCATTGCAAAATCTGCAAAGATATCTGAAGATGATGCTGTGATGAATGCACCATCATTCAGAATACACCGTATGTGGTCACTCTCCTTGTCCATTTGCAAATATTGTAGAAGAAGCTTCTTCTCTCTGAAAGAAAATAACTTCAATTACGTGTTCCCAGTTACAGAAACGTGGAAATTATCTTCTTTTCAGAAGGTAGAATTAGCCCAATTTGGAACTGAAAGGCAGCCAGAAACATCTTTCACTGATAGTTACTTTCTCTTCATTTTTTTTCTTCCTTCTTCATCTGCATAAAGTTAGTCCTTTCCTTTCACTTCACTCACCAAAACTAATCATCAGTTAAATAGTATTGCAGCATTATTTTTTATTCAATGGTTTGATAAAGACCACACTTTTTTGTTTAAGTTATTGACTGTCCAAAACAATCGTAAACTTTCAGAGCAAGAAATCCAGCATGGTGCCACCTCTCTCATGAGTTGTGCTCCCAAGGAAGTATCAAGACTGCCTACAGATGTAATACAGTTTACAATTAAGGCCAACTCTTACAGAGGAGATATGCTAGAAAATAATATTTTAATTCTTGATTTATTTTCCCAGTGAAAGGTTACAGCTGCCAGAGTACACACAGATTCCTGAAAAAACAATTTTGCCTGGAATCCCTGCAGCCCGCACGTTCTTGGGTTTACTCCTGGTCAGAGGATAACTCAACAAGATCCTCTGAAGAAGCTGCCCTGCATAAGGAAATACCCACTGACAGCCAGTGGCCTCCAGCCCACACCAGAAGACCAAAATCACAAGTCTTGGACTGCCAGGAGAGAGAGCTCTTCTGGGCCATGCCAGAGTGTGACAAGCCGCCGGTTCCCTCGCTGCCTACCTGCCCTCCCATCCCTTCCCACAGCAAACCAGCCCTACACAATGTGCAGTTCTGCCAGCAGAGCCCTCATTTGTTTAACACTCTCTGGCTTTGAAATAGGACAGTTTTGTAACTGCTTCAAAGCTCTAGAGGATATTTTTCTTTATTTTTAAACTTCATTATTGCAACTGTATCCTCACTTAGCTATCCATGCACACTGCCTGTTCTAATCCTGCTAAGCTCTTAGTTTCAGTGATCTCTTGTGGCATTAAGCTACACAGAATTTGAGTAATAATAACAATAAAAGTATTTTCCTCTATTTTAACCTCACAGCCTGCAATTTTGCACAATTGTCTCTTTTTTCTTCCACTGTGAAGCTGGGAGGCAGATAGGTAGGAAGGGGAGGTATCTTGTTGATAGTTTTAAAAGACAATAGAGCCAGAATGCAAAATCACTATAGAATTAAGAAGCTTCCTGCACTTCTGAAAATCAGGCTGCTCATACAGATGTCTATTTTGACTAACCAGAGCAGAGCTTTAAGCTTACAGTCATGAACCCAAAATCTTGGTCTTTGTGTACTGATACTGAATTCAACAGGATCACCATACATGCACCCTAATTACTCTGTAAAATGGGTTTAACAATATTTCTGTCTTAATTAATCAGTGCCTGCAGAGCTGTCCAAGCTTCTGTGATGTAAGTGACTAGGCAGAGACGGAGCATTTTATTAAACATCAAGCATAGTAACAAATGAACACTGGACTGTTTTGTCCTTGGATTGTTTCATGCTATTATATGTAAACAGATTAAGTAGCTTTTCTTGCTATTCTTCATATTCTCACTAATGTTTTGAATCTAGAAGGGCTGGTTATTTTTGCTAGGTATTATAAAAAATGGATACTCTGTAAACACCACCATCTGCTTCTCGCTCCTGCACTGAGCATGACTGTATTAAATGACACCTTCCACTGCTATTCTGGCGAGTCCTTGCTTCTGCTGGACGTTGTGGACTGTTTATATATACAGGGTTAACAGCAGATGTGGTAGATTTTTATGGAGCAACATTGACCATTTCTCATTGGTCAAAAATCAAAACAGTGGCTGGTTCTCCAAATAATAAATTTTTTACATGTTATCTCAGGAAACAGCAGATTTAAGCTATATTTCACACACAAAATACTACATTTTAATGTCCCATTGGTACTTAAATGTATATACAGAAACAAATGCAGCAGTGCCTGATCCTGCCTGGGGCCTCTTGGCCCTATCATTACACAAATATGCTTTACTTGTCAAGGCTTATCTCATATGAAAAGGGGAGCAGGCTGTTTTGTTTTGTGTTTTTCCATTAACCCCACTTATTTTGGTAACAGACATTTTAGGTACTTTAAAAAAAAAGCCAGGAACTCAAGGAACAGCTGGATGGTACTACTGAGAGTGAAAATGAGGCACTACCATTATACCCATATGCAAATAAAGGGATTGCACCATTTTAGCCCTACGTTTTTTTCTGGAAGAACTCAGTCTGCTCCATAAAATTTCATCAGGAGGTCCTATGCTTACTCGTCTATTTGTCTCAAGATCAAAGGCTTTATTCTACTCTAAGCTGCTTGCCTTGCCACATCTCTCTGGGCTCAGAGTCAAGCACTCTCTTACTCCCTTGGATCATCACCAGCAGTAAAGACCCTACAGGCTGCTTATCAACTCCCCTCCTCTTCCCATCATAATACTGTGGGCTTCCAGAATGGCCTTCAAAGCATTAATTAATTAAACATTATATTACTGCTATCAACAGGTCAAAATCTGCATTTCAGAGTAGGAGCCATAAGCTTCCATAGGAGATAACAGTCGCAAAGCTTTAAGTCCAGAGCTGCTCAGCAAAGTGCTGTACAAGAGTTTGAATTCTTGACATCTTGGCTATAGATCCTGGGGTGCTCAGTGCATGTAGGGCTCCTTGCCTGGGCAGGTGATGAGCCTCAAGACCTGTACAGGGCTCCCTTGTGCCAGTCCAAGGTGGCATTACTGCAAGACACCAAGCTGTGGGGGACTTCAGTTGCAGTGAATGGCACTACAAGGTGGGGCTCACGGTCTCACCACCAACCAAGCCATATTCCCATCTAATAGGACAAGCAACAGAGGCAAACCTAACAAAAATGGGAATGCTTCAATATTCGTACTGATGAAAAGAGATGTGTTTGCTGACACGGTACTCAACTCGCCCAGATGATTCATCGCCACAATGAAACGACTGAAAGAACCACCATCCCTCCAAAGCCTGTCCTTCCAGAAGCACCCTTAAAATCCAAGGAAGTAACTGAGCTTTGCCTTTTCTTAAGTTTTTCATTTGCGAAGCACTTCAGAAAGGCAGAGCTCAACTGCTTCCACAGACAGTGAGGGGTGACACGGCGTGACGGGCTCACACACGCGTCCGGCGCGGCGACCGCAGCGCCCAGGGAGCTCCCCAGCGCTCCCTCACCACCATTCACCCCCGGAGCTGGGGCTGGACCAAGCGCCTCTGCCACCAGCACCACCTGCCCTGCGGTTCAGCTTCGGCACCTCATGAAAAAACAGGTGGCCCCAGCTGCGGGGCCTTATCTGGTAACAAAAACAGAAGTGCCAGGGCATCACTTGTTTCAAAAGAAAAATAAATCTCACCATTTTAATGGTACTAATTTTGCATGTGAAACTTGCATTCATACTGTATTAACAGTTTAAATATAGCTTTCTTGCCAGATGCCTGAATAGGCTAGAAAAGATACTTAGAATATGCAAATTGTGTTTCTGTTTTAATACACAAAGAAACCTAAAATCACATCACTTTCCATCACCAAGACAGGTTTTAATATAAGGTTTTTTCATGTGAAAACTATAACAGCAAACAAATGGTTAACCAAAAGTGTTAAACCCACTGTCTGCAGTCTCGCTTTTAGTCAACTGTGACATGGGCTATTACACTTCCCAGGACACCAATGACTTAAATGAAGACTACATATTTTGCTTAACATTAAAAGATTATATATATAAATTACAGTAAAAAAAAAAAAGTCTTCTCAGACCAGAGCAGGTTCTTGGTTCAATATCCATAGCACTGGAGGGCAGGATTCCTGAGCTTTATCCTCAGCAATATTCTTAACCAGTCTGATCCTGCACCCTGCTGTTATAAATGGTGTTCATAATGCTTCACTGTCTCAAGAGAGTTTGAGAGTCTCAATGAACTCTTCATTACAAAATGCTTTGAGATCCTTGAATGAAAGATGCTGAATGAGTACAAATCATGACTATTATTAATTACCTTTACTAGACAAAATTGTGCCTCCTTTCACTCACATGTGCCTACATTTTGTCTTTTAAGATTATAACATCTTCAAAACAAACACTTGACTCCCAACATGCCCCTCAGTAGTCTTGTATAAATAAAATAAGAATAATATTTGAGGAAACAATAGTGTGGCAAAAGCAAATTACATTCCTGCTGGACTCAGAAGCTTCTTCCTTATTTCACAACTGAGAGATTTCTCCATTTTACTCATGCTCTGATCCCAGAATCACCTGTTCTCTTTTCCTCATGTGTAGCTGCTTTCATTCTAAGAGCTTTCCTGTTTTTCTTTTAACTTTGCACAGGCCATGTTTCTTGAAGAGGTTACTGGAGCGTGCCAACCCCTTTTAACAAAATGGGCACAAGTTCCTTTGGAAAGAAGATAGGGAGCTCCAAACACATCAGAGAGCTTAAGCACTGCGTACGCTCCTTCATTTGACTTTGAGTCTTCCAGGTGACTGAGACAGGGAAAAGGAGGCAGAAATTTAAGAGATAGTCCAGACATCTGGATTCTGTTCAGGCCATCTTACTGTGCTCACCTCTCAGCCAAGGTGTGCATCAAGGGTGACAAAAAGTTTTCAAAGTGACACCTTTTCCAGTGATACAAGAGAAAAGAGAACTTGCAAATAATAATGAGAAGGTTGCTACTCATCAAAGGGAGACCTCATTTGCTTGCACCTCCCGGTCTTGTGGTGAAAGACTGTAGAGAAGATTATTAAAAGGATACTGACACAGCTCAAAACAATATGCAAGCAGTAAAGATCAGAGTTCACCTCATCTCTATCCCAATTAGAGCATCTCTATATTTTATACCATCTATATGGATGGTTTTGTTGCTGAATTGCTTTATTCACCATTAAGAGACTGAAGCTTTACTGCATTTAAAACAACTAATTCTCCTCATGGAGAGCCCTCTGCAGGTATCTGTAGGGTTGCCTGGATCTCAGCTCAGCCATCTAACATCACATCAAGTACCATTTGCAAACACGTGTTATTTAATTCATGAGGTGCAATCGCCCAGCCTGTCAGTGTTGAGCAGACCACACTGCTACCAGCAAGCCCTGGCCTCTCTAATTCCAGCCCAAGCAAGGAAAACAGCCTCTTCACAAAATTACCAGGCTGGAGTAGGTCACCACTGGTGATTAAAAACTTAGAGAACCCTTCACCTTCTATTAGATGGAGGTCCCCACCAAAAGCAGGCGGTTCGCTCGCAGACCTGATGCTGCTCGCTCCCATGAGAGTCTGGGGAAGGGCTTGGCAGCCAGCTCATGGTGCAGCTGCACCCACAAGGCACTACCTGCACTTGCAGGTGCTGCTGTGATGCTGAGCAACGTCAGGCAGAGGACAGGACACACTGACAGTAAGGAAAGAGGGGGTGAAATTAAACAGTGCCATTGGGAGCAGAGGGAGTAATACACAAGAAAAGGAGGAGGAAAGAGTGAAGGGCTGCAGCCTAGAGTGAATGTCATCTTGACAGCCTAAGCTCTGCTGCTTTAGAAGAGACTTGTACATGTATCACTACCAATTACCTCAGGATAATCAGAAATAATATTTTCAGAACAAAGCAGTGCCAAATTCTATACTGCACTTGGAGGAAAAAGGCCAGAGTAAATGCCCGTCATCTAGATTGTAATTTATTTCACCCAATGTACTTACAAAAATGATCTCTCATTTGGCTCACAGCAGTAGAAATTTCTCAACAAAGTCATAATTCTCCTGTAATAGAGTCCAGGGCAGTTAAGTATTACTCAAATAAAAGTTCCAAGTCTCCCTTGAAAAACTGTCCCTGCTCAGGAATTTCCCACAGTCACGAGGGAGGTGGAAGCCAAGAAAAGGGCAGCAAGAGAAGAGGAATGATTTTTCCTCAGAGGGAACCACAGGCTGAAGACCCAGCACATCCCACCTGGTGGCCAAATTGTGGCAGGGAGGCAAGGAAGCAGGGGGTTATGGGCTATCAAAAAATGCTGCTGGAAGTTTCACCGTGGCTATTCAATACTCAAAGGGTCTCAACCTTCTCCTTGCCACCTGCTGGAATAGGAGTGAGTTGGCTATTCTATTCCTGTTACGGATGCTATGAATTCTGCTTGTGCAGAGGGCAGGAGATGGCCCTTGGAGGAGAAGAGCCACAGGAGCAGAGAGGTGAAGGTCAGATCTGGAATGAGAGCTCTGGCAACGTGGGGAGGGAGACACGGGAAAGAGCAAATTAGCCTTTAGCAACACAAATATAGCAATTAAAAAAGGCAGAATTACAAAGGCAAGAGAGAAGTGCTGGTAAGAAGAGGGGAAAACCACTCAGAAGGCAGCATGCAGTAAGTGATTTGAGCCGAGCCCAGCATCAAAGGGGAGGATGGGATGAGTAAGAGAGGAAGAAGAAAGTGCAGCCTGGCTAGGAGCTTCCAGAGCTGGCAAGAGTCCATGGAGAGAGGGCACATGGAGAAATGCACCCACCACAGGGAGAGCGGCTTAGGGAAGACTAATGTGCAAAGGAGCTGTATGAAATGGAAGGATGGACTAATAGCACCCTCAGTGCAGGGAACAAGCAGGAAAGTAAGACCAAAGGACAGGCATCAGTGTCAGCTGATTTTACTGAATAATTTCCCTTGTACAAGAACTATCCAATGCTAACAAAAACCAGCAGTTTCAGTCTATGGGATTGGTGAGATGCTTCCAGACACACACACACATGTGTATGTTTGTTCTTGATGGGACATCCGGAAGGGCAGACACCCAGGGCAGAGCACTACACTCCCAGTGTCACTTTTGATTCCCACATGGGAGGGGTATATGGGGTTTCAATGTCACATGATCCTCCCTTCCACTTCCCCTGCCACATGTAGTGTGTGATCCCATATCTGTCACAGGTGTGCTTTCCAGCCAATCAGAAAACTACTTTTATGGCCAAGATGCTCAAGATGGTAAATGCATAGGGGCTTGTGATGTGGGGATTGTGCTGTGTGCTACAGAATTACCTATGGAACAAAGGGCAAGGAGATGGAATTCCCTGCTTGAAGCTGGAGCCAGAAGGGAATATGGGATTCCCTAGATTCAGAGCTTTTCTACTGCTTTTCCTCATCCTCTGCTTTCCCAACAGCCTCTCAAAAAGCCCCAGGATCTTGGCAGCCAAACCAGGCTGTGCACTAAAGGAAGGACTCTAACTTCCCCAGCTGCAGCCTCTAAGGCTGCTAACATCCTGAGGGCACAGTCACTGCACTGACATACAGACCTAATGATCTACACTGTTCAAGGCAACAAATGCTTGAAGAAACTCACCCTGCTCGGAAGGGCACGCTCAAGCTGTATTTCTGTGCCATCTTTTGTGTGAGGCTGGGACTGACTCCGAGGAGGTCAGGAAAGAGCCTGATGGCTCAATAAATGAGACACTTGGGACAGTTAGTCCAACTGACAGCTCAACAAGATCCATGTTTAGTTGTCAAAACATTCCTCCGTGTACAGAGATGCAGCTAAGGAGGCTGTCCACATCCATCCCGGGCTGGAGACAGACTTATCTCACTAATTGGTTGAGCAGTACTTCGTGGAGAATGGAGTGAACTGGCAGAGGTGGTGGCATGTGCAATTAGAGCTGAGGATCCTGAGGGCTGTGGCTGGACACAACACCGTGGCTGGACCATTTTGATGTATTGGAAAGATCACTTTGTCTGTGAATCGTTTTCGTGTCCTTTTCAGCCACAACAGCAGCAGCCTCCTTCTGTATTTTAATGATTAAGCAGCTCACAGGTTGACTGAGCAAAGGCTGAAGAGGAAAAACAAAGATTATATATCTAACTTTGCTGAATTTACTTGAAAAAGATGGCAAGACATTCAGGTGGTGCAAATCAGAGTCGCTCCAGGGAACTCGCTGATTTACACAGCAGTGGAGAACCTAGCTCAATGTGCCAAAGAGAGCAATGGACTCAGGTGTACATTAGCTGGTTGAGAGGCACTATTTGAGTCAACAAGGCTATCCAAGCCTGGCCTAGACTAACTACAGCCCCGAGTCCTCAGCTGCATTTGTCTTTCACAGAACATATAACACAGGGAGAAAACTGGCTCCCAGACTGCCAGACCAACAGCGAATACTACACAGAAAGACCCCACTCTCTGAGGATATGGGTGATTTAAACCAGCTCCCTTGCAGGTGACACTCTAGGGCTTACTTAAAAAGTAGTTTCAAGTCTCTGTCCCCATCTGTGGGGCACATCTCAGTCTGGCTTTCATGGGCTCCTGTTATCAATTTCCAGCTCAAGCTAACATGTTTTTCAGGGCCTCCTCTCTCCTGGCTCCTTTTGAGGAGCTGGCTCCCTCTTGAAGAGGGACCTTCAGAGCAGGCATGCCTCCTCCACCTCCCTCCTCATCTACACTTGTTCCTAAGAGCCATGCAAATTTCAACAGCACATCTAGAAAAACAATTGTGAACACGAAACACTTTACAGACTCCTTCCTCTTCTTTCCCTCAATGCAATGTATTCTCTCCATGCTCCCTTCCTGCCCCTCTGAATTAGTTTTATGCTATTAAATAAGGGGCTCAGGACCCCTCCTCGTGTCGGACCTTAATCTGAAAATCACTCACACACTTTAGAGGGTTTGCAACACAGAGGATGAGAAAGTGAGGCCAGCAAAGTGCTGGAAGGGATTGCCTGGGGAGAATCTGTGATTTCCATCAGTGAGGCTTTTCAGAATAGGAACAAACAAATATTTGTGAAGAAAAGCTTAGGCAGAGTTGATCCTGTCTCTGAGCAGCAGACAGATCTTTAAGTCTGTTCCAGCTTTACTGTTTATGCTTCTGTGATTGTGATAGCAGTTGTGACATATTCTGCAACAGAGTTGAGCAAAGCCAGCCGAAAGCCCTATGGATCATCTTCAGGGCTGAAGCTGCTTGCAGTAAAGGAAGTTCATATGCAGTGTTAAGTTACTTGATGGTTTTGTTCCAAACACTAAATCAAGGAAAGTTTGTTCAGAAATGGTAAGACAAAGAAGCTGGGTCCTAAGCAGGCCTTGCCCTGCTTTTACCACCTCCAAGATGCTGTATCTCCAGCTTTGACTCCAGGTGCAAGAGGCAGCACATTCAGAGCACCCACTGTATGGGCAGCAAATATTTGTGTTAGACAAACAGCCGGCTTCTTTTGTCCTGGTCCTCAGGAATGCCCATCTGGCACTTGGTGCTGAATCTCTATTAAAACCTCCCAGAAGCTAGACAGGATGCAGTGAGTCTGGCCAGGAGCATAGAAATGGCAGGCAAAAAGCATTCAGAAAATCCTCATAGGTGCCCCAGACTGCAAAATGCTCCACGTGTCTGTTCAAAGACCCACGTGTATCCGCAGTGGATGGAAGGAAAGAAGTTACTCCAGAAACATCGATACAAGCTCTCCCTGCAATTCCACCTTACGGGGAAAACAAATGGTAGGGGAGCTATCTAATCCAGTCACTGCAAAGTCTTTATGCCACAAGACGGTATTTACTAGCTGGTACCAGACAACATTCAAGCAAGAACAGAAAGTCACTTTCCCAACGCTCCTTGTGAATTGCTCCCATCTGTGCAAGAGAGCAATCCAAAGCCCTTATGCCCATGACAGCGCTGCAATCACACGCTTCGTGTTTTACACCCAAAATAGCGCCAGTCAGACCACGGTGAGGCTCGCACATCCCATGCAGCTGTGCTGATGAAGAGGAGCCACTGGAAGCGGCTCTGGGGCCGCGGGTTGCTAGGGAACGTGGCAAAGCCTCTGCAGATTTCCCCACCGTTCGCTGGCTCTTTCCCCTCTTCCCATCTCGCTCGCGCTGTGCCAGCGTCTTCGCCCCGAGAGTGCCGCTCTTCCTGTCTGAAGTGTGCAAAAACAAATCTGCCAGCAACAATGGAGCACGATTGCTTGGCATGTGTTCCTGAGGAAAGAAATTGCTCTAGCCTTTGATTTTCAAAGGCAGACAGCTAACGGGTTGGGGAAAAAATCCATTCTCACCATTTTCTCCATGTCTGTGTGTTATTTCATTCCACCTGTGCTACGGTTAAGGGTGGGTGGCAAGCCCAGCTGGCACAACTCAACAAGCTGAGTTTGTGGGAGCTGTTTCAGCTTGCAGACGACAAGACTGGTGCCCTGAGTGTCTCACTGTGTCCCCTGGACCCCTTCATTTCCCCTAACGTGCTGCTCTTTGGGAGGTGGCTGCAGGAGCCAGCACAGCTCTGCAAATGTGGCTGGGCACAGCATGCTGCTCCCACTGCTCCAGCGGGGCTTATGAAAAAGGGCACACAAGCAAAGCAAGGGCTAACAGAGAACTGGGAGGGAAGGGAAAAGAAACTTCTGCTTTCTTAAAAAAGAGCTGGGATAAGGGAAGCCCAGTGACCAAGGTGGAAACATAAGACTTTCCAGTATTAATCAATCTTTAAACAATTTGAGTGAATGATTAGGAAATGCAGTGCTCCCTAACGAGGCATTAGAGATTTATATTTAGATGTTAGGTGTTTTTTTCCACTCTGCACTATTTTTAGCTACTCGTTGATGTTAGGCTGGTGGCTGTTGGATCGATGAGGCTCTGCTGTGATGGCAGCTGGGTGAGATATGCCAGTAGGAAGTGGGATCTCATTCTCCCCTAGAATCCCTGTCTGCATGAGATAGTAGGACAGCAGAGCAGTGGCTGGTTCCCCAGACCTGTACTCACACACTGAGGCTGCAGGCCTGGACAAATGTCCTTCAGTACCAACAGGGACTTAATTAAACCCTAAAAGCAGCAGAGAGGAGACACCTAACAAACCTGTAAAACTAAGAAATAACAAGAGAGAAAAGATTTGGAAGTGATTTTGAGAGATTGCTTAATAAACCCCTTTATCCCAAGAAGGAATAAAATAAAGTATGTGTTTGACCTATCAGACACGTTAATTCTGGAGACAGAAGAAGAAGCATTTAACTTTCCTAGTAACAGCACACCACAAATCTTGGGTGTCCACTGTGCTTGTATTCATAACACTCTTTGGACAAGGGGGAACTCACACGATCCCCAGGGCAGACCAGACCTGCAGTTTCTACCCACTGCAGGGTTTCATCTTTGAAAGGAACCATCACCTGATGATGAAGGGGTAAAAAATCCAAGAAGTGTAAAACAATAAAATACTAAATATTATGTCAAAAGACCAATTTCTTCTTCACTCCAGGTAATTTGTAATTAGACTGCTTTGAGACAGGAGGATTTATGTTTCTTCCTAAGAATAGAGCCTCTTACAAAGTGTGACAGCATGATCTCTTATCTCACGACAAGCCAGGCAAGGATGGTCAAGGTCTCATCTTGAACTTCGCTCATCAGCACAGCAGCAGCACACCAATATGCAAATATCTTCCATGGAGTCGTGCTATGTATCACGTGTTAACCCCTCCACAAAACAAGGACGAGTCTCATTTTATGAGGGAATACAAAAAGATGAATGCAAATGCATGCCAGTATATCAGCATTCCTATAGAGAAATTGCCTTGCACCACTGTGTCATCCTCCATAGACCCTGGAGCAAGACCTTAAAAATGAGAAACAGTGCCAGCATCTCCTAGAGAAATTGTGTGAACACTACTATCCCACCTTCATTTCCCCTTTAATCTATATTTCAAAAATTATATTCACCCACAGACACATGCTAGGTTGATACATGTCAGGCACACTTTATTCTTCAGTTCAAGCCATATGGTTCTAATAACAGTGGCTAATAAAGGAAGAATATGTTTTCACTTGTAATTTTTCAAATCTCATCAAAAAATGGTACAACACAGAACACTGCAGACTGCAGTACAGCACATGTGCTCAGTCACATTTTGCACTGCTCTGCACTTGCTCTGCTAATGGCCCTTAATTAATATTCACAACCAACTCAGTATCAAGTGCAAAAAGAAAGTGGCACAACTTGGTGTTTGCAGAAAGGGTACCTGAAATTAAAACAAACAATGCAATTGCAAGTTTATTAAAAGTGCATTTTGGAATCAGTGCCCTGCAGCAGACTTTGGAAATAGGAAGGAACAGAGGACATCAAGTTATCTAATGGGCTTTTGGCAATCTTTTCACATCAGAAATAAATTTTCCGGTAACACAGATTCAAACGCTCAAGGCCAACCTTGACATCTTGGTCTTGGCATATCTCAATAACCTCTGTAGTTAAAATCATCCATTGGGCACTTCCAGGAAAGACAAGCACTAGGTTTCTCACAGAGGAAAATCAGCAAGTAGCAACCATAGCTAACTTAATCAAGCTTAATGGAAACAAAGGGCTGTGACTGGTATTAACACCCTGGTCTAGAGGTAGGAAATTTTCAACTAATTTATTGTGGAAAAAAGTATCATTCACAGAGTCATCCACAGAACACATACCGCAACAGAGCATTTAACATAATAGCCTAGCATCATCTGACCCCAGATGAAAGAGTAAGAGGATATATTTACAGTGCACATGACTCCAGCCTCCAAGAATGCACCTCAAGGCAGCAGCAATGCGATCTTTTAGCCAGTGGTGTCCTTAGCCTGCCATGACTCCTGTGCCGATCTGCCACAAAAGCATAGGTGTGTGCAAGCAGGCTTGCTAAGGGAGCTGGAGCAGGGATAGCAATCCAGCACGCTCTGTTCCACCACTGAGGCCTCGCTATCTTCCAGCTGCCTCCCATAACTCTGAATGAGCCTGAGGGCCAAGCAAAATCTTCCAGGTGACTTTTTGCTTATGGAAGAGAAACCCAACAAGCCATAGAGAGGCTGAGCTGGCAGCTGCACAACGAGCTGCGGCAAACGGGTGTCCTTGGAGAGTCCAGCAAGATGCACACGGCCAGAGAGGACACACAGACTCAAGAGCCACAGCTGATCTCTGGGCTGAGCTAAAACCATGTTCTCTGAACCCAAGAAATCCTACAATGAAAACAGGCTTTCTCCAAGGGACAGAGGCAGGGCATAAGGCCATGTCAATGGCACAGTTTTCAATTAAAAGCTGAGACATCAAGCCTAACTCAGCACTTAGAGAGGTTATTCCAGGGGGCCTGTGGGACACAATCTCCACTGAGGTCCATGCCATGAGTCTGACTTGACTGTACACAAACACACTTGAAGAGACAGTCCTTTCCTCTAGGGGCTTCAGAATAAATAGGATCAATTTTCTTATTAGGTATTTGTCTAATTGCTCGGGGCATCACAAATTTCAGTGCAGCACTAAACATTAATTCCTACCTTACTGCCATGTTTATTGTCTCAGTTCTTTGGGAGCTGAAGTCTTATTTTTCACCTCATGGGTTAGGAGACCAAAAGACAGTGGCAAGGGAAAGAATAAAATAACCATCTGCCTTCCCAAGCAATTGTGAGTTGTCTCTTCTCATTCAGGGAATCCAGCTGTTTGCTGTACATGCATATTCCTTTAAATACAGATAAGTTTCCATCGGTGGCAGGGATATTTTGCACTAAGTTAATGCCAGAAGCTTACAATCCTCTTTTAGGGGTCAGATCTCTTGATACACATGACCTCTACTGAAAAGCATCCAACTGGGGACACTTCTTGTTAACATCACAGGAAGAATCATTAAAAAGCCTAGCCTTCTGAAAAGGGGGGGGGGGGATAATGTTGTTAATAATCTAAACAGCTCATTTCAAATTATGCATTTTAGTCCACAATCTATTTTTTCTCTTATCAGTAGCTTTTGAATTTTCAGACCAGATCCCTGTCAACACCTGCTCTCTCTGCTCAGTGAGTACTAGTGCTAGCACATAGTACTAGCTCTAGTACGAGAACTAGCCGATGCACAGTTCACAGCTGCCTCCACTTTGCATCCCATGCACTCTCCCAAAGCTGGCTGCTGTGTTTTCAGCGACCTGAGAAGAAATACTTGTTCCCTTCATAATTAGGATTCACAGTAAATGCGGGAAGCGAAGCAAAAAGAACACAATGTTCAAAGCTGCCACTCATGGTTAAATAATTAGTCAATATTACGCTCAAATGCTGCCTCCAGTGCTCATGCCAATCTGTACAGGGAGACATTTGTCCTTACATTACTTTGGCGCCTCGTTTCAGTAATTTCTATAAGCTGGCAGTCTGGCCTCAGCAGAGAATGGGTCACACCACTTCTAATTCAGATAGATTACTAAATACAAATAAGAATGGTGGGAGATTAAAGGTGGTGAGGTGTTAACAAAGCTTTGGTAAGTAACAGATGCAAAAAATCCTTTCACCTGATTTTTATAAAGTGGGCCTTGTCTAAAAACAAGGGGCTAATAAGCTGACAACTAATGCAGGACCATAATCCTGTTTTGCCTACGTGTTCTGCTATAGTTACACACAGAGAAGTCCTATTGGTTCCCAGTGAGAGGGATTTGGTTGCTTCTCCTCATTGCATAGGAACCTACTTCTTTGCTTACCAGTCAGTGATACTGTGGGTCCTGGTGGGATTTTGAAAATTTTCCCCAGTCTGGAAACTGCAGTTTGCTGGGACATTGCTCCGTCTCCATGTTCATGTTGTGCCTCCCAGTGCAACCTTTATTGTGGCTGTATTTTTCCCCACAGCATTTGTGTGTGCTAGAAGGGTTTCCTGACAAGAAGAGTTGTGATGGCTTATAGCTGATCTAGAGCTGAACTTGATTCTTTTGGAGTGCTAGGTGATGCCTGAATGAATGCTGCTGCTTGTCTAAATAGGCTAACTTAGAAAGAAAGCACAAAGGATTTCATGAGCAACAGGAACAAGTACAGACCAACTCCTGGAATGTTCCTGCACCACCTGCGCACTCATTCTAAAACTCTTCCGTCAAAGGAATGGAGACTGTGTCAACATTTAGCTTAATTGCCTAGCAGCTGCCTGGCTCATACCTGGTTAGGCTGAGGAAGTTTCACTTCCATCTCATGCCACCCAAAGGCAAGGGTACTTACAGACATGAATTTTCACTCTGTTGTAAAATACAAGCAGGAAGAAAAGCCAGCACCCCTTCCAGCTCTGCTGAGCCATGAAGCCCCTGTTGGGAAGCTGTCCACAGGGAACAACATTATGATCTTAGGAAAAATTTTCTTCCAATGCTTTTCACCAAGACTGAATTCAGAAAGGGTCAATAAAACAGCCCCGCACAACAGATGAGGCAACAAATAGTGATCTGAAGCATGAACAAGCCCAACCTAACATCAGCTCTTTTGCATAACATTGGCTGCCCTAGGAAAGGAGACACTTCTCCCTGATCTTTGCCTGGTACAGAGACAGCTCTGATTTGGGCTACTAAAAGCATCACTAATAAAACCGAGAGCATCACTGCTAAAACCAAGAGCGTGTCTCGCAAGCAGGCTCTGCAAAACCATGCAGCCAGCTAAGTACAATTCTAATTTATCAGATGCCTGCTGGATATGGAGACCAAGGAGCACTGTGGCAAGGCCCGGACACCCTGCCCAGCCTTTAACACCATGTGAAAGAGGGGAGAGAGCAGAAACACTGATAAGAGAACTCTGAAATGATTCATTTTGTCTGAGTTTTACTATGCATGCCTGACACTGACTTCATTAATCAGACAGCTCACATCTGGATGGCCACCCTCCCCTGGCTGCTTCATCCATCCACACAGTTTGCTGGGGGAAAAGACAGTGACATGGGATCCAAATTAGAAACTATTTATGATTGTTGAAGTGGAAAATTAATTGCTTTTCTTCCCCTTCCCCCATTCCAAAACACCCCTCCCAAGGAATTTGTGCTAAGAAGTCCTTGTGAACAAACACACGGACAGTAACAGAACAGGGTCCATATGTACCAGCAACCAAAAATAAACTGAAGTCTGAAATCCACAGTCAAGTGGATTCACAATGTCTATCTACGCCACAGTAACAGATGGTCAGTGAACTGTTACAACACAGACCAGGACTAGTTAAACAGATGGGCAGTATTATTTTTATACTGGTTTATAAATGAATATTTAAGTTTCCACTAGGTTATCTGAAATACCATCAAAGAAGCACACACAATACCCATCCAGCCAAAACCAAACTCCATGAAAGCACACCTCTGGAAGCACTGCTGGGATGGCCCAAGGCTGCACACCTGTGGAATCCCCTCTGGAAGCCCTGCTGCTGCCGAGGGCAGCTGGGGCATTTGCTGTGCCATGGCAGCCCCGCAGAGCTCTGTCCCATACTGAAAGAGCTCTGGCAGCAGTGGTGACACGTGAGCAACAGGGCTCCTGTGACTGCATCCTCTCATCCCTCTTCCTTTAGCGGGTTTTGTCCCTGTAATTAATTCACAAAGCAGTTGAACTCCACAGCTCAACTCATGCTGGGTGTACAGAAGCAGCAGCACTAGAAAGAGGGAAAGGGAAATGGGTCATTTTAGAAAAGACATGATTTTAGAGACTTGTCCATGCTGAAGGGATGCATGAGAAAGACCAGAGACAGTCTGACTTTTTAGACCTCTCTCCATTTTTGCAGCTTGCATTACTTTTTTGCAAATCTCTCACCTACAGACACATTGGGCAGGTACGCTTTTCCTTTCTCTGGGTTTAAGNCTTCCCCCATTCCAAAACACCCCTCCCAAGGAATTTGTGCTAAGAAGTCCTTGTGAACAAACACACGGACAGTAACAGAACAGGGTCCATATGTACCAGCAACCAAAAATAAACTGAAGTCTGAAATCCACAGTCAAGTGGATTCACAATGTCTATCTACGCCACAGTAACAGATGGTCAGTGAACTGTTACAACACAGACCAGGACTAGTTAAACAGATGGGCAGTATTATTTTTATACTGGTTTATAAATGAATATTTAAGTTTCCACTAGGTTATCTGAAATACCATCAAAGAAGCACACACAATACCCATCCAGCCAAAACCAAACTCCATGAAAGCACACCTCTGGAAGCACTGCTGGGATGGCCCAAGGCTGCACACCTGTGGAATCCCCTCTGGAAGCCCTGCTGCTGCCGAGGGCAGCTGGGGCATTTGCTGTGCCATGGCAGCCCCGCAGAGCTCTGTCCCATACTGAAAGAGCTCTGGCAGCAGTGGTGACACGTGAGCAACAGGGCTCCTGTGACTGCATCCTCTCATCCCTCTTCCTTTAGCGGGTTTTGTCCCTGTAATTAATTCACAAAGCAGTTGAACTCCACAGCTCAACTCATGCTGGGTGTACAGAAGCAGCAGCACTAGAAAGAGGGAAAGGGAAATAGGTCATTTTAGAAAAGACATGATTTTAGAGACTTGTCCATGCTGAAGGGATGCATGAGAAAGACCAGAGACAGTCTGACTTTTTAGACCTCTCTCCATTTATGCAGCTTGCATTACTTTTTTGCAAATCTCTCACCTACAGACACATTGGGCAGGTACGCTTTTCCTTTCTCTGGGTTTAAGCAGAACATTTGAGTTGACAAGAGGCAGGACAGACTAAAATATAGGTTAATTAGCAGCTCACAGTACCTTAAATCACATTCAAAAACCTGACTCAACATTTGCTGAAGACACTGACACATCACACTGTCTGACATCTCAAAGGAACTGGGCTTTTAAAAAACTACTGAACACCCTTAGACAATCTGAGCAGCCCACTCTTTTCAAGGTGGGCAGAAGAATACCAGAGACATCCATATTCACCTACTTGCAAGAGGACAAAGTTCTGTAAATGCCCATAAACTGAAAGAATCATTCTCCTGTCCACAAGATGCCTGATTCACATTTGCCCTACACCTTTTTTTTTAGCAATTCCTGCAGTGGGCAGGTGCAGATTAGTTAACCCCCACTTTAAACCCATTTTTTACAAGCAGAGTGATGCACAAAGGCTTCAAGTGCAACTATGACTCAGGCCCCCCTTCAGCATGACTGCTGCAATCAGATGTGGTCACAATTGTTGGTTCAGCACTTGGTTTTGAAATTCACCATCCAAATCCATTTCTTACATTTCAAAGTGACCATTATCTTCTCACTGTTTGAAATATTGCTGACTACTGCTATGAAGCTGCAGGGGTTTGCCTGCAAGCTTCAGAAGAGCTTGTACTTGCACTTCTTTATAAAGAAGTTTCACTTTGTGGCTGCATTATCTGTCCAGCTGCCACCAGAAAATAGTGCTAAAGAAAAATGAAACTCTCTTTGCAAGTATTTATTCCTAATTTACTAAAGGCTAACAGTATCTAGTGACAAAACCCAAAAAGTTGTCATTGAAACATTTCATTTACCTAACAGCTTGAAATCTCCAGGCTGAAGATTATGTGCATGCACACACCTGTGTGCTAAGTCTTCAAATAAAGAAAGTAAAAAAGCTTTGCAGTTCAGCCACTGGGAGACTTTTAAGCATTCACAGCTTCATCTCTTTGCACATGAAATGTTAATGGGGCAACCACACAGGGCTGGCTCCACAGATAATGGTTCAGATAACAGTGGCTTTGTGATACCTATCACTGGGCTCTGGAGGTGAAGGGGCCTGTCTTGCTTCATAGTGGATGACTTCTTGTCAGCATGTCACCTTCTCCAGTCAGTTCAGGAGTTTCTTACATCTAGATAACACCCTTCTTTCTCTCTGGCACTTGTTTATTAATGCCGCACACAACTTGGTGATTCATCAGAGAAGATGAAGTGGTGTTCTGCAGCAGGCAGACAGCCTCCAGTGGATCCACTGCCCTGGTTGAAGTTCACCACAGGGCTTTAATTTCATTCATTTACTTACTGCAATTCCTGAAAGTCCAGTGCTGTTCTAAAACAACGTAATGGCACCTAACAAAGGCTCAGGGCTTGTCGAAATAGGTCTGATTTGTATGTTGTGCAAACAACATTAAAAGTTTGGAAGTTCAGCATTAAGCCTTCAGTTACTGAAATGGCATTTTAAAATAGGCATGACTAGAGAGAAATCTGCAGAGCACACTGTTAGTGTGCCTGATAGCCAGCACAGGGGAGCAGTCTATACTGTGTTGCTCTGTGCTGTGCCACACACAGGACAGCAACCTACTGCAGCTCCCAGGCCAAGGGTCAGACTTCAGAGCTCTTTGCTGTGAAAATTAGTTTTCTGAGACTCTTTAGCAATGACACAGAAATGGCTTTGTAGTTTTGCTCGGTAGTTGAAAATAATCCAGCTGAGGAATTGGCAATATGAAAACCACGTGAGAATGTAGTAAAGGCTTTAGGCCTGATGTACCAGAGGTCAACGTTGTGAAATTCTTTGCACTAAACTTACATTACTTTTACTTCTTTCCCTTTGGCATGCTTGTAACATTCCAATTCCACTCCTTCAGTCTGAATCTTTTTAACATATCCTCTCCACACTCTGCTTTGAGTACTAGAGAAAAGAGTTAGTGGGAGAAGAAGACCAAGCTTTTTCAAAAAGATAATCCCAGGTATATAGTATACGTGTGCATAATACATATAATATACATAAAGATAGTTCAGCTATAAAAACACACCCCCACATGTAAAGCATCTAGGCCATGAATCTGGGTGACTTCATGAAGCAAGTTGGAAGTGCCACAACACCAGTGTTTAGAAGATGAAGTCACTTGTCTTTGGGCCCGATACCGGTGTAGGAAATTTCACCGCATTTCTAAACTCATCTCAGAGGACAAGAGCATTCAGGCACTGGAGCTGTGATCCTCTGAGACAGCATGGCAAAGAGGAAAGGAAAGCTGTGCTCTCTGGACAAAGACAATTCAGCACTGCTGTTTCTTTGACTGGAGTACATCCATGTTTTATGGTCAAATATCATCTGCAGGGAGACTGAAAAATACAAGGAGACTTAAAGGACCCCTGATGTGACTCAATTTCACTTAAGGGGAAAAAAAAATGGTGCTTACTATATCATAGGTTAAATTTTGGTTCAGCCAGAGTCAGTAGGAGTTTAGCCAAGGCCATGTTTTGAAACTGTAATTTCTCTTCAGAGACCAGCACAACCTAGTATTGGATTTACCTCACAGTCTGATTTCATCTCTGCAGAATGGGGCTTTTTTGGTCGGTAATGCAAGAGTGACTGTTCCACTGAATGAACAGTGGAACAAGACACACCAGATAACTATTGTTATAGCAGAAGATATTAATACTACATTTACTACATTAACTTTGATAAACATACAAGTGCAGAACCACTGTGCCACAGTGTTAAGTAACATCAGTCTGCTGAAGCTTGGAGGATGAGCAAATTCCCGCTTTTCAAGAATAGGGAATGATACCTAAATTAACTTCAACAGTTAAAACCAGCTAAAGTCCATTCCTCTCCGTTAAACAGAAGTTTATTCCTGAGACACATTTTTTAGATACTATTTTCAATCCAGTTCTGGAATTTTATGGACCAACCTGGTGTCAGGGTGGTTGTTAAAGCAGTTATATTAGTTGTTACAATTATATCTTCCTTCTACAGAAAACCATAAACCTTCCCACTTGTTGCATAATGCTGCAATTACTCCATAAACTCTGCCAGTCAGTTTGTTGACTGCAAAATAAAATAAGTGTCAATGAGAGCCACTGGCCTGCACACAGGATGAGAATGCAAATGGCAACCAGGGAATTCACCAAACAGATTTATGGAGGAGAGTTTATGGGCTGTTATCAAAATGTCCGCAAGATTCAAACTTTCCTCAGCAAATAAAATTTGTAATTGTAAAACAACAGTATTGCAATGGAACTTTCCACTGCAGGATGTGAAGAGAGAAGGAAACACTGCTGCACTCAGGGAGGTCACACTCACCCCGACTCACGCCCTCCAGATCTTAATTCCCCTTCTCTAACTCCCGTGGTTAAAAACATCCCCCTGCTCCATGTGGTGATTGGCCTGTTTTCCAGAGGGACTGGGAAATGCTCTGCTTCTCTCAGGGGTATGAAGAGAAGCTCATGCTCTGACTAGGAAGAAGGAATATGGACAGGATGCCAGCAAGTTGGTTTCTACCTTCAATTTCTTGGACTACTGCACACTATCAAAAGTCTTTTGCTTCTTCAAACCCTGCAGTTCCTCTTCAGCTGAGCTGTGAAGCTGTTTCATCAACAAACTCAATAAAAACTCTCAGTGACAAGCCTATAAGATTTATGATTTTTGTCATCTTTAAATAGACATCATAAAAAAAAAAATATTGTCAGGTTGCTGAATTCATTTGCTGGGAATTGACACTTACTGATAGCTGCTACTAAGGGATAATGTGGTGACCTGCTACAGTAACAACCAGATAAGAGCTGGCAGTAAACCAAAAGGAGAAAAGAACTTTAGGTCAAACATTTTCAAACTCACGTGCCTGAAGTCAAGCTTTGAAATGCATCTGTAAACACTAAATGAGAGGTCACCTTTTCTGAACTGCTGCATCCCCTCAGCCCCTACTGAAGTCAAATGCGTTGTGCTACAGAAAATTCTACCTCCGGCTGTTTCTCTAGCAGCCAAATACAGATGTATATATCTAATGCTGGGTGCCAGAGAGAAAAAATTGGCCTCAAAGCAAGGAAAAGGAAGAGGGATCACGTGTTACAGCTGCAGTATCATATTCTCACTGAGCAGTTATTTCTAATGAGAAAGATCAGGGGCTAACCTATGTTTGCAATGCTTGGGCTTGAGGCCTTGATTTTATATTGAAGGAAAAGAAATCACACTTTGGTAACAAAAATGAAGATTTCCTTGTTTTGGGGAACAGAGAAGACAAGGCAGCTCAGGTCTCAAACCCTCCCAAATCCACTCCCCAAAGCAGCTCACCACCCCAATGCCAGGCCCACATCTCAGTTCATATCAAACTTGGTATGGAGGAAACATCTTGACAGGCTGGCTAAGCCTGGGCACCCTCTTAGCACCACACCAGCAGGAATTCAGGTCAGGCGCCCAACAGCTATTTGGTAGCAACACTGAGATTCCCAACAAGAAAAGGCCTTTGCCAGGAAAAGAGTATGGAAAGTCATCCCTGAGATATACTCAGTCCTGTTTTTCTGATGTGAATGGGACAGTCTCCACAGAGAGTCTCCCAGACTTTACATTTCTAAGATTCAATGAACCGAGGCATCTTGAGTGGCACCAAGGCACCTGGCTGTTCCCTCAAGAACGGCCATTTTTGGCAGAGAGACATCCAAACTGCTCCTCTCTGCCAGCAGGAAAGACTTCTAGCATCCCCTGCTCCTCTCCATGCTAGAAATCAAGAGGGAAAGTGTAGCCAAAAAGGGAAGACAGCAGCAGTGACCTATTAGTTATATCCCACTCTCAACTGGGAGTTTCTACTCCCTCTCCCTGCCTCTTTCCACACAGTCACTGAGTCCCCAAAACTGTTGGTCAGCATTGCCCCAGTTGTTCCATATTTCCCATTGCTGCAGAACACAAGAATTAGGAAATGATGCCCTGTCCCTAACAAAGGTCACAGATGCACAGAGCTTGTCTACCACAAATGCCACCTCCAAGGCATCTTTTTGGTAATGCCACCAAAAAGCAGCCAGGGCAGAGGCTGCCCAGCTTGGATGCTCTGCATTACAGAGCAGCTGTCCTGTGGTGGAGCAGAGTTAGGGTGGTGACCACATACATAAAATTTTGCCTCCAGCACACAAGTGGCATGTTGGGTGCTAAATGCTTCAGTCTGTCCCCATAACATGACCTGAAACCTGAAGAAATCCATTGGGTCTGAACCTTTCCGCTTAATTTGCTCAGATTTGCACTGAACTTTCTCAGCATGGCTGTCAGTGCAGGACACCATTGACGGGGAGGGAGTGATGGATCCCCACCATGGACAAAAGCGGGTGGTGGATATGTGAGACTGAAGATAAAACACCCGGGGGGACCAGTGGTATCCCTGGTCCCAGTCATGACAGTCCACCCAGACATCTGAACAGAGGTGGTGGTAAAAAGGAGAAGGGTGAGGATCACAGCAAAGAAGCAAATGAAGCTGCAGACAAGTGCATTAATAATGGATCCTGGTGTGTGAGCTACAGCCAGCTGATCAGGAAGGAAAAGCATAAATGCAATGAGCAAAGCCAAACCTACTGTAATCAAGATCAAAGACAGTATGCTTTGGTGTGCTGGTTTTGGCTTGATCCATGACATTTGGACCATTTCAGAGTAAATGAATTAAGGGGAAGGCAACAACCTTACAGGCTAACCCAGGAATACTGGGAAATTGACACCAGCACCAGCATGAGTTACTGGCTGAAGAACACCCTGGCCACATTGAAGCTCAGGGAATAGGTGACACCTAGGAGGTTAATCTCTCTTGCAGATGGATCACAGGGCCCTGCAAGGCACAGCACTCACATATTTCAGCATGACCAACCTGGCCAGCTGCAACTCCATAAGATTTAAACAAAACCTGGCTCTTAACCAACAGACTGAAGGTTGAGAAACCTGTGTGCAAGGCAGATGCCAGAGCCCACAGCCAGTGAAAGTTCTTATGCACCAGAGGACATGGCTAGACCCAGCTTTGGGCCTGAAATGACTGTGACAGGAACAGAGTATTTTCTCTTATCAATGTACTGCTGTTTCCTGCACCATGTGGTTAGAACAGGGCAGGTGACAGTGCAGCTGAATGGTGACACCACATACCACAAAGATTAACTTCTCATAGCTCTTCTTGGGGCTGAAGAGGTGGAATCTGACCTTGGCTTTCATCTGGTCATTCTTAGATAATTCAACAGGGTTGCTAAATGAGGTGCAGAAATAGCGGAATGATCATCCCTTGCTGGAGACCACTGCAGTCTCTCGAGCTCAGGGCTCGGCTCTAGTAGCCAAACCAAAGTGCAAACCTCATGTCTGTAAAAACTGTCTCACAGGCAATAGGAAACTATGCTTCATTAAACAGCAACTCAGCAGCTTGCACATGTGCTGTGTTTTGTAATGTAACAGATTTAGGAATAACAGTGTCAAGTTTGGAAAAGTAAAAGTCAGGAAGATTTCTCAGAGCTTTTGACAAGGGGGTTTGCAGTCATTTCCCTGTGGTTTCTTGTTTCTCTCACACTTAACAGAGGAGATGCATCCTAGAGCTCTGTCAAAAGCCCTCACAGTCACTCTAGCCTAATTCTGAGCACTGGGGTTCCTAAGTGCTGTTCTATGCAATAACCATTCCAAAGCTGCTTTTGTTTGTGGTAGACATCAATCCTTAGTGTCCTGCTTTCTCTGAGTCTTCTGTTCCTCATTCCTTGGCTTTGCTTTGCAAATCTGGAGCAAACAGGGCTTCTTTGCTTTTTCAGGGCTTGCTCCTCTACTTTGGTCAGAGTTTCTGCTTTTTTCTGATGAAACTTTCTGCCTTCTCTTCTTCATACAGGAAATTTTATCAATGGTTCAAAGGACAACACATTAACTTCTAGAATGACTGCCGGACCAAGACCACGCTGTCCTATTAACATACGTACACTTTACTTCTGTAAAGTAGTGTCTGTAGCCAAGGATTACAAAAAACTGAAAATGTGCAGGCTCTTCCATATGCAAGATTTTTCTGCCTTTTATTTGTGTCTTAGGTGCTGTAAAGAAATAAAGAGAGAATATTTCCTTTGTTCTTCTAAATGCTGCAGGTTCTGCAGGGTCTGTCTCATAGCCAGCCCTGCAAATGGTAGCAAATGCTGTTCACATGTGCAGCTCTGGAGAAACTGTGCTCAGCAATGCATCCCTGGAGGAGACTTTCCAAAGGAGACTCAAAACAAAGTGTTTGACCCCCTTGTTATCACTGGTGCCAATACATCCTAATGCCACCCTCCAGGCCAAATCGCGATTGTTAATTTTCATTACAGGGCACTGTCTCCTAGGCTCTGGGCATCCCAAAACAGGCAAGAGCAGCTGGGTGAGCTTCTTTTGAAAAGCAGGTGCACAGGCACAACTTCTGAATGCTGCAAGTACGCAAGAGAAAAATAACATTCCCTTTCTTGGAACTTATTTTCGGTGGTTGAACAATTTACAAAGAGAAACTGTTAGTGCAAACACTCAAAAGGTCAATCTCTAAATAAACAGAGAGAGAGAGAGTGATGAAAGGGGTTAGTTGTTAGTAATGAAGCTGAGATGATCACAAGTCAAAAAAAGCAAAGCAGCAATGAAGTCAGAGCACTGTGAGCATGCTAGAAGTTTTGGCAAGATCACATGTGAAGATACAAAAAGCAAAAGTTACATTCCTCAGCCTGAGATGGAACACGCCCCAAAAAATTCTTCTTTACTTTTCCCTGGGATTGTCAGCTACTTTCACTCAGTTTAGGAGGACCAGCAATGAGTTTTGCACTAGAAATGAGCATCAGCTCTCCCCACCTAAATGCTATACTCATACTAAAACAAAGGATGAAAACAGATGTAATTTGCACCTACTACACAAATCTTATCTTCATGTCTGAACAGGATTGCCCTCCAACTCAGATGAACATTTCTCCCTGACAAAATACCAATAAAACATGGTGTGCAGTTCACATTAAAAGGAATCTGTACAAAGTCAATTAAGAAAAACAAAAAAAAACCTAACAAAAAAGATGATGACAACATCAGACAAACGATAACAGTTGAAAATATTTAGGGAAACTTTGATGATGTAAATACTGTCCATAGGTTTCCTATTTTACGGTATTTACTTTTGGCATTTACTTGTTTACCAGTCATGTGGCAGTGTCACATTGACTATAAATACGTACTTTACATAAAATGCAGAACTGTAGAAGTTAGAGATTACTTCTTGGCTCTGAGGTGAAACTGAAATCTGATCATGTATCCCAGTTAAGGACTGGTTTTCCTATAATGGGCTAAGCTCCAAACATCAGCACAGTCAAAATTTGGCTCTATAGCTTGTAGCTTGACCCCAGGTAAACCTCAGGCAGAATCATTTGTGGTTCAAAACAAACAAATACAAAAATCCCTTGATGTTTCTGAGTCATCACATTGCATTAGTTCAATTTTCAAAGGTGAATTTGTCTCAGTCGGTCATAGAGCTTTTGGTGGGATTAATAAGTGCTTTGTGGCTCAAAGGTGATTTGGCACTAAGGACACCACTGCTGTGCAGGGAGGACCTGTGTGAAAACAGCCATGTGTTCACATCACAGAGCCTTGTGCAAGGCTGAGAGGGCTGTTTGCAACTGCTTGGAGCTGGGCCTCAGCTCCTGAGAACAAGGAGAGCACTTTGGACATTCCTGTGAATATCAAACATTTGCTAAAAGAGCAGGATAAAATCTTTCCTCACACACCAGTAAAACATCTCTGCCATCTCATATTGTGCTGTATGTCTTGTCCTTTTCCTGCTGGCACCCATCCAGGACAGTGTAATTAGAAGACACATGGCGTGACAAGAGCAAACGATATGTCAAATATACACAGATCACAGCCCCAGCTGAACAAGTGCCAGTGTACCAGCACAAGCCAACAAAGGTGCTTAAGAAAGCCAGCAGCTCCCTAGACACTGAACGACAACAGAAGACTCTCCAAAGCGAAGACTGAGACCAAAACAGCTCATGCACTGGTGGGAAAAATACCAGGTCTCTCAAGAGGCTGATCCATATACAAGGCACCAGCAGATTTGTAAATGACCCAGATAAAGAGAGCAATGGATATATGCAATGGCCTTCCAGAGCACAAGATTGCAGAAACTGCTGTGTCTAACAGTCTCTTGGTTTGAGGAAAAAGTAAAAAAAGGAAGGACCACTGCTATTAGTGATCGGGATGCTGAAGACACAGGAAAAGAAACAGCAATGAACTTCTGGAATTCACTACAACTACAACAATACAACCAAGATAAATACTGCTGGACCAACAGAGCATCAAACACGATGTAAGTTTGGCCCTGGTCTTGACCTGTCGCCTTTAGGTTAAAACCTGCTCATGTTAAAACAAGAACAATGAGGGAGGGAAACGAAGGTCAGCTCTGCAAGGTGCTCAGTGCTTTCACCAGAAGCCAGACAGTTGTACAAACTCCTTGTTTGTTAGAGAGTGCAAGAGAGAGATGTAGAGTGAGAGGGAATACATGCGTTCATGAATCAGCAAGTACTAATGTGTGTTGTGGTGGCAAGAGAGCGAAAGCAGGGAGAGATTAAACAAGCAGGACTGGCTATGCCTTGAACTACACTGAAAGCTTTTCTAGAGGTTTGCTCTTTCAGTGTCACCCACAGGAGGAATATCAGGCTTGCTGCATTGTCAGGCTGCCCTAGCCTTTTGACTAAGATAAGGTAGGGGATAAACTTAGATGCTGTGTGGGCAGTGCTGTCCCTTAATAAACAACACAACTAAAGGATTAATTGAGATAATGTTTTACTAAAGGCGGCTGGTGACCGCTGGCTGTCCCCTTTCCCTTGTGCTCTGAAACAAGCAGACAAGGCAGCTGTGCTCTGCTGAGCAAACACACACACACTCAAACCCACCCTGTTTGCTCTGCTCACTGCCCCGTGCCTGCGCATCCCAGCCAGAGAGGCAATGTCATTATGAAGCACCACTTGAAAGACATCAGGACTTTAGCTCCTAGACTTACCAGTGGTGCCCAGCAGCTTCCAGGAGGACACACAGACATAGCTTTTTCCCTCAGAGATTCTCTGAGAGCCCAGTGAAGCAGGAACAAAGGAAAACTGAGACACTCACTGAAATTTGGATTTGGCGGTTTGGATGGCCTTACACAAAACCCCACAAACCTTACAGGTGCCATTACAACTTCCCCTTTTCAGGGGAAGCACAGACCACTGCGTGTCAAAACCTCTGGGTTCACTTCCCCCACTTCAACACCACTTTCTCTTTGGACTTGGGCATGTCAATTAACCCAAACAAGGTCTGGTTTTTGCATCTGCATAATGAGGTCTGCCTGTTCAGAGGCATTCTTATGGTCCTTCACTGCTTGCACACAGTAATGTCCAGGCTTCTTCCCTTGGAGGAAGATTTAGTGATCCCACCAGAGTTCCTATGAAAGGAGAATGAGCCACCTGAATTGCTCATGCCTGGGACAAGCAGGTTGATGGGGAAACCAGTGTGAAACAGCTCATCCACAGTAACCCCCAGGGGAAAGGAAGGTAATACAGGGTCCAAGCTGTCAAATCAAGCTGGGGAATTCTTTGATCAAGTGTGCTAAAGGCTGACATTAGGCCACTCAAATATCACGTTTTGGTTAGAAACAACTCATTGCACATATTCAGCTGAAGGCCCCAAGAGTCAGTCCTCAGTGTTAGCACTTTAAACTTCATGAATAGGAGGCACAAAAGAGCAGAAATCATAGATGATGAGCCAACACTGAGAACATGGGTAGAAATCTACAAGTGTTATTACCCAGCTGATATTTGTCTATACACATGTGCATGCATCTGAGTGTTAATATCCCACAGCAAACCTCCGACTAAACGAACGTCAGCAAATTGCCAAGTTGCTTCTTTTTGTCAGGTAGGATTTTGTATTCATTCTTGTAGTCCCACCATTTATGAGTCCTCATGTTTTTCCCAGCACTCAAATCTCTTGAGCTCCTGCCAATCTAGATCTACCCAGTGGCAATCACACAGGTCTGAGGAAAGCCACACATCTTGGCCAAGGAATTGCAGTCTCCTGCAATTCAAACGAAAAATCAGTGTTGGGGAAGAAAGGCATCTGCAGAACAGCTGAGGCAGATATGAGGTGATATGAAACCATGAGTAACAAGCTCTAATCAGCAAAAGCTCAGTGTAGCTGCCTTGCTCACTGTCATCACAATGCTCAGGACCCTGTATACTGACCCTTGTATATATTCATCACTGAGGAGGAGTGAACAGCTGCCTCTCATGCAGAGCGTAAGAGAAGCAGGAAAAAACCTCTCTCCAAGAAAAATAGGATGTGAGATTCAGAGAAATCCTTCTGGGAAAAATCAAGAGTAGGGGGCTTGGAAAGAAAGCTTAGGAGGAAACTCTGTATCTGTAAAACGGCCCAAGTTTTCCACATTATTTCTGCTTCGTATCTGTGAAGATCCATGTTCACAACCCTCCTGATATCTACCTTTGCTCTCTACCTATACTGCCAACAGTTCTTTCTGATGAGTCTCACATCACTGGTGGTGTCTGTTCAGAAACAGCCCCAATCACTCACAGGCCACTCTGAATGCTAGAACAAACCTCCCCAGAAATGGATGGCTTTCCACTACAGGGTGTCATTTGCTTGAGCTGCTCTGTTACAGCACTCCTCTTCCTTCTTCTTTACAAGAACTCACACATGGATCTTCTTATATGGAAAGTAAAATCTCTGTTTGCTTAGAAACAATGTCTCATGTAAGAAAGTATTGAAAAATGTTAAGGCTAGTAACCAGCAGGGATAAGGTGTCGATTCCCCTAGAGCTAACCATAAAGTCACTGTTGTACCAGAAACAGGTTCAATGTGTAATTGTTTTAGGCAAGCAGGAAATAAGAGAATAGAAAAGGCTACTCAATGATTTACTCAATCTCCTAGTTGTTGCTTGAGAATCTCAGATGACAATACTATGTTAGCTTCTGATCTATACTCCCAGCTGTTACTAAATCAACAGAGTTGCTCCAAAGTCAATACTGCTATAGTGACATCACTCTGGTCCAATATACATACCACAAAATGATAACCTGTACATTACAACTCAAGAGCCTTCACAGGATACATCAAACTCACTGCTAAAAGGTTATTCTATACAAGTTCTGTCCATGTGCTTCATATATGTGGTGTTGTATCTGCTGTGGCGTTTTTGGATGTCTGCTTGTTTCCATTCCTGGTTCCTCATCTCATTCCAGCAACAGCTGGAATTACTGTACAGATATAGCCTGACTCCAGCTGCAACACAGCTCCTTCCATACACGAGTTTGTTTTAAAGCCTTCTAAAACCAAATGGGGCATAACGTGGCCACCAAATGTCTGATGAACCATCCCCGACTGAAGACCAAAGGAAACTGGTTGAACGATCCTGAACGCTGGGCAACAACATTTATCCCCTTCCTCATTTCCCACATTCTTTGCATCTGGTTCCCCATAAAACATGCAGATGCTTCAGTAATAGGAAAGCTGAGGATGTCAGTAGTCATGCCTGATCTCACTGGCCTTTCCCCATGCTTGGCAACAAAATAAAACAGGGACTTAAGCCACAGTGAGGCACTGCCTATTTCTGCTCTAAGCACACACTCAACACATGGGAGAGTAGGCCACATTCATCCTAAATCCCACCAAAGCCCTTAGACCCAGACAAGGTCACAGCTCCGCACTGCTCCTCAAGGAATGTATATACTTTACTCTCCTAATGTTGACTTATTCATAAAACCATATTACTTGATTAAATAGCTCATTCTCCACCTCTGAGGGAACCTTTTTATCTGCCTGGCACAGGTCCTTGCTTTCTGTCTGTCACCGAGGGAGGAGAAAGCCGTGGGGCTGCTACCCATATGAGCCTGGCTGAGTTACTTTCTCCCTCTGTGAGTTTGAGGAAATGACCATAATAGCAGGATATTGCCATAAACTTTTCAGAGGCTTTGTGAAGAATTTAGTTGAGATTCGTAAGAGAGCTCTGACAATATAAAATACTACATAAATGCTAGAAGTTAACTGTTTTTAATAATCACAGATTTAAGAGAGATCTATCTTTCATTACCATACAAAGGTGTAGCAATATCCTTCATTTCAAATAACCACTGTGCCTGCTGTGAGAGGCTCTGCACATGATTTTCATTGCCTTTCACACAGAAAATAGGAATACTACTTTGCATTTTCAGACTTTAAAACTAATTTGCAGACAATCAAGTCTCGAAACCCCCACTGTGATACAGGAGGTAAAACATTATACCTGTTTTAGAGAGGAAACTAAGAAGGAAAAAGGTTAAACCACCAAGTCTAAAGCCATAAAGGAGACATTTGAGAAATCAGGCATGCTAGTAAGGGCTATCAAGACCCACATTTGCTCGCTTTTTCTTCTTACTGAACAGTTAACTCTTCTGCTCCCAAGGTTCTAAACATCAGGGTGCACACACAATACAGCGAGAGCGGCCACTGCATTTATCTGTATTACCGTCATATTTAATCTTCTGCAGATACTTCTGTTGACCACAGAGTGTGCCTGGAATTGCATGAGGCCACTTATTCCATTTTCTAATGTGTGGCAGTAGAAAATTGTTGACGACTTAAAGTTAACCAAACATTTATTTTTAGAACCCAAGTCCAACGTTATAGTGTCTGGACTCATAACTACCCATTTCTCCAACATTAAGCTGAGCTACCACATGAGAAAATTGCTAGAATGATAGTATTTCCAGGGCATATTGAGTCACTGTCCAACATCTAAATTGGGAAATAAAATAATTTCTCAGCAACTGGCAGAACAGTGGGAGGCAAAGCTTGCAGGAACTCAGCTTGTGTTGAAAAATTCAGGTTTTTACTTTAGAACAGGTTCCTCAACACTAAACATGGGGATTTTTTAATTTCCCAATGATAGAAAAACAATTAGGTTCCACGGTATTGAATTCCTGGCATTATCTAGTATTTAGAACAATTATTAAGCAACACTAGCAGAATTATAATGGTGATAACCACGGAGCAGCAACAGCAGCACTGTGGAGACTGAGAAACAGGTATCATTTTTTAATCTGATCCATCCTAGAGATGTGCTCTAGTCCCTGCCTGGGGGCTCTTTCTGACCAGTCCTCATAGAAAGATGCCTATGAACCTCAACCTTGCCTACAGCAGGAATTCCCAGCCCAAGTGAGACCATCTTCGTTTGCTTCCTCAATGGCCCATGGGGAATGCTAATGTGAAAGAGTAAAAAAGTCTCTAGGGCAGTGCATTTTTTGCCTTTTCTAATTTGCATAGAATTGTTTTCTTCTCCCTTGGACGTGCAGGCCTCACATAATGAATTTAATCTTCTGACAACAGGGTTTCCTAGATCGGGGAAGTACAGCTCAGAAGTAATTTGCTGATGCTTGGGATTTGCGCAGTGAAAACCACAGATCTCCTGTCCAGGATAGCCTCTCTCCTTGAGAGGAGAAGCTGCCTACGGTGCCACAGTTAATAATTAACTCCTAAATGGAAGCAGAAGGGTTGATGAGGGTGATGAAGGTTTACGACAGCGTGTCTTTGTATCCTTTCTAAAAGGAGAAACAGATGTTTCCAACCACCACAAACTTCCATTCCGCAAATCTCTTGCTCTGGCTGTTACCTTGGGGCAGTGACTTCCAAATGGCGAATTAAGAAACACACAAACTAACTGTTTTGCTGGAAGGTTCAAAAAAGAGTCTGGGACAGAGTCAGAGGTTGAACACATCCCCTCACACAGCAGCTCAGAAGGCAGAAGACAGCATGGGAAAATCCTGTTCTAATACTGCTTTTTTTGCTGGTAATCAGGGTCTCCAAGACCGCCAGTTCAATTGGAGAAGAGCCCTGGAAATTCTTCTGCTTTGTCAGCGACATGGTGTCAAGCAAAGCCCCGTCTCATCTGTCAAAGTACAGTCTGGATGCTTTCACTAGCATTAATTTCAATTTCTAAACAAACACCAGACCCTACCAACTTGTGTAATGGTGAAGAAGTTAATTTTATCTGAGATGTTTGGGTTTCCTCCCCTCTTTTGTCTCCCACTTGAAACTGATGCCATCTTGATTAAAAAAAAAAAAAGCGGGGGGAGCATTTTTGAGTGCTGCCTGCAGATATGCATTTGTATGCATTTTCCATCTTTTAACTAACAAACAGGAGGGAAAAAAAAGTTAATTTTGCTAGCAGCCTGCTGTGATATAAATAAAAATAATAGGTACATTCACAGATTTTGAACTTTTTACAGCCACTGCTGCAAAAAGCAATTTTAATTTATAACCACGGATTCTTGCAAAACATATAACGAAGACATAATAAAATGGAATGTTTATCCTGTGGCTCCCATTAGACCTCTTCCGTTCGATGGTTGTAACTAATGACTTGTTTTTCCACTTTTGTATTGGAAGCCTTATTATTGGGCTGCACAGAGCATACCTTATTTGATTTCCCTAGCAATGTCTGCACCTCTTGCTGAAGCCTGCAATTAGATGTTCATGAAGTAATATTAAAAAGCTGCATAATCACATCTGTGGTCAAAAATTAAAAAAAAAAAGAAAAAAGCCAGTAACAAGCCAGCTCTGTTTGTATAATATTATACTGAGTACAATAGACTAATGTTCACTCCAGCGCATGTGTCCTTTTGACTAACCACTTCTATCTGACAACCTTTTTTTGGCAACAGAACACACTGTACTTTTTGGATAATTGACCGTGGAATATAATGTTGTTTATTCAAAAGCAGGTCACACAGAACTGAGCTTCCAGTTGTCTTTATCCTTCTACCTTTCTTATCTTCCTGCTGTTTAAATTTGTGCTGAATTTCTTTTAATTACATATATGCTTTTAATTGCTGTTCTGTATTTATTCAGTAGAAGGTGACCTGATGGTGTAATGGTACAGAAAGGTGGGTGGGAAGCTGAATTCAGATTTGAAAATTATATTTGGACATATTTATTGGTGAGCAACCTCACGAAGAAACAAACACAAGCACATGCACTCCCAACACCCTCTGGTACCTACAGGGCCATGTTTGCCTGCAGTACAACTGCACTGTTTCTCTGTACTGAAAAATCTACTAGAAAGACTCATCCACCACTTGCTCAGTGATCTGGAAATTCTACAGCAGCAAAAGGCCTAATTTTAAGCCTAAGCCTTGGAGGACAAAAACCCTCAGGGAAAATGATGTAGAAACATGTAAAAGTTGTGAAAAATCTAGATGACGGGAAATGCAGTTGAGAAAATGGGTTCAGGAGAAAGTTTTAACTGAAGTATTCAAATGAGGTTGTGCAAGAATTGATGTGTTTCTAAAGCATGTTTTTGGGATGCAGCCTTTGGAAAGAGAGGTCACAAGTAAGTGTTGCATAATAGGTGGGGGAAAGGATTTTGATGCAGCAAGGAACAGAAAAGCAGCCTTATAACACAAGCTGGAGAAGGAGATGCAGGGCACCTTTCTGATGCTGATCATCAGATCAGGAAAACACAGTTGTCACCTGAAACTTTAAGTCTGCAAGATACCCATGAAATGGAGGTTTACAAGAATACAAATGTTGCAGGGCACTTCCTCATGGAGATTTCTTCTGTTGGCCGACTTGGACTGCAAAATAAAACCCACCAGACTTCCTGGTGACAGCCTAGAAGGAATCCACCAGCGGCACACACACAGCAGGAGCTTCCTTGTCCACTTAGGCCATTTTTCTCCACAGAAAAGGCATGAGTTTGCACTTTAAGCTCTATTGCAGCAACAACAGAAAAGAAGGTGATTCATTTAATGAACAACCAGCTCTAATAAAGCTGGAGGAAACCCCTGAAAAAAATATCCTTCAGGTGTTGGTAGAGTCTAACTAGGCAATAATAGGATGAAAATTATGATAGCTAATCTGCTGTATTACAGCTCAGGTGTGGTACCATTTTACTGATGACTAAACTAATCCTAATAAGTCAGGTTAAGTTACAGCCGCTTCATTTGAGGAAATTTTGTTTGTTTGTTTAAGAAAATATTTAATTGGGAGGATGAGTGATACTGACAGTAAGAATAATTCATGTGTCTGTGCTGGTGCTAAACCACACTGTGGAAAATCCTTGCTAATGCTACATTGATCAACTAACACATAGCAGCTCCACTCTTCTAATTTGTTTTGTGTAGCTGACTTTAGAAGGCCCATTTCACTCTGGACTATTTTGAGGAGCCATGTGAAATTAAGTCACTGCCCTATTAGTGTGGATAAAGAGGCATATGAATATTACTCTGCTACAAGCAAGACGTAGTTCATCTGATATTTTTTCCAGCAGAGAGAATACACTGCGTCTGGAACAAAGAAGAAAATGTGACTGGAAAGTTTAGAGCCCTTAAATCAATTCCCTAGACAAGAAGTTGAGGCATCATACTCATAATATCATGTTATGTAACTTGCTCTGGAGCCAGACAGCTACTAAGTGAAATAGTATGAGTTATAAAAACAAAATATTGTTGTGAAAACAATTTTACAGTTTTATAATTCACTATTATTTTCATTTAAGAACAAAACTGTCAGTGTAATTGCAGATTCTGTTTGCCTTGCAGGAGATCTTTCAGCTTGTGATAGGAAACCTCTTCTTTTTTTTCTTAACTTTTTTTTCCCCCAAAGGCTGCTATTAAATTTACTATATTATGTTTCTTTATAGTTATTCAGAGGTAAATCTTAACAGGAAGCCCATTATGTGGAGGCCAAAGTTAGTTTAAGACCAGAACATTTATGATCAGTAAATGTAACCATATATTAGCAACTCCTTCATACCATTACTCTTGGGTGAAACAAATATTATATCAGCAGTCATTATAGACTATGTTGTAATCTTTACAACTGTATATCTATTTTTGGTGGGACCCTACATGGCTGGCACTGCTCACTGTGCACCATGATAGCTTTCTAACTTGCCTGCTCATTCGAGTACTAGGCTCAAGAGCCTATCTGTGCACAACCGTGCCTATTCAAGGAAAAAAGAGTAATCTTTTAAACTGTGCACAGCCCCTACATAAAGTCATGCTGCAGTAACAAACCATTACTGTTTTATATGTGTGCCATTAAAAACTGGATTAAGACTGCAAATGTGCTTCACAGAGGTCAGTGGGAAAACCACCAAATATAGGAAGATCCACTCCAAATGACATGGCCAAAATAAGACATCACCCAAAGCACCATCTATGTTGTTACTGTGTTGTGAGCATAGTGACTTCTGTCAACACTGGCATTATCATCAGCTCATAAGCCCAAAGAATTCCATGTCAAGAGGGCAGCCAGAGACCTTCTCACCTCAAGCAGAACAGCCATCCAATAACAAGGATGCTCCACGTCTCCTTGTTCTGCCCAACTCTCCTAATCAATTTGTGCCTACCCTTGGAAAAGTTTCTCTACCCATTCATGCTCTGGCTTCATTGCAATAAATTTGACAATGACACAGAGGTTATCTGACAGAAGAACAGCTTCCTCATATGCTCTGGTGCTTTGGCTTTGAAAGAATTACAATGTGGTTGGACTCGAGTGTATTTTAAAATGGAAGGAATCAGCTCCTCCAGTAATCAGCAGCACCATCACACAGAGCAGCCAGAGTCTGCCTGCAAATTCATTAAGTGGCACTCACTTTTATGGGTGCTGCTTTCTGTACTGAAAGCTGTAAACCAGTAGCAAGGCCAACCATCCTTATCTCATCATGCTACAGACCAGGCTGCCCCTTAGAGACCAGAGCTCAGGCAGCCCCAGAGCTCAGGCGAGCCCCACTGCCTGGAAACCAGCCAGCCTCCCCGTCTGATGCTATGTAAGTATACACTCACTGCATCTCATGACCTCAGACCCAAAATTCTTCTGTCAGCCTGTAACACAGTCTGGCAGTATCTCTCAAGGTAGACACTTGGTTATCAAGAGTTAACCAGCACAGAAACAGAGCCCTTGATTAACTTCAAGGTTGCCCCATGCCTTATCATGTGTGGAGGCATTGTCCTCAGCTTATTTTAAGAAGGAGCAAGAAAGAACATCCAGGTATTATGCCAAAAGCCTCTTTCTCAATTATTCCTCTTATATTTCTAACCCATTGTGGCTGACTAAAGGCTAAAGCTGCAAAAGCTGCATCCTGAACCTGTAAATTTAAGTTGGTTTTTCAGTATATGCTGACCTGACTTACTCCTGTAACTGCAGGCTCCCTGTTATCTTTAACTTCAAGGTAATTGTTTGGCAACTCTTTGTTTCACTATTTCAGGAAAACAATTCAAATATATGATTCCTAAGAGAAAAAACTGATTAATTGCCCTGTCATCAGCTGGTTCCTGCTAGTATACGGAGTGCTTAAATAATAAAAATATAATACAAAGAACAAAGAGTAAAGTTCTCAAATGAAAATGTTAAACACATTTCAAGCCAAGAATTAAGCTCTTTCAAAAGTTTAGGGTATAAACCAGACTGTGTCAGATTCCTGCAGTCAGGATAAGGACACTATTCTGAAAACACCTCTTTGCATCTCTTGCCAGCACCTATCCACCTGAAAAAAACCCACAAAGATTTTCACACAGAGATTTATAATAACTTGAAGAGGAAAATGTCATTCTCAATGCCACAGTAGTACAAGTCCTAACTCTGAGCTTCTCATCTTATTGTTAGACACCACTGCCTTCTTTCCCCTCCTCCACATTTTAAGAGAAGCAACAGTATTTAATTTAATCCACCCAGAAGCAATGACAGAGTCAGCAGCTGATATACAGCTAGTGCTGGTTAGAACTCCGAATTACTGTTTTGTGAAGAGTGTCAACATTTTGACATTTGTTGCTATTCTCAGGGTAGAAAGGAACTGCATATTCATCTGGAAATTTTGAAATGTCACACTGAACTCACAGATTCAACTCTGAATTTCAGAATTTCACCTTCTATTTCATTTTACATTAGCTTTCAGTCTTTTTAAATTCATTAAATGCCGGAGTAGAATATTTTAAATAACCCTTTTTGAATTTTACTGTGTTTTGCTTTGTTTTAGCATATTAAAACTGTGGGATACCACTGTCCCACACTGACAGAACACCAACTTCAATCATCATTTTACATTGTCTCCAGGTTCCATCCATTGAAAATTTTTGATACGTGACTTTCATGAAGAAGACACTTGGGCGAAGACATAAAATTCTGGGTGAGAAGACACTTTGGGGGAGGCAAGCAGTGCAAAGCAAGCTGCCTACCTTTCTCCACAAGTCAAAAGCAAGACTAGGAAGGAATATATCCCTGTGACAGCAGGAGGGAATCTGGAGGACTGCTTTTATTCATCTGCAGAGAAGGAAAATTTTCTAGTTGCTAAATTAATAGCAAACAGCAAGAGAATTAGTCTCAGTTCAAACACAAGTGCTGGAGGTATCTCCTTTATGTGAGTGATGGCAGACTGTAGAAATTATTAAACCAGCACAAGAGAAGTGCATCGGTCACAGCGAAGGGCACTGGTGAGCATGTTTCTGAGGCAAAGATGAAACTTCCAAGCAAATGTCTCCATCACAGGTATTAAATCAGCGGAAAAACTGACAAAAGCGGTGTAAAACGAGAAAACAGAGAGCCGTCACAGTCCCTTTTGGGCACTGCAAGCTGCATGAGACCGTGTCAGGGCTTGGTGCAGCAGGCAGCAAAGAAACCACCTCCAGCAGTGCGGAAACCATGGGGTGGCTGAGGTCCACTAGTTACGAGCAGCCACCACCATCTAAACCACGCCACAAGCATGAGCTGCCTCATTAAATCCTCCTGATTTACAGTTGTCTCCCCAATTTTCATGGTGCTCACCTGGAAAGGGTGCAGAACTGAAGGGCTGTCTGAAGAGGAGGCCATGCTCCATATGCACTGATGCCTCCGTAGGTGTGAATGAGGACACTGGGACCCATGGCTGGTGTTGGCTGACCAGGTTAAGGAACTTAAGGCACTTGTGCCATGTCTGGGAGAACAGACACAGCTATCAAAGAGACATTGCTCCCTTTCTTCTTCCAGCAAATCTGCAGCAAAGGAACGTGGATTTGTAGGCTGTACTAAATCAGAGTTACAAGACACTTCTGTCCTCACCAAATTGGTAAATTGCTCTCAAGAGATCAATGTTTTTGTTAAGATTTCCTCCATTCTGGACCAGAGCCACAAAGCTGTCTCAAATGGCTTAAGCGGTACCGAGTCTGGATGTTGAAAACGTGCAGATCCCTTCATGAAGGACTGTGGTTCCCAAAGCCTATGAGTAGAACTAGGGGAATAGCTGAGATCTGAGATCTAGGAAGAACAGACCTCCCAGAGCCACCTCTCAAATACACCAGGAGGTACATGAGGTCCCTGAAAGGTCCACAAATCCACTCGGGAGATGTGATAGTGTCTCAAAAAGGCTCAAACATGACCAAAACCAGTGAAAGGACCTAGACCTATCTGGAGATATGAGAACTCTACAAGGGTTTTCGGCGTCTTAACCAGTCCAGCACAGAAACATTTGGTGATAGCTGAGCTGGTCAGTGGTGGGAGTTTATCTGTCCTGCTTTGGCCACAGGAAAAAGTTCTGGGAATACTCCGTGTCAGAAACTGGCTTTGTCATATGTCTATGGTAGACATCTTGGTGCCAGAAATGAGCGTACCTAATCAGCCACCCTGGCCTTGTGCCCTCTGCCCCTTGGGAGAGGGGAAGTTAAGAGAGAGGCTTCAGATTTTGACTTGGTCTGAGCGGGCACAGCACGAGCACAAGAGGAGCCGATGGTGTCACATGTTTCTGTGATGGTCTCATGAGAACTCTGCTGCTGCTCGTACAGAAGTCCCCACCATCCACCATCCAGAGGAGAAAGCTCCTGAGGTTTTTTGGCTGTTGAAGCACATGAAGGTTTAAATGAGGACATGCATTCCACCAGATCATTTCCTAACTAGGACTTGGGCACTAATGCTAGACAGGGTGCCACAAAAGACTAAAATACCCAGAGGCTTCACATGCATGACTCTCACTCCATAAGTGGCCCAAGGACAGAATGCAACGTAGAACTGTGTGTGAGTAAAACTCATTGTTTTCAGTAGGCTTTAAGAACCAGTACAGATTATTTGTTGTTCCCATACCAATCCAGATTTATTTTGGATCAGCAGCGACTTCAACATGATTAGTACACAGCAAAAAACACAGAGCCACGGCGTCATGAACCTCTTCCTAGCCAGAATGCCAAATATAAACCTTTTTTTTTTTTTTACCCTTTAAAAACATGAAACAAATTTAATGAAAAAATTTACCTCTCACAGTGATGGATCATGGTATATGCTAGAATTAAGGACCATGAACTTTTAATCTGAGATGGATTTGCTACAACATCCTTAATAATTTGCACACAAACTGTGTTCAAGATTAAGAATGCACTTTTCTGAATACATTTAGAAATTGTTTGATATTTTAAAATCATTCCCTTGCAAGAAGAAAAATTCCTAAAGGTCATCTTACATTTTCTGTGATATGTATTAATGCTTCTTAACCTTTCTGTTTCCTTAACTGAAAGGTCTCAAACCAACCTGGAAAAGGCAAAACACAACAAAATGCAGAAGCGTGTGTGTGTAGGAAAAGATGTTAAAATTCACATGATAGCCAAGTCGAATTACAGTGACAATTTCCCTAACGACATCTGGCTATACCACAGCCTTTTTTTTCCCCTTTTAAATAAAAAAATTCCCAAAGTTGATTTTATGAATGAGTTATTCTGCAAAGGAAGAGAACAGCACATGGTAAGGCTGGACAACACTGCTTTAAAGGCAAAGCCTGACACCAATATGTTACAGTAAATTTGCAAGCCCAAAGGTGAAATAGGTGAGAAAAGAGATATTTAGCAGGTTGGAAGAGAGAGAAAGTTTCTGGAGGGATTTATCATCAAACAGATGATAGTCTGTTCTGCAGAAGAACTGAAATTATTTTTAAAGAGATGTTTATGAAGTATTTCTGCATATGTATTTGCAAACGCCACGTGCACACACACCAACATGTATATATAAATATATATAGGCATACATGAAACCCCAAACTTGAGCTAAATTAAATTGTCCCTCCAGCTTTGTAATGCAAATGAGACTAACAGGCTTGTGCTGTTAGTGGTTTGAGATGATTTGCGTTTCCATAGAGATGCTGACTGAACTACAGTTTTTAAATTTTTTATATATATATGCCTACTTGTATCTATAAAAATCTAAATATAGATCTGCTGTACCTCAGCATTTCCTCAGTGACTCCACTGGAACCACAACAATTTACACCAGTTAAGGCTATGTGCAAATTTTGTGTCTTTATCACTACTTTCCAGTCTAAGCTCTATACCAAGTAACTGCAGAGCTGAGAGTTTATTGTTTCTCTCCCTGCTCCAAAGCTTCTTGTTAAGGAACGGGAAGAAAAGAGAAAAAGCAGTTTCTTAGCTGCTAGTAGATAATATTTCAAGGACTTCTGTAATTTCTTGCCCTCTCTAAACTGCCTCAAGAAACATCTCTGTCTTCCAAAGTTCCCACCGTCAGGAAACCCAGAATTCAGGGAAGACCGTCTGTGTGCTGTTAGAGAAGGAAATGACAAAGGGTCAGGCTTTCTGTTATGTATCAGAAGCTTTTTCCCCTTTCCCTGTGAGCACCCATGAACTCAAGAGCACGGATGTGCTCAGACGTGCCAGGGTGGGCCTGGGCAGCAATGGCATCATTGCCTCCCTGTCTCACCCTCGGTGGAACCTCGGCTCGTCATTCACGATGAGGGCCCCACAAAGCTAAAACACCTCTTTCCTCCCAGAGCCACATTAGAGACGGCCACCAGCAGAAGTGACAAAAGCCAGCCAGGATCAGCTTGGGCAGAGAAACCAGGCAGACCCACTTTAACTTTCTATTTCAAATTGACTTCACTTTGTGAGGGCCAGGCACTGGTTGAAGTGGATGGGGACCACCCAGTGTACCAACACTGGAGAGGAAAACCAGAGCCGATCTCTGTGGGGACTCATTTCCATGTGGTTTCAGTGATAAGTGATCTTTGAACAGCAACACACCAGAGGACAACCTCCGCAATTGCTCTGAACCACAATCAAAACCAGCTTCTCATGTACCTCCAATCTGCCTGAGGACAGGGAGGATTAATTGTTGAACCAGTGATGTCCACAAGCACATGAAGCAGCTCACACTCAACCCCTTGCTTCATCTTGGGAGTGCCCAGAAGAAAAGGCAGTGCCTTACAGAGGCATGTCCAGGGAGCTCCTTGGGCAACAGCACGTCACAGGGACAAAGTCTCCCTCCCTCCTGCCGGCTGACACCGTGCCTCCACATGTGAGAGCATCTCACCCTTTGAGGCTGACGGTTTGTCTAAGCCCCCACAGAGGCTCTTTTCAAAGCAAATGAGAGTTCCCTATTGCCAGCTTTCAAGAAGCCGTATGTAGGGAGACCTACCCCACACCCCTGATAGCACCACTTAACCCCCGGCCACCTTTCAGGGACTGTCCCAGGCCACGTTCAGCCATGTGGCTCTCCCAGGAATGCCGGTGACCACCCACATCTCCTACCTTCTGCTGCAGGGTGGGCGGCTGCGGAGCCATCACCGGGTCAGTGATGTAGGTCTTCTTCATGCCCGGTGGCTGGTAGAGCCCAGGGGGAGCCTGGCCCATGGCATTACTCGCAGGATACGCTGGCTCGGCCTTCCAGGAGCTCTGCGGCACGTAGGGCGCTTCGGAGCCGTTCCTGCCACCGTACCCCCCATAGTAGGGGTCCTGGTAGCGGCCCTGGGGGGGCGCGTATCCATAGGCGGGCTCGGCGGGCCGGCCGGGCAGAGGGGCATAGCCGTAGTCGGGCCCGTGGGGCTGTGGCGCTCCGTACTGAGGGGCAGCGGGCTGGCGGGACGGCGCGGAGGCGTAGGGCTGGCCGGGGCCCAGGCTGCCGTAGTGCCCGGGCTGCGGGCCGGGTGGTTGGTAGTGGGGGCTGGGCTGCGCCGTCCTCACCTGCACGTTGAAGGCCGGGCGGCTCGGCGTGGAAGCCGTGGCGTAGGAGGCCGGCACCGGCTGCGGCTTCAGGGTGCCAACTGGAGTGACCGGGATGGGCGCTGGCTGCCCCGGGCCCTTGGCAGTGGATTTCTTGGTGGCGGTGAGGGGAGGCTGGTTGGGGATGATCATCCGCTTGTGGCCAGTGACAGGGGTGGACACGGATGGGGCGGTGGCGGCGGAGCTGCTCGAGGTCCCAGAGCCCTGGGGAGCAAGGAGAGAGATGCAGGATCAGCAGGAGGGGCCACTTGGTCACCGGATCGAGCAACAAGGATGGAAATGGGGGTTTACAGTAACATCTGTGCAGCAACTCAAACTGCTTAGGAAAGCAAGAATAACCTAAGGCTATGCATTATAAAATGGTAATAGCAACTTTCCCCTGCTCTGACAGAACAGGGACTGCACCGCAGCAGCTGAGCAGAACTGCCGTGCATGGCATTTCATCTCTCCTCGGAGGCTTCTCCTCCGCCTCCAAACAAACAAACAAATTAAAAAATGATACATGCAAAAAAAAGAGGGAGACTCACTGGAGGATAATTAGGGGAAACCCCATGCATTCTTGCGAAAATAAAACCATTTTGAAAAAGAGAGAAAATGAGATTATAGTCTCTATGGAGACATGAAATTCCTTGGGTCCCTAGAGCACTTTTAGGGTTCTGCCCCAATACAGGAGCTCCTTTAGCTGTGCAGGAGGCAGCAGATTGGTATGGCCTACAAGCAGGTCCCAAGCTGTAAGAATGAACTCAGATCAAAGCAAGACACTGAGGTGTCCCTACCCTGGCTCTGCTGGTTGAAAGCCTGGAGTGACCCTAGGAAAGTTAAATGCTACACATGCTTCATTAAAGGGCAGAAAGCAGGTCAGGATTTCCAAGAGCTTCAGAAGTCAGCTCCTACCATGGCAGCCATGTAACCCTGCACTGGCGCCCCAGGCACAGCAATGCTGGGGCAGCCAGGGAAGTGGATCACAGCAAGTGCTGCTGCTTCCTGCAATTTGGCCACAGAATGAAGCTTTGGTGCAGTGACGCCATCTAATAGGCATCGTACATCCTTCAGTCTACTGTACTTGTTTGTCTGGCTCACCTCACATTTAAATGTTCAAAAACACCAGTGTGAAAAGACATCTTTGTTAAAGAGCTAACAATGTTTCTGAAATAGTTTCTGAAGAACACTGACAAACACTCTTTAAGTCTTTTCATTAAATCCAAGAAGAGCAAACATGAATTTCTGGAGTTTAGGATTAGGTAAAATTCCTTACTTCTCTATTTTCCTTTATTCTAAAAGAGTACCTAAATTTTATGCCTTCTATAGAGGTATGCACTGAAGTGAAGACATGCAGTTTGATTGCATTTAACACCATAGTTCTACAAGGTTATACCTCACTCAAACTTCCTATACCAGGCTTGATCTCATCCATGATCTGCTCAATAGCCTACAAATTCACATCAGCCCAAAGTCAGATCAGCTCAGCCCTCACCCATGGTTATGCTCACTCTAAGGCATTTGCCACCTTTAAATGACCACTCTTGTATTTGTCCCCAGGTATTCCTGCTTTATGCAGGCACCCTGACCTCCACCTACTGCCCCATCACCCTCTTTCTGAGGAGGGCATGGTGGGGATTCTTCAGGACATGCACAAGCTGTACCCGGGCCAGAGAAATCCTGTGCCTGGTCAGCAGGTGGCGGCAATTAATTGCTGCCAAACCACTCAGAGGGGGCTGGGGGAACTTCAACCACCCGGAGCCTCCAAGGGTTCCAAACTCATCCTCTGCACAGGGTGAGAGAACCTCATCCTCTGTACAGGGTGGTTGTGCCCCCCAGCATTTGGTAAACACCTCATACAAAGAAAAAGAAAATAAGCACAAGCCACTCAGCTTCTAGTGCACAGCCTACAAGCAAGTCTACCCGAGGGATAAGGAAGCTCTACCACCCAACTGGTAGGCCTTTCTTGGTGATGTGCAAATACTTTTTAGCTGATGCACTGGTAAAGACCTTACTCCTGCAATCACGCCTTCAGGGCAAACCTCCCACAAGGAAACACTATAAATCAGCAAAAAAACCCAGGCAAATAAGAGCATCAATCTGTTCTGAGAGGTGTAAAATGTGTGTATTCAGAGGTGGGGAATAATAAGACAGCAAACTTCTGCTGGAGGAAAAACATCTCAATGTATTCACACACTGACCTTACTACCAGATCCATGACAAGGCAGCACATAGACAGACTGAAGAGATTTTGAAACTGAGAGCAAGGAAGAGCTGAAGCGTGTCTCAGCTGAACTGCAAGGGCAGAGACAGGTTAAGGGTCTGGAGCCCTCCATTAATACTGCCCAATTCTTCTACTTCTGAAACACCTGAAGAGAAACAGGCACTCCTCCATCTCCATCAGAACACAACTGCACCAGCAGTCATTGCTAGCAAGAAAACTTGTTTTCTGTCAGAATTGTTCTCCCATGTCAGGTTAGCATTTATGCCTGGGAGTGCCAGAAACTTTCCCATTTCCTCACCTATTTAATTCTTGTAAATTACAGTAGTTTGTCCACTTACTGTAATGGGATGAAAGGTCCACAACGCGGCACTGTGTAATTACCACCAGAAAAGCATTTTTCTTTTCCATGTAAAGAGGTAGAAGGTAGATAATGTTACAAAGACAATGGCCTGTCTGGGGGAGGGGGAAAGACCAAACCAAAAAAACATAAGTGAGCCCTGTTCATCACATTCTGTATTTCTGAATGCAGACTCTGGAATCAGGTCATGACAGACACTACTAACGCACTTCTGATCCTATCTCAAGAACTGGGGGACTGGAATCTTACATATAAACATCCACATAACACTTCAGTTAATGGGCTGATGCCAGTCTCTAGCCTGGACTGGAATACACCTTAAGAATGAATGATAAACCCTTCTTCCAAAAAAACCCCAAACCCTCACAGCCTGTGGACTGGCACTGAGCAGCTCCTGTGTTTGACACTACAAAGAGGATGAGCCGGGAGTGTCCCTTTCTGCACCAGAATCCAGCGAAGGAAGGTGGCAAATTGGGGGAGCAGAGCCCAAGCTTTGCTATCAACTCCACAGCGAAGGCCCGAGCTAACAAGTACCGGCTGCATTGTGGCATCAAACCACAGGCTGCCTTGAGGAGGAGGAAGTTTGCATCAGTAGGAGTCCCCAGAGGCGCCCTGTGTGACTCATTCTGAATTCCTCTGAGGGCACTGGGCAAGTGTGTGATGAAAGCTGGGGTTTAGGGGGAGAGGTGCAAGGCTAGCTGATGTGGTGAAGTAGAGAAATGGGACAGGCTACAGGGAATTTAACACTACTGGAACACTGATGATTTATGGGGACACAAATTGGTTGTAGCTCTTGAGCAAGGGCACAGGGGAAGTATCACCATAAATCCCCTGCCCTTTTGCCTGAGAGAGAGAAGGGTGGCCACAGTCCTTCCATGCACTCAAGTATCACCCCAGGCTTAAACCTCAAGATTACCAATGGATTAAGAAAAAACTTTATAAATGAACAGTAACTATGGACAAGATTCCTGCTCTGAGGACAGGAATGTGCAGAAGGATAAGAAAAGGGTACTCAGATATCGCTAGAAGAGAGATTTCAATATCTGTCTGGAAGGCACTAGGAGGATAGGAGGGATGGATGAGGCTATAAAGATGCCAGGTAGATGGAGTAATGAGCAGAAGGCTGGAAGGGGCTATCTATATCACTGGGTACAAAACAGATGACTGTCATAAATGTTTCATCCAAGTGAATCCATAGAACTTCTACCAACACAACGAGGTAGACTCATCCAAAAGCACATCAAAGTGACAGCCCAGAATCATGAAAACAAGTAAAAATAAGAGAAAGAAAAAGGAGAAAGACAAAGAGTGAATTCATAGGAGTACAGGCATCCCTTTCTCCAGCAGCTCCTGGACAGCTCATTTCAAAACCATACTGCATTTGCAAGTGATTACTGCAGCCAAATACGCTCTCTGACATCCTCTGAGGGCTGTTTTCAGAGGAAGACAGGCTTTCCTCTGCTCACCATGCCCTGATGAAACTGTCTGACACACTTCGCAAGTGCAAATTAGAACCACGCTACTTACCATCAACCCCCCTTCTTGCAAATTCATATTTGCAAAGAGAGTAAACTAGAAACCCCAGGTGCTGATAACACAGAGTTGTTAAGAGAAACTAGAATAGGAAGGAGTTAAATTCAGAACCTCATCTACCACAAGCATTATAACACAAAATCTTTTTTTTTTTAATGGGAAAGCACAAGAGCCTTGTTTAAACACAGATGGAAGTACCTAAATGTACTGCCTCTTCTACAAATGAATTATCCAGTAGTTCAAATAAAGGTGAACTAATACTGACAAAATCAAGTAAAACTCAATCAGTGTGGGAGGAAAAAAACCCCAAAACACTTCTCCTAAAAAAGTTTACCATGTATAATCATGAGGGGAATCATTTTGCTTGGCAAATCCTGTCCTGTCTTCTTAAATGCAGAAGAAGTTTATGGACATTTGCAGGAGTTTCCTGTGCCAACCATCACAGAACTCTATGGCATTGTGATAAAGCCACACTGTCAAGGGATCTGACTGTCAGAGCTGGGTATCTGGATTCAAAGCTAGCCCAGTGGGGAAACCCAAAATCCTGAGTATCATTGATTCTTCATCCTGTAGAAATTATTTACATAGATCCTAAACTAAATTCAATGTACATCAACAACTAAAAAGTCATTGCATAGGTACTAGGGATGAAACCTGTTGTTCTACAGAAATTAACCTGTAATTCTTTACCATTTTTCAGGATTAAGTCTTAAAAAGAGTACAGAATAATCACAGTCTACAGCATGAGCATGATTCTATATGATCAGCTGGAATCCATATGAAAAGGACTTCATTCTTTTACTTCGCACATTTGTAGAATTATTTTTATAGAATCCCTTCAGTTACTCAAGCTTCAGAGACTGAATCAAAAATGCCAATACAAAGTTTATCACATTCTATTCAATTCTCCAGGCATTTTTTCATAAAGGTTCAGTTGAATAGCTTTAGCCCTTTAGCTGACAAATTATCACATATAAAGATACATTACTCCAGCTCAGTGGTATTCAACCTTTATGCTCGGCAGCCCCCAAATGTTTTTCAGAAGAGACAAGCTCCTTTATGGAGAAAGTTAATCTATTGACAATAAACACGGGTTTTTCAGTTACCTTTCACTGAATTCTTCTTAGTTACCTTAGGAGTGATCCATGGACCCCCAGGGTTTGCAGAGCAGAGGTTGAGAACCACAGCTCTAGCTGGGGCTGCCTTTTTTGGGCATTTCAGTCACTAATTACTCCAGGATAGGAATGAAACAACTCTTCTTCCTCGAAAGGCAGAAACCTGGCAACTACCGGTGGGCTGAACGCAGGATGCGGCGTTCTCAGGGGGCTGCCAGTTCAACGGGCCAGTGCAGCACCTCTCCTCCTAACTCAGCCCCTCTACTGCATGGTCCACTGACACAAGCTGGGCTGAAACACAGGGCCAGGTCAGGCCACCTGAAATCCTTTAAGTAGCACTCAACGGTGGTGTAAGCTGGAGGCCTGGGTGGGAAGGGTAGCAAACGGTGGAAAATTAACTTGGTTTTTCCTAACACCAGTGATGGGCATTCACCTTGGCTAGCTGGAGGTGCTTAAAGCCCTCTCTCTGAAATGTATCTCCACTCGGTCATTTATCCCATTCTAATATTGAAGCCTAAAACAAGAGAGATGAATCATCCACTAGGGGAATCTACTTCACTCCACTGACTGTAAAAGAAGCATAAAAACAGGCAAGACAAGTCACTGAATGTTTAGACAGCACAAGTTAGTGGAGACAAATTCCACAATAAGCAGGTAATTTTGATGTGACTGTAAGAAGCACAGATCCCTTTTCCCTGCATTAAGTGCCCTGCCACTCAAGCTCTGCTACGGCAGCACACCAAAGGGATTTCTGAGTGCCAGCAGCTCAGACAATCTGCCAGGATCCTGCTGCACCCTGTAGCCAATGTATGACCAAGAGATTGTGTTGTAAGTTTATTTCTAGTGTATGAAGGGGGCTGACATGAATGGGACACCCTTCCCCACCTCCTCTTCCACCTCTGTGCTAACAGTGGCTCCCGCTGGAACTGGAGCTGCTGCTTTTCCAGGAGCAGTATCTGGGCTGAGCCTCCCTTCTCCCTGAGGTAGCAAATCTCAGTCCCCCTTCAGCATGGGAAGGATAACCCCTGAGAAAAATTAAATACTCTTCTTTGAAACCTGGGCCTTTAGGTACCTGAAAATGTGAACAGGCATTTTAGGGGGTTTCCTGATGTGCAGACACCTCTATCTCCTGCTGACTTCAAATTCTGTATTTGAACAAGCTGCCTTGCCAGTGATAACGTACGGCCAGGTTCCCCTGAACCCGTCTGAATCTTTTTCTGTCTGAAATAACATCTGGATGAAAATGAGAAATCTGGCCTCTCATTTGGGACCTGCAGATGCCTGGAGTCCTGGTAGAGCTCCAGCTGGGCTGCTTCATGTCCAGAGATCTTGAGCGGATGGACTGCTCCAATTTACCATACCTGATGCAGTTTCAATATACAGCATTCCCTGGCCTTCTTTATAAGGTCCAGACAGTCCAAGCACACTGAGGACACATCTTTACAACTCTGCACTGCTGCGATGCCGTGCACATAGCTCAGTTGCTAACACAGATTTCTTTTAAGTGTCAAAATGTCCTTAGAATCCAATCCAAAGTTTTGAAGTCTGGTCCAAACCTTAAACCCCTCAGCCAAAACACGTTTATAATCAGATGAAGTTTTTCTTTACACTTTCATCATTCTCTCATTTCTAGTTTACAGCTGACAAGTGAGTGTCACGGATGTATGGGCTATGCATGGATCAGCAGCCACACTCAAGACTTTGCAGATGTGGGATTCAATTTGCTGGCTCGATCACCAGAAGCTATCAAGGTACTCAAACAGATTGCTCCCAGGCATTATACCAGAAGAAGAAGAGGAGAAATCTAATAAAGTGTTCATCTCTGGTTCTCAAATGAAGAGAATACCTTGTGAATGCCATAAAGTGTTACAAGAACACAACTGCTTCTGAGCTTTGATCTGTTTTTCAGCTGCTACCATGGGTGGAAAAGGAGTCAACATAGTTGTTAATGTTTCTGTCCATAACCTCTTTTGTACTCCTTGTGATGGCCCAGCTTGAAACCACGCAAGATGGTGCACAGAAGAAAAGGTGCTAAGAGTTGACCTCCAATATTTTATCATGGAAAACAGCCCTCCACAACTGACGCGTGCAGTTATAGACACACACCTTGGTTCAGCTTTCAGTGCGGGCGTCAAGTGTTTTAGGCAATCTGGGTTTCCACTTTGCAACACTCCATTAATTCCAAGGAGTCTGAACACATCTGAGAAGTTTGGTCTCCAAAACACAACAGTGTTATGCCAGGGAAGAATTTCCTTCTCGGTTTCATATTTACTTTTTTGTTTACTTAATACTATCGCTACGATGAATACGCTGAGCTTTTTTATTTGCTTTTCCTTTTCTGATGACTGATCATCTGGTATTTATGAGGACTCTGTGAGAGACCAGTTTTAAAAGATGTGCAAACAATTGACCTAAATACTTTTAACGCTGGTGGACAGTCAAGGTCCATAATTTTAGCTTAATTCATTAAAAAGGTTAGTTATGATTTAAACTCTTCTTTTTAAGCAATTCCTCTTGACCACTTCAAATGCAGTAGCAACTTTACCTACAAAAATATCAGATATCAGCATGAGACATAACTGCCAAAAAGTTACAGAAGATGCCAGTGAAGAGAAGTTAAACATTTTCTGAATTCATCTTGGGATATTTCTGTAATTTCCCACTCTCATCACTAAAATGATATTATTTTCACCCATCTCAACCTGAGGACCACGCAGTGGCAGCCCCCTGCACAGGCTCAATCAGTGGCACATGGACTCAGCAGTAAACTACATAAAGAACTGTGCACCACAGTCCTTTGGCCACACCAAAAGGCAGAACCACTGAGCAATCCCAGAAGCAAAGACCACAAAAAGAAGAGCACAGCACCATGTGAAGACAATCATCACGTGCATGGAGCATTGAAAGCATGGAGAGCTCCTTAAGGAACACCTCCTCTAAGGCTTAGCAATGCAGCAATGTCCAAAGCAATTCCATTCACCAAACTGGGCCCTTCTAACGGGCTGAACAAATTCCCTTGCTTAATTTAGGCAAATATTGCTGAACCTGACAATGGGGAAGCCCCCACCCCCCTATAAATAAGAACGTTGGGTAAGCTAAGTATTTTTATGACTTTTGCTATTACTAAGCTAGTGAAACTTAAAGTATCATAATTACAGCATCCACAGACTTTAAAACGTTTTTTTCCTTCCTTTTATAACTTGCTATTTGTAATGGAAAAGAAGTTCCTGTGCATGACAAATATGGGCAGGTTTGAGGGTTATACAGGTTATGCCACTATCCATGGATGTGCACCATGATTACAAAAAATGGACTAAGAAGTTACAATGCAAGATGCATGAGTGAGGGAAGAGGTCTGCACCTATGAGTGACAAGACAAAATTATGCATACTGAAGCCTTCTGGAGAAATCTTCTACAATTTATATGGTAAAGTTATCATTTTTTATTGTGTGTTGAACAACAGATATAAAGAACAGTCCAAAACCTCTATAAAAACTTCTCATTTCCTACTAAATTGCAAAGGAGTCTTAGGGTGTTTATAGAGTATACATGCTTTCTTCCTTTATTAATTCTAGAGAACACTAAAAAAGTGTGCATATGCACACATAAAATAATAGGAAATACATATGCACCCAGACACTACTTGGTTTACTTTGTGTTACTTGTTATTTGTTTACAATTCCATTTATTTGCTGCATTGCATTTATAACCTATTTATCTTTTCGCATTCCAAAACTCTACTAAACCAGATTTAAAACATTATCCTACCAGAGGGCATAAGCATTTTCGAATGTTAGTATTGTCTCTATTTCCTGTGAAAACCATGTGTTTTTATTCTTCTTTTCCCCACATTTTAAAGCCTGTGCAAATAGCAGTACAGAAGAGCAGAAGCATCAGTGACCAATTCTGTGTTCATACAACATCTGCTTTCTTATGGTTCACTTGAGGTCCAGAACCCACTGTCATCTGCCAGTATTTTTAGTGGGCTACAAAATGGTTCAAGTTAATTAGTTGAGTGGTTAGCAGCAGAAAAAAAACTATCCAGCCACACCAAAAAAATAAGAGTCTAACCAAAAAAAAACCCCAAAAAACCCTATAAAAGACAGGCAGATGTGACAGAGAGGTTATTTTCCTATTAGGTTCAGTATACACCTTTCCAAAAGGCTGATGAGCTCCAACAACAGGTCAAATTTAACAGTTTTCCCAGATGGCTCCTTCTGGGAAGTGGAGTGGAACGTTCCCTCATTTACCCGTCTGCCTGGGTTATCACCACTGCCCGAAATACCTTAACCTTTCCACAGTATCACAGACTCCAAGCACGATGTTAAGAAATCTGATTGGAAAGGTTTTCTTTCACCTGCTGTAGCTTTTAAAATTAGTCTCCAGGTATATAAATACATACACCAAGATACACAGAAACCCCCTGCAGCACTTCTAGTCAAAACACCAGGGCACTACTATAACCAGTCAGAAATAGTGAAAGAGAGAGCATTAATTCATAGCACAAGCAAAAAAGCCATCTGTACTACAGAAATACTTGGGTATGAAACAATACAGAAAGTTAAAATTATTTTTAAAATCAAGTATTAACTCACTGTTTCTGCACTATTTTCTTCTTTTCATAGAGAACATATAATTACATTAAATGTATGGTAAATAAAATGTTTACCCAAATAACACACTGATAAAAATTTAGAATCACAACAGTATCACTGTAAAAAGCCTGTGTAAAGGAATGTCAAATCCATTGCCTCACCAGGCTTTGTTCCGTTGCAAATGGCATTATAAATTAATCCAGTTTTCCTAAATATGCCTTGAGGAAACAAGACCACAAATAGCCATTTTAAGTTTTAATATAAAAAACCCACCCAAAAAAAAAAAAAAAAATCAAAGAACAGACGAAACCCTTCTCTTCATTCTTAACCAGAATGCAAGAGCTATGTTTTCAACGACTGATACTGCTGACGAGGTTATATACTTTGTCCAAAAATGTCAACCTCTGTTGACATAGCTAAGTCCTACATCCTACTTTAATACCAGGCTTTCCCCTTTGCCACACTCCTTTCAGCTCAGTGAGTTTTAGGAATAAAAAAAAGAGTTCCTGAACTTCATCACGAATGACCTAATGAGCCCAATAAAGTTATGATTTGTAATTTTTCCTGCTTACACTGCTCTTGGACCAAAATAATATCTCAAAACATTTGCTCCATGGCTTGCTGACTGGGTTATCACAGTCACAGCTTAGAACTAAAATACTCTTCCATACTCCTCAGTGCCTGAATTACATTTTTTAAAAGTGCTTTATATCAAGCCAGATTCTGATCTCGGTGACAGTGGTGCCAGCTCAAGCGTGTCTATTGACTCCAGCAGATTTACTCCAAACACGCTGGCTGCTGCAGATCTGGATTTGGCCTTCTGCTGCCTCTGAATTCACAGGGTTTGTCTCCCCACTGGGAACACACAGGAGGTTTCTATGCAAACAGTAATGAATCCAACCAATCTGACCTCCTCCAGGTACTAATCATCCAGCTTTGCTCAAAACTCAACACACTGGAGATCTTGGCAATTCATCCTGCTGCAGCCTGAATGAAAGCAAATGCAAATTCTAATCGAGGTTAAATACAGCCTGCATTGGACTAAACCTCAGCACCTCCAAGGACTCAGCTCAGCCTGTCCCAGCAGCAGCACTTCCAGCTGTGCACCCTGACCTGTGCACCCAGCCACGAACCCTTCTGCATTAGGAATTGAACCCAAGCATGTTAATTCAAAACAAACAGACGTATCCTCCCTCTCTCCTCACTTCTTTCCTTGTGGTGGATGTATAAATGTATACTGATGGCTACTGAGACTTGTAGTCTAACTGATTTTGACATTTTTAAATCCAGAATTTGAAACAGTGACTTTGTAGCCCTGGGGCAGGAGTACTAAATGCTAAAATACTTTGGGACTGGGGAGTATTAATTTTAAATCTGAGAGCTTGGCTTCAACAATGTTTCTAACAAGGGCTCAACGCTCTCCAAAACTCAGCAGTGGATGCCCAAAAACTGCAAGGAATTTTGGATGCAAAATGGAGTTTTGTGGCTTTAATTCTTGTTTGTCACAGGTCAAATTAAACTCCAGACCCGAACTTGAGGGGAGTGGGGAGAATTCAGGTCTAGGACCGAATTTACCATGGGATTAAATCATATTTAATTTCTAGTTTTTAATGCATCCTTTTTTTCTTTTTCTTTTGCGGTTTATGATGTATTTGTATTTTAAGAGAAAAAAGTTATGCACAGAGGAAACATCCTGGCATCACAAGTCATCAATAAATCTTTTTTCCATAACAACCCACAAAAATTCACTGCAGGACCCAATTGTTGAAACACAAAGCAATGACATTCTATAAGCTTTCAGAAGTATCATTCTAACCATTGCGGAGTCGATGAATTCTCTAAATGAGTCACTGGCCTCTCAATGGAATTGTCAAAACTTAGGTTAAGCCAGGTTAATTCCCTTCCCCCTTTAATTTAGGAGTCCAGCTGCAGCACGTGGCTTTCCAGTGAAAAGATCTAAATGCTGAACCCATTCACCCTGAACAGGAAATCTCACAGGGCCCAAAGCTAATTTTTTTCTAAAAGCAGAGATAAGCCACACTTATGGGAAAAAATGTGATTTCTGATGCCTCATGGGCCATGTGATGTAAAAATCAATATTCCTCTTACATGGCACAAATAATTTTCTGCTGAAGGTTAAAGGATCATGGTTGAAGCTACTATGGTTGGGGAGGGAGAAAGGGCAGCTGTGAGAAATGGGGGATGAGGAGAGCAGAGACTTTAACCAGAGCAGGGATAAGGGAGGTGCTGAAAACAACACTTCTAAGCAAAGCAAGTGAGCAGATGTGGCATTGTTCATGTGGTCATAGAAGGGTTTGGGTTGGACAGGACCTTAACACACATCCAGTTCCAAACCCCTGCCATGAGCAGGGTATCTTCCACTTCACCAGGCTGCTCAAAGCCCCATTCAGCCTGGGCTTGAACACATCAGGCATGAGGCAGCCACAGCTTCTCTGGGCAACCCGTGCCAGTGCCTCACCACACTCGGGGAAGAATTTCTTCATTATATTTAATCTAAACCTGCCCTCTTTCAGTTTAAAGCCATTCCCCCTTGTCCTGTCCCTACATGCCTTTGTCAGAAGTCCATTTGAGGTTTGGCTGAGAGTTTCAGCTAGGTGGGACATGGAAGGACATCCTTCTGCCCTGCAGGCTGTCCTTGGGCACAATGATGAGTGCTCCTTCCCTCTGTCCAAGGCTACCTGTGACAGCTACAGCTTCCAGCACAGCACCCTGCTTTACTGCCTTGCCCCCACCACACCACACAGTGTCAGCTCCACTGGAACCTCCAAAAGAGTTGTTGCTGGGCATATCATAATGGGATAAACTAGGCTGAAAGAAGAGCAAGTTTTTACACTCCCACCCCTACTCTGCCAGAAGATCACTTGAAAACATCACAGCCTACTTTGTAAGGGACAAAACCACTCAACTTCCACGCTAAATAGTTCATATCCATTTTGTCCTCAGGAATGGGTACAACAAACATGAATCCCAGCTAATCATGCCTTTGATGTTGATGTTCTGTAGAAATTTGGTTGAAACTGGTAAACTTTCTTTAGCCTTCCAACAGCACTACAGTTCTCACCACTGAGAACATGTCCTAAGGAGGAAAGGATTTGTCTCAGCTGCAATTAATTCCTTTTTTTAATAATAAAAGGAATAAAACCTAATAGCAATTTTTAAAAAAATTATGGCAAAGCGGAAAACTAGAAAAACAGATGAAGGGAAAGAAAAGAAATAGTTTATCCGACTACTACTGCAGAGAAATATTTAATTGAGGGCTCCAGAGTTCATTTTAAAAAAATGCAGTTTCCAAAAGTGTGGAAAAAGTTTAAAACATAAAAACTAAAGAGCCTGATGGAAAACTAAAAAGAAACTGAAATAAGTTTTCTTTAAAGAGAAAACAAAAATTATTTTAAACTGATCCCAAGATATTTCTAACAGCTGGAATTGATAATACTGAACTTGGCCATAATTCTACTATATTTAGCTTTGTATCAAAATCCACACAACTTTTCCATGAGACACACAAATAGATATATAGGCTGATAGACAGATGGATAGATACATAAAAAGAAAAAGGAAAAATATAATTAGGAAAGGGAACATTTTCTTGTCTGTTCTTCCAGTATGCTTTTTTTTTCATTTCAATTTCTACCTTATTATTTCCTATAAGTAGAAACAGATTTTTCTCTCTTTCAAAAAATTCTTAAACAGAAAACCTCCTTTGACAGCTTCATCAGCAGATTAATCACTTTTGTAGCCCACAAAAAAAAAGTTTTCTGGAAAGCATAACTGTCTGTAAATGTAAATGACAGAATTACTCTCTCTCTTATGCTAAGACGCCTACACATTCTCTCACTTCCATGACTCAGCATCAGATAAAAGCTTGTGAGATAATAAGCAGCAAACCCTCCTTTGGAACAATAAAAATAGTTAAAAAAAAACCAATTCTTGCTACCCTCCTAAAAAAAAAAAAAAAAGAAATCCTTATAGTGTTAAAGCCAATTCTGCCAACAGTTTTCTCTCCCACTGGAGTGAGATACAAATATCCTAAGGACTTCAGAAAAGAGAGGGACTAGGCACAAGCAACATCAAAATCCAAACACATGCGAACATGAGAGGCTTTTCTTTTTCTCCAAATGAGCAAGAATGGGTCTGTTTCAACAAACAGGAATTTTATTACTGTTCATCTCCTGCCTTGCTCTAATTTGGTAGACAAATGAGTTGAAATTTTGCTCACCTTTAATGAAAATTTCCAGGCACTCTTAAGGCAATGCACTCAGGCCAAAAATCACAGAAACCCGTGGGGAAGGGAGGGGAATTTCAGTGGGACTTCCCCTCCTGCCCTGCGGTCCTTGTCTGACTCGAGCTTGTTAGAGCCAAAGTAACTTCTCCTTCAGCAAACCAAATCAGGGGCAGACCCTTCAGGCCAAAACACTCTTATTTTGGAGAAATCTTTGGGAAAAGAAAAAGCTGAAAAAGAGGGGCTCAGACATCAGCTAGGATTTTGTGATGTTCCTGAAATAAACAGGAATGGTTTTGACGCCAAAATATTGCCAGTCAGCTTGTGAATGCAGCTGGAACACAGACAGCCATCTCCTCTCCATGCGCTCTTGTCGGCCCCAGCACACAGGTTAATTAACCAAAGGGTGGTAATTAAAAGAGGGCTGTTTATTTACTTATTGAGCAGAGACGCTGCAGATCTGAGGAGGAAAGGGATGACTTCCCAAACCTCAGTACATTCTGGAGTCCCTCTTGCTGAATGCTGGACATGTCATCTGAGAGCTTCCACCACCTCATGTGGTAGGTGGGAGGGAGCCCATGAGTCTGTGTCTCTTAGGGCAGCTCATCCTACCAGGAGGTGGAGGTTATGCAGGAAATAAATCAGGAAAATTCTGCTAATGACTGTCACTTCTGGAGGAAGCAGAGTCCAGCTAAGGAGTACCTACAGCCCCTCCTGAACACGCTGTTGCTGCTGACTCTTAACTTTTTTGCACTGAAAATAGTAAATTAATGCAATTAGCCACAGGAGTTTAAATTTAAACGAAAGCCCCGGGGTAAGGAATCCCAGGCCATGGGTGCAGGACTTCTTGACAGCAGGATGCTTTGAACTGAGGCAGAGGTAGAATCAAACTCTTCAAAATACTTTCATTAACAGAGTGCACCTGCTCTGGCAGGAGGCTGGGGAGCAGAGCCGACCTCTCAGCGTGGTGCTGGCGGGGCTGCGGCTGGAGCACACGTGTCCCACACAGCCCAAGGAATGAGCGGGAGCATCCCCAGCCCAGCTGCTCCCTATCACTGCACAGGGAGCACGGAGCAAAGGGAGCAGCGTCGGGATGCTCAGGCTCAGCTGGCTGCCAGGCGGGTGAAGCACTGCCACTGACAAATTCAGTGTCCCTCATCTTCGTAGAGCTTCAGGTTCTGGGAAGGGTCCTTCAAGCACTGGATACTTCTCAAAGAGAACAACCAGAACTGGGAAAGGCATAGGCAGAAGGCTCCCATGTACCCAAAGATCTTTATCACAGTGTTCCCAGGGAAAAGCCCTGTGAGCTCTAGGTAAGAATTTGCAGGCCCAGAAAATGACGGTATTGACTTATTCGCGTTTGTGTCTCAAAACCATGCTCGTTATTTCACAAATAACTGATTTCCGTGTCCAAATCCAACCAAAAGCAGGTGTAGTCCAGTGGTTTCTGTGCAACTACATCTGCTCATACTGCAGGGCAAATGCCAAACTATTTATTGCTACTTAAAATTTATTGCATTTTTAGTCCTCCATCCCAAAACTGCTTTTGTTCAAAAATTCCTTTTAAATCCTTCTATGCCGACTGGATAAATCAAATCTGACAATTAAAATGGCAAATTGTTTAGAACCTCAGAGTTTCCACCTGAGGATCTCCACATACTTTTGGAACTTAAACACACTTAATCACTCCCATGCTTCTTGCAAAAAGGAAAAAAAAAGTAAAAGCATCCTTTTTAATTCTCTTTTTACAGATGAAAAACTGAAGTCCTGGGAGCCCCAAACAGCCTGCTAGGAAGCTGCTTGCCCCAAAGACTCCTTATCCAGTAAATCTGAGGCACGGCTGGGAAGGGAAGCCAGGAGTTTCAGCAACTCTCAGTCCTCTTGTTCTCGCCACTTCATCAAACAACAGGCACAGCGATGTGATCATGCAGTTGTCAGTGTTTTCCCTCAAGGGGCTGGACAGAAGATGCTGAAAGCATTTGATCCACATGTGAGCACTGAACAGTATTGTTCGACACTGAAAATTCAGACATAAATAACTGGCTTGTTTGGAGTGAGTAAAAGGATGTCTGCATTTGGAGGAATCTCACAAGAGGGAGTAAAGAACCAGGGTGTTCATTTTCTTTTATTATTACCTTTTTTATTTCTTTTGTAGCAGTGTCTGGAAATAACCCATCAGCCAGAGGAGCTGCTCCCGCTGCTGCTGTGGCAGATGGCAAGCAGGGCTCGAGAGCAGGGCTCTGCCTCAGCAGGGCTGTGTGGGGAATTCTGCAGTGGGAAGAAACAAGGCGAAATGTGCAGGCTGCCGTCTGCATTCAGATCAAGCGCTGTCTGTTGCCAGCAGCACAAGTTGTTCTGAAAACAAGAGTCAATCATCTGTAGCCTTATTTCTGTACATTTCCTGCAGGGGTCTCATGAAATAAATGAGAATAAATGTAAGGGCGAGAGTTCCTATTAGGAGCAGCCTCATCAGCATCACCCAGCCAAGCATTTACGTCATCAGCATGCTAATTTAATCAGACCTGAGCAGTGATGCTATAAATGGATTACCATCCCAGCTAGTGTGGTTACCGAGGTAACTCAGCCCTTTGTGCCACAGATACAATCGGCTTAATGATAATAAAAACCTCAGCACAAATGAAACAGAAGGAAAAGCCTGACAGGGCTGACGCATACACGACCCTTTCTCTCCTCTCACCCCTCCCCTTCCCCAACCTCAGCCGCTCACTGCAATAAAATTAAGTGCTGCTGTGATCTGTATGCACAACATTCCCATAGGGAACACGCAAGTAAATAGAACCCGCGGAAATAATTAATACAGGCCAACAACTGATGTCGTCAGCACTACTTAGTCATTCCTCCAACCCTGAATGGCAGAGGGACACGCAGACAGAAACACCGCACGGGCAGATTCCAAAGATCCTGCAAAGGCCTTCAGAGAAGTGGCTGCTCCCCGCTATGCAGCATTAATTATATCAATGGAGTGCTTGGACCAAGAGAGGACTGCAATGGTGAATCCAGTCACTGCCAGGGGGGAGCATTTCCACTCGGCCAAAACTGGAGGTGACCTGAGACTGGGCATTCTGAAGGCCAGGGAGAAATTCAACTGCAATGTCACCAGCCCAGAAGCGGAGGAGACCCGATCCTTTGCAGGAGGGTTGAAATGGGGCTCTGGGGTTTCCTGCATTCACCCACCTCTGCAAAACCAGCAGCCTACTCACCTTCCAGCGTAGCCTGGGAAAGAACATTCCTTGGAAAATGCTAGCCTCAATGGGCTAAAAGGCAGTGACCATGACTTAAAATGGACAGAAGGTCATACTCTTCAGCTCCTCTAGCTCTTTGCCTGATTGAGCACCAAGTTCCCTGTGGATGCTGAATGCCACACATTTTCCTACTCAGATGCCAAATTTCCCATAGCATTCAAGATTTGATTTTCTTTTCCTCCTACCCAAAATCTCAGCAACTATGAGCAAAACCACCAGCATCTAAGTGCTCAGGTGCCACAGCAGCTCAGGCATTTCACCTGCCCTTACTGCAAGCCACCGTCTCCTCACCTACCAATGCTTCACCTGAAAGCACCGAATGCTACAACCAGATCAGGAGTGCACACCATCACCTCAGGTCCATCAGGCTCCTGGTGGGTATTGCTCCAGTACAGGAAGCATCTTAAGGGATTAGCATGAGACCAACAATTTTTCATGGATCGCCAGAAGTGCAATGAATTCTTCACTGCCAATCACGTGAACACATGCAACATATTTGCTGGCTTTGCAAATGCCAAAACACAGCTCACGCAGTCTTCGGAAAAAATCCAGAGAGACTTCCCAATATATACAACTGGACATGTACAGAAATGGCTGTGCCCTTGCTTTCACTTCACAGATTAAAAGATTCTCTGTGTGCTCATTCCACCTATGTGAGACCATCTCAGCAGCCCAAGCCAGCACTTCTTCACTGAGTGGAGGTACCTAAGTGTTTGGACTCAAGCATTAGTGAGATCAGCTCTTCAGAAGAGAAAGCCCTTTCTGAAGTGGCAGAACCCCAGCAAAGTCAAAGCTCCTTCTGTAAATTGCAGCAAGTCCCTGCAATAGGCAATAATAGCAGATATGTCTACAGAAAAGACACATTCAGGCGCATCTCTTGGGAAATCTCACTAAATACTTTCTCACTCCTCCACCACGCAGAAGAGCACCAGTCCTCCCGGGAAATTTATTACATACTTGTAGAGAAATAGCTAAATAATTCCTTTAGGAGCCCTTTTAGATCAGATTACAGGAGTATACTTTTCCCTGGAAGGGAGAGAATCCTATGCAAATAACACCAAATTACTATGGAAAGTTACGTTCTTGGCTGGAAACACCTAGCTTACTGAAAGCATGGAGCTGTGTGTCCTGATCTAACTGCGCCCTCACGGCAGCCAGGCAGGTGAGACGCAAATAACCCCAGGAAAGAGGCTGGGGGGATAAAAATCCTCAAAGCAGAAGGCAGGCGGCAGAGCGCCAGAACGCACAGCTCTGGAAATGGCACGGCTGTTGATGTGAGAAGGAAGCCATCACCTCTGCTTCAATTTAAAAGTCATCATGACAGCTTGAGAGATTGTAACATTTAAGTGACACAGTGACAGCTTGATCCAGTCAACAATCACAATTCACAGACGTGCTCTAAACACAAACCCCGCTTCCCCGGGTGCAAAGCCGCCGCTCAGTTGGGAAAGGCACGTATCCAAAGAGAGATGTAACATTACAAATGTTCCTCCAGGATCCTCACTTGGCCCGTTATTCTGCCTATACTGTGCTGGTGAGACTAGGCTAGGGCTCTCTCCATCCCTGTGGCACAGAAAGGATATGAACAGACTGGTGGAGAGGAAGAAAAGGAGAAGAATTGGCATCAATGTCCAATGTTCCATTAATTTCAGTGGCAGCTACAAGTGTGCAGAACTTCAGAGAAAGCCTTTAAATAGCCTTTCTGCCACAATCAAGTGAAAACTGAACCATGCAACCTCCCTTTACCCCTGCTCCTCCTGACAGCCAGGTGGGCCCTGAGGTGGTTGCAGCGATGAAGGGCAATGCAGAACAGCCCCAGCTCACTGCAGGTGTCCCAGCCACATTATAATGAGAATTAGGCGTTCACTAAAATTTACAGTACACTTCTAACCTCTTTATAGTTAGGTGCTTGTTCTCTTGGCCAGGGAGTTACAACTAATGGTATTTTAGGCCTAATAATGGAGCTTTTTTTTTTTTATTTGGCCCGCCCAATGTCCTGCTTACACATTTTAGTGCTGTGGAACAATGCCAGAGGAACAATCCCCAGGCACCAACATCTTTCTTGGCAGATGCAGAACAGCCAGTGCTGGCATTTCTTCCCCTGAGGTGTGGCCTTTTAGGTCCCCACAGCACATCTGGGAGGGATTGCTTGGAGCCTCTCTGGACATGAGTTCTCAACACAGCAGGATTTCTGGGCATTTGCAAGTGGGTTCTAATCCATGGGCCAGTTAAATCAATTATGAAAAAGGAAATACTGGAGAATATGTCCACGAAGAAAATGAGTCACTAGGCCAATACTTATTTCATCCCTTACAATGAATGTAATGGTAATGGTAACGGTAAAGCTCTAATGTGCCCCTTGCTGCTGCCCAAAGGTCTTGTCATCCACAGGCAACAACAAAAGAATGATTTTGTTATTGTCATTAAGAACATGACTTTTCAGTGACCCACAGAAGTACAGCACCACAACACATGCTTACCAATGGTCAGCCTTCCACATAGTCTAATGCATTTTAAAAACAAGTCTACTCTCTGTAACCAAGCTTATTTCACTGTTTCAGGTTGCCTTAAAACCAAATTAAATAAATTAAAAGCTGAAATACTTTCACAGTTTTTGACTTCCTAAAAGCATACTTTATACATAGAAAATATTAAGACAAGATGGTTCAGTGACCATCCTGAACAGAGAAACCAGGGGCTACAGAGCTCACTGCCTTTGGAACATCTGCTCTGATTTGCAAGTTCCTCAGATAGCAAAGGAAGCCAGAATATGAAACCTTCAGTAATGGCTCCTTCCCAAGCCTTTATGGACAGTGGCTGGGCACTGAGCTTTCTTAGGGAGAAAACAGGGCATCCCTGGCTCTGGCTGTGCACAAAGGCAGGCAGTGCCTGCAAGGCAGCTCGGGACCTGCTGGTCTCAGACGTCTGGGGGTCTGTGCACTGCCCCTGCCTGAGCCCCCACACTCCAGCTCCCTTGGGAACGGGACCTGCTCAAGGCAACCCCTGATGATGCAGTAGGGCCTCGCCTCTCTTGAGTAAATGTTACAGGTTGAAAGCGACCTCAGGAGACTGTTCAGTCCAGTTCCCTCCCTGAAGGCAGGACTGACCCTGCGCTCCTGAAAGACCTTTGCACAACCTGACCTAAAGTCCCTCCAGTGATCAATGACCTTCTGCTTTTCCATGCCATGTTTTTCTGGGGTTACCTATCCCTTCTATGGCGGTTTTACCCTAGTGGCTAATCTAAATTGCTGGCTGGATTTTAAGTCCCAGATATTGTGCTTTCCGGTGTAGATGTGTCGTTCCCTTTTTCTGTGCAGCTGGAAGCAGACAGACCCTGAACAATTAGGAGGCAAGAACACCCACAGGGAAGAGGTTATTTACATAAACAGGATCACAATGTGTGTGTGTTTATATATTTATTACTTATAAAAAAATACTGCAATCTCTTTTCTTTTCTAATTAAAAGACCCAGTTTGCCCTGCTGCACAATTGCTAAGCAGATTTAAAATGGGGACTTCAGTAGCTATTTTATGGCTAATCAAATGAGTAAATATAATGATCTGCTCCAATTCCCATTCTGATTACACAGTGTAGCTATTTCATTCCCTCAATAAGCTCCTTGCACCCAAAAAGAATAGTTTAACAAGCTTCAGAGCAGAATGTTAGGCTCAATTTCTCTAAAGGGTAATAGAGTGGGAGTGTCTGTATAATTAGCTTTGTTGGGCTCCCTCCCTCACTGTACAATACATTCCATACAGAGCTTTCACTGTCTCTCCAGGTCTTAAAGCAGAAAAATACGTTAAAGCAGAAAAATAATGCAGAGCACATTAGAATCACACTGGTTGCACAGAGGAGGTTTGAAAGACAGGAAAAGAGCTGGGGAAGTGCTGCCTAATTCAGCCCAAAAGGGCTCAAATTTTAATTTAGCTTTAGCAATAAAAGCACACATGTTCATGTACATAGCTTATTCATCTCTAATGTATTGAACTCTTAGATGTTTCTGGAAGTTAAGATCTGCCAGACTACTAACACACTGATCAAATCATAGTATAAATCACTAAAGTACACTCAACAATTTCTTCTCTGCATAGAACTTGAAATTAAATTAACAGCACACAATCTATAATGCAAAACATTACCTAACACATTTGAAAGAGTCTGATGCTGAATTCCCTTACAGAAAATAAAAGTGTTTGATATACCAATTTTTCACTGCAGGAAACCATTTTTTTACATAAGCTGGCAAAACTGTAATATTTTTGTGCTTGCAGAAGAATTTTCAGCTGGAGATTTGAAAATCCTTTCTGAAGTCAGACAGCCAGGTGGGATATGTTATTATTACCACCTCTGTTTCACAGATGGAAAACTTAATGCTAGAAAAATTAAAAATCTAACTGAAAATAAAGAGACATGTCAAGAGATCTGTGAAGGAAGGGAGAACAGCAGATCCCATCTTGTTTCAAAGTACTGTGGCTGCATCAGAGCTCTCTCAATTCAGTCATCCTGTATCTCTCCTACCACATTGTATTTGTAAGCGTCAAAGTGCCCACAGATACTGTTTTTGGAAACTATCATACAAAAAGTTTGGCAAAGAGGTCAAAATCTAGTCAAATTGTTTAATACTGCAATGATTGGGAAAAAACCCCAAACAAATAAAACCACCAAAACAAACCAGAAAAAAAGAGGGCACTATGGAAGTTACTCTGAAAGTCCCACAGCCAAATCACAGACTTCACCTCTAATAAGTAAAATCCACGGTTAAGCCATTGCTTCAGAGTAAGACAACAGCAAATTGACTTCCACTTTTTTTGGCATATAAGTTTACCAGTTTGCAGTTAGATAGCAATACCTGATCAGAAACAAATGAATACTACACCTAAATTTTTCACATTCCTCTGAAATAACTAAGTATCCCAGGAGCTTTGAGCCTTGAAAACAGACAGCTAAGTCTCTGACTGGTACAAACAGGAGGAATGATTGTTCTGTCACCTACAGTGCTAGAAAGAAGCAACAGGAAACCACCCTTGTGGGAGGCAAACGGAAAATATCAAGAATAAGGTGGGTCTGCCGCACCTCCACTGAACTTCTTTGCCATGGGATGTTTTAAATTCCAGAGATTTACATGCTCATAAAGGAATTGGATGATCTGATGGAGGAAAAATCCCTGACTGAATATTAAGGAAGACATAATTTTAATCAAGCCAGTTCTCTGTGAACAGCAAATTCTTAGATAATGGGAAATATTCCAGGGCAGCGTAGATATGAATTTGCACCATTCTTGTCTTCTTTCTTTGGTATTTACAGGGAAGAACATTGAGCTGGAGTGACCACTCATCTGACACAGGGTGGGCAAGGTCAGATTCTTAATTTCAGGTCTATATACTCTGACATATGAGAGAAAGATACTGAAAAGCAAAGGTTTAAATTCCAATTTTTCACGCAGGCAGGTTCTTTTTCTAGAAACCAGACTTGTGCTACTTTTGTCTTTAAAAAAGCACCAGCAGCTGACCAACACTAAAATGGTATGAGTCGGGACCAAACGTGTTTGAGCGAATACGTTCCAGATTCAAATTCCCTCCAAGCTCAGTTGCGGACAACAAATCCTACAACAAGAGTATTTATCTGAGTCCAGGATACCAAAATGCTTTCATCAAATGAGCCAAGCCAGAGATGAAGCTGAGTCTTCACAACAGCCAACATTTGAGACACCCAAGAAAACCTGACAGATAAATAAGATGCTAAAAATTCCCCCGAGGACAGTCTTCCAACAGTGAAATTGCAGTCTTCTGCATACAAGTCCAATTAATGGAGTCAAAAGCATGTGATGGAGCCAGTGCTGGATGCACTGGTACATCCCCACACAATGCATCTCCTAAGGAGGTGGCAGTTCCGAGCACTAATCTTTACTGTCTCCCTTTTACCATGCTGCATTTGCGTGCAGAAAAAGTTCCAAGCTGATGGGCACAATATTCCACTTGCCCGGCCAGTTCAAGCATCTTTGCAGAACAAGAGGATCACCTTCATGTTTCCTTGGGTCATTGGCTTACAGCTCCTCAGAGGTGTACGAGCAGATTGAGGGCCCTGGTTTGGATGCACAGGAGTTCTTAACCTGTTCAGGCAGAGAACAGCACCTTGGTGCTGTTGACTCTGCCAGCTTAGCCACACAGAAGGGTGAAACAGCTGCACAAACTTGCAAGGCTGTGCTCAATGTAAGACTTGGAGAGAGACAGTTCATCCCAATCCACCCATGCTGCTGTCACGGAAGAGTGGAGAGAATAAAACGCCAGTGGCCCAGATGCAAATACTGACGGTCACAAATAGCACACCACCTATGCATCCTCACTGCAGCAGGTACAGGACACTCACCCAAACACTGCTCACTGAGCAGGTGGGCAAAGAAATGGGGGTTTTCCCTATGCAGCAGAAGAGCAGCCCAGAGGCAGAAGACAGTTCAGCCAAGGTTACACAACAGCAGGTAGTGGTCTGGAAGTCTCAGAGCCACATCTACAACACAGGATTGAGAACAACTTACCTCCTTCTCAGGTTCAGGGTGGGACTTGGTTAAAAGAAAGTCCAGGTTAGTGAGAGATGCTTCAGACTGAACTCTGCTTTCCTCCTCACTCTTTTAGTGTAGCCTTACTACGTTTAGTAAGCTAAAAGGAAACAATTATAAAGCTGATGCCAATCAGTCCAACCTGGCTTTTCTCATAGTCAAAGGCCCAACTTCCGACCTGGGAAAGCTCTGACAAATGTATCTGAGAACCCTGTAGGGCGCAGCAAGGAAAGCCCCTTCAGGACTCAAGCTGCTATTTTATATCAAGAGACATTTTTATCCTATAATTTTATCTCTTCCATCTCTCCCCATTGCTTGAAATTAAAATAAACATGGACCAGGGCCTAGGACTTTATTTTATCTGTCACATATTGCTATCATTAAACACACTTGAAACGAGTGGGTTTAGTTCAAATAAAACTGTCTCTTCCCTCTCCCTTTCTCAGCTCAACAAACATAAAATAGGAAACTGCACTCCAATACATTCAAGAAGCAACACACGTTACATCATGAGTAGATGATCCATCTGGCAGGCTGACATGGTAATAAGTTTGCTTAATTGTCAGGTCAGGCATATTACAGACCCAGTCTGTCAGTCCTTTTATTACAGCTCTGTCTGTGCTGGGGAATTTCAGCCTCCTCACACTCCGTATGTGTAGACGTGGAATGCGTCCATATGGTACGAGGACATATGCATGGACACATACATGAAGTGTCACTCAGAACAAGGAGATTAAATTAAGAAAGGAAATGCTGAAGTCAAATAGCTCTTAGCAGCTGTATACATTTCAGTCTGGAATAATCACCCAAAGAAAGCAATGAGATATTTACATTTAATTTATTTGAAACTGGGCTGGCGAAAGCACTGATTATAGGGGATAATCCAGCACTGCCTCATAAGGAAAATAGCCTGAGATCCTCAGATGTTCCCTCCATTTATACTTTTTAAGTGATCAGTCCATCATTTTGTTTTTGACTCCATGCAGCTCTGATCATGCAGACAGTCTCCTGAGATTGTCCATATGTCCTCCTGAGAAATCACTGAGTACATTCAGCAAATGATTGAATTCATCAAATGGATGCTTTGCCTTTAAAAAGCCCACAAAACAAAACAAAAGCCACCTTTTTCCTCCTTTGTCTTTGTGCCTTACCTCATCTCCTTCTCTCCATTAATGAGCTCAATTCTGAAACAATTTTATTTACAGGAAGACTTTAAGGTGTTCTGAAATACAATTTGTAGGAAAGACACCAAATATAAATTGTATTTTGTAGACCTGCCTGCATTTGTGATTTTACATGAGCACGCACACATATGTTCAATATCCAAACAGCAGGTGTTCCCTAAAGTTTTATTGCCATTAGTTAGAAATGACCACATTACTCAACAATGTCAAAGCCAAGTCTTGTCAAAGGTAAGTCTCGCCAAAAAGTCTGATGATTTCCAGTATTAAACAGTCCTGCTTTGGGGTGCTGGCTCTGGCTCTTCCAAATACCTCCAAAACCTAACAGTCATCTACATTTACCCGAAAGAATCACTTAAAAATTCATCCTCTGTGTGGTATCTCTACAGCTTTTCTCAGGAAGCAGAGAGTGCTGTCTCGAACACGGTAGCAGCTCTCTGTCACTGGGGCCTCATAAAACACCGTGATGTTTGTGGTAACCCTTTTCCACAGCTAGATCCCTTGTCTTGCACTTTGGACATGAGCTGCTGATGCAGATTCCAGTCAAAATCTTTCCAGAAAAAGATTAAATGTAGTTCAAAACAATATCTGTACTATCTCCCTGCTGAACTACACAGTGCTCAAAAAAATCCAGCTGAACAACTGTTTTTCTACCACTTTTTAGGACTGTAAAAGGGTCTTAACTGTACAGATATTCCACGTAATGCACAGTTGATCTTTCTGCAAACCAGCACAGCAATCAACCCCAACATCTTCTCTTTGCCTCTTGATAATCACAGCTTGAAGCTGCACATGCATCCTGGCTTTCTGCTGGATTGAAACAGAACTGTGCCTCCCATCTTTCTTGAATTCTCCTTGGATCACAAGTTCACGGTTTTGGAAGAAGGCATCAAAATTGCCTGAGACCCCAGGATGACTGGTGTGATTGCTGGTACACAAGATGGCAATTCTTCATGGTTCTGAGCTGCCTGGGACAGGAATGGGTTCTCATCGACATCTTACAAATCACTCCAGAGGGGGTAACATACTTAGCCTCTTGTCAACCCAAAGAGAAACAGTGCTACTTATGGCAAGATAGCAAAGTCTCTGACCTGGGTTATGCTGGCAATCAGGTGAGATGATTGCAACAATCCTGCCTGTCTTTACACACAACGCCATGCAAACTGAACAACCTGCCCTTGCTTTTACTGTTCTTATGCACACAAAACTACTTCCTTCCAAGTGAAGAATTCATTCTAAGACTCAAAATACTTTGTTTGGGCAGGAAGGAATCAGCATCAGACTGCAAACATTAGCAGAAGTATTTATAAGTGCTTCAAAATCTCATTCTTCTGGCCAGGTCCTTTTTTTTTGTTTAGGTTTGGTTGTTTTTTTTTTTTTTAAATCTGTGGTGAAGACAGTAATACCCATTGGACTAACACATTATTGATTTCCCATAGAAACAGCAGTTAGTTAGTGCTCACTTTCAGCAGTGAAGCAGCATGTTAGTTTTATCTTACAGTAATTTTTTTTTTCATTTCATTCTCTTTTACATACTCATAGAAGTTTCCTATTCACTACTGAAACACCATATGGTGATAATATATGCTAACACAGGCACAGTGACACAGTCCACAAGCCTGCTATTGAGCAAAAGTTGACAACATAAGGCTGAGAGAATTGTAAGTGCTTCCAAGCCACAATAAGTACGTCACCTAATTGCATTTTACTGTGATGCAAAGAAGTCTGAGTCAAGGAAGGAACTTCCTTACAATGAAACTGTAACAGCCTGGAGTAATTTACAGTTACTTGAAGAGCTATAGCAAGGATCTATCAATTCATGGCTTTCACATACAGGCTAGATGTGGGTTGGGGTTTTTTTTAGCCTAGCCAGCTTTAATATACAGAAAGAGACAATGCATTTCAGCATCACAGTCATCTCCCAAAAGGTTCCAGGCAGGAAGGCAAAAGGCAATCAATAAGAGAAAATATAGACACTGCTTCTCAAACCGTTCACAGATGCCTCTGCCTCTTACTTTAAGGAACTAGGTTTTGAACTAGAACATCTTGGAACAATCCTGAGATACATTCAGGCTACAAATGGATCAGGTTTATTTACACACTGGTAGCAGAGTCTGATGTAGACACTGCAGGGCTAGGTCTCACTTTTCTGTGGAGCTCTAGTCCTTACAGGCAGCCCTACCTGAAATGAGGCTGTGAATAGACCTGATCTGCCCTTGGAATGGCCAGCAAGGGCTCCAGGGAGAGACCATCCCTCTCTGGCAGGGCAGACCCTAGGAAAAACAGACCACGGAGAACAGGATGAACCAGCGAGTGACAACACTATCCCAGAATGTTACTGATGTCTGTCCAAGGCCCTGTTTCACAACAGCTTCGAGATCTCTCTGTGCCTCAGTTCTCCATTTGCAGAACAAAAGAAATAAACTTCTCCCACCTCAGGGCACAACAAGGATAAACGCATGGAAAGTTGCAACTACTCGTGCAAACAGGCAGCAGTAAGTACCAAGGGCAAACTCACAAAGACCATACTTTAATGCCAGGGCTTCCCAGCATGTTTAAGCCTTCACCTTTCAAATTCTATTTAGAAACCACCACTGCAGAAGGCAGCTGCCCTCCTCTTCTAAATAGAACAATTCCACAAGAACTCCCATCAACAGGATCTATACCTGCCCTGCAATGGTCTCTGGATAGATTCGAAGCAATTTGAAAGCACACCAAGGCAATGCCCTCCTTGCTGTGAGTGTGATGCACGAATCACAAAGTCATCACTCCCACTTCAGTGGAAATGGCCTGGGGAATACGCCCAGCAGAGTCCACAGTTGCAGCAAAGTCCCAAGCGATGTACTGCCATGCAGGTGTTTCTAGAAGTTGCTGTGCTGTTCCCTTGGCTCTGAACTATTTCCTTTCCCCAGCAGGGAGGGAAACGCAGCTGGTTCCTCCTGTGCGCAGAAGAGAAAAACACAACACAAAAGGAACAGAAACCATAGAGAGCAGAGCAAAGGAAGCCTGGTTTCCTATGGACTTGTCTTGCGTCTTGAGCGGACTCTGACCCTTCCTGTTCTCATCTGTTACCTCTCCCGACTGCCCCCCTTGCTTCCCTTCTCCCCCTAGTATTAGCCTTGGCTTTTGTCTGTGTGTGTCAGCCAAACAATCCGTGTTCCAGGTCAGAGATCCTGGTTACAGCACAGTCTGGAAGAGCAAAAGTTCAAGTTGCCTGCAAGACACGCAGCAGGCTCGGAGCTTGCCGCGCACGTGTGCAGAATGGCCACCCTACGGGCCAAGCAAGGACAGCCAGCACCTCCCTGCAGCTCTCCCAGGCAGGGATCTGGGTCCCCCCTCCCCAGCCACAGGGTTCTTCACACAGATACCCCTCCCACAGACCCACTTAAAAGTGGTCACAGAAATCAATCCATATGTGGGAGCAGCCAACTGCTGGACACCAGTGGGTGCTGGGTAGGAAGAATTAAGCAACAGTGCCTTCATTCCAAAACGTTCCAGTTATTTCCTTGGCAGGCACTGGGCAGAAGAGTGGCTGCCACACATGGGGAAATCAACGCCTGGTGCCAAAGGACTAAGTTCAACTTCCAGCCGTATGCAGGTGGGAAAAACAGATTCCCACTTCTGGAGTGCTGGGAGATGAGTGTGTGATGATACAGATTAAGGAAACCACAACTTTCAGGGCCCAAGGCTTTAAATCCTTGTAGGTTTGCTGTCAAGGCATTGCATCCAGAAAACTGTTGACTGGAAATCACAAAACTGTAGCTGAGTATCAAGCAACACCTTCCTACAGAAAAAACATAAGGGTTTTTATTTTCCCTGCTTGGTTCACACACTCCAAGACAGAGATGGATGCATTTCCCCACACCCGAGACCTCTTTAAATCTTCCTGACAGGGGGTGTTCTCACACATGCTCTGCCCATCCATTCCCACGGGGTATGAGATGAAGATAAATCCATGACAGGGTGCCCATGGTGTCACCTCAGCTCCTCTGGTGACTCAGGCACAAGCCAAGTCATCTGATCTCCCAGAGTGCTGGTTCTCCCCTGCCCATGAGACAGCCAGTGTACTTCCCCATTTTACAGGCTGCTGTCATGGTGGTGAATCTGATGCCACTGAGGCACTCAGATGCATCGACCCATGCAAGAACACGAACAGAGCCTGCGTCCCAACAAAACACAGGTTCCTGCCCCAGAGGCAGCTGCTCTTTGCTGGCTGGACACACGGACAGCTCATGAAGTGCGCTGTGGCCCTTTGAGGAGAGTGCCAAACCACAGCGAGTGCCAAAACACAAGGATGGGGAAATGATGACAGGCTTCCTGAGATGATGGCTTACAGCAGCTCGGTCCCATTGTGGGGAAAAAGACAGAAAACAAAACATAACAATAGGCAGAAGGCCTTGAAGACCTTTAGAAAATAAGAGCCCTGCTTTCAACCACTCACAGCAAAACAATCACAAATGCAGAATGAGAAAAAGACCAAATTATGAAGTACTATTTGCTTTTTATCACTGTTCCCAAAGTAAATGTTTATCTTTATCCACACACAAATTTGAGATGCCTGCACAGATTTTAAAGTCCAATATATCCAACACTAGTCGTCATCTAAAGCTTTAGCCAAACACGTAGGCAGAAAACCAAAACAGATGCAGAAAAAGAGACAGGGAAAAAGGGAAAAGAAAACCTTACTGATATTTCTGTGAACTTGATTATATATCAGAAAAAGAAACAGCAGGAGTAGTGCTGATTTATTTTCACTCTGATGATAGTACAAGAGGAAGAAATAATACCCTGCAAAGGTCACTCTTATCCTGTTCATCTGTGACAGGCTGATAATCTGGGATCTCAGAAAACTTTCTTTAAAAATCTTCACGGACATGCTCTTATCAAAAGGATTAAGGTTTAATACATACCAGCAGATGCAACCGATTCAGGCATCTGCTAATCAGAGCAGCGTCGGTTTGCCGCACGCACCGGCTGGAGCTGATGACTGCAGGAAGGTTTCCCTTCTTACAGAGAAAGACCAAATCCAAACATACATGAAATCATCTCTTGGCTGTGCCTCCCAACTCACACGTTCATGGCTGAACATCCCCGTCCTGTACACGCTCCTGCCTGCAGACACGTCAGGGATGGCAGGACAGATGTGCCGCTCACAGCCAGCGCAGTGGTCCTCCCAGAAAGCTCCAACCCTGGGAGCACCTCAAATGCCACCCACGCGGGGTGGGAATCTCACTGCCTTTGGAGAGGGGAACAGCAGGAGGAAGGGTTTCTGGATGTAGAGGCTTTGCATTTTGAGTGCTGGGAGGAACCTACTGAAATTGCTCCAGATGGGACGCTTCCTTTCCTACTTTCAGTAATCCACACGGATTTTCCAGACAGCACAAAGCCAGCGTGCTGCAGCCAGAAGCAGGAGCACAGCTCTCAGAGGTGATCCCATCTTCAGAACAGCCCATGCAATTCCTGATGTCCATGACTATGGCAAAAGTGTCACAGCCCACTGAGAACAGCCACAGCCAGCATCCTGCAGCGAGCCTACACGAGCCCTCTGATGCTGCGACCAGGGCTGGAGCTCACCAGCTCAACACCAGCTTGGGCACAGAACTGTGAACGCCTGTCATCCCTCTGTGTCCACATGAGCCATCCAAGTCAGCAAAATGGCAGCACTCACAGCCTTCAGGAAAAACACTGTGTAGCACAAAAGCTCTGGAGTAGCTGGATTATCCTACTAAAAGGTCATCAACCCTTTAGGATGGACAGTGGATGCTTCTCAGTTTCAGCAGATGAGCTTATTTCCAATGAGCCCCTCTGTCCTACAACAAAGAGATTCAAAAGCCTACAAAACCCAAAATGCACAGACCTCAAGAGAACAAATAGAAAGAGCCCCTTGCAACTGGGAAAGCACTGCCTGGCTACCATGCTGTGCTGCTGGACACTGAAGACTCTTTGGCAAAGCTGTGCAGATGCCCAGCAGTTAGATGTGCTCAGACCAGCACAATGTGGCCAGGAAACTTTTATTTACCTCAAATACCATATGTGAAGATGGCAGAAGCTAAGCCATCCATTTCAAACCAAACTGAACATCTGAAAAAGTCGTATCCCCCGAGTCCCGTAACTGAGGAACCATAAAACTCTCTGTCACATAAATGCTACAGGAGGGAGGAATTCATTCTGAACCCACCAAATCAATCTCAATTTGCTTGTACCCCTAAATTTTCTTTCTTAGAAGAAAAACCTTCCTGACAACAACTGGGGTTCTGTAAAATACCCTGTGGACTGCACTTCCAAAATCCTTTCGGTGCGAACCAGCCTAAGCAGCCAGGCTCAGGCAAGTACCAGGAACAACAAAACCGACGCTGAGCCTGGACTAACAAACTTGCACAGGCTGTTTCGAGTTCAGATTCAGTGGTCTGTTTTTCACAGAGCCTCACAGCCCAAACCAAGAGCAATCACAAGGATCTTTCTCGAAACTGGGGGAATGTGCTTCCCCTTGCTAGGTAGGAAGCTTTAATCATGGCTGGAGACACAGCTCTGCATAAACCAAGATAAAACACCCGAACTCTCATGCATTCCTGACACAGCTATAAGCGGGGCACTAAAATTAGAAATTCACATGGAAGAGACCTCCTAGGAGTCTTCAGCACTCAAGATTTTGCCTTGTTTCGTGGTTTGCCATCGTACAACTGAAACCGTTCAATCCTGTGCCATCACTCTGCAAGAAAATACGTCCATTGCCTTTTCATTGGTTTTATTATCCCCGAATGGTTGTCAAAAGAAGTGATGGAATAACAACCAGCGCTGTCAAACATTTAAATCCCTTTAAAATTCCAGTCATACAAGACATTATTTCCCAGTATGCTTGAAACTTAATGAAAACGTATCACTGATTTTTTAAATTTAATTTTCTTTACATTTTTATTGTTCTGTAACTCACACTGAGAATGAGCCTCTTTTCCTTCAAAATACTGCTCACTTTGGCTTAAAGTGTTGCATAGTGACAGATGTCTAGTAGTGGGGGCAATGACACAGAGGCAGGGACACAGGCATGAATCCTCAGATATCTTGCCTAACTCTGCCTTCATGTTCCCCACGTTTGCACAACCACATCACCTGAAGGCCTTCAACCCAGACCAAGGTTCCACGTTGCTACGTGCCCTAAACATAGGGAGTAAGAAAGAGGCAAATCACATTGAAGAGGTTGCCAAGCTACAAGGACAGAAGAGACTTTAAGAAAAAGGAGAGGGGAAACATTCAAGGTCATTTAGCACAGCAGTGGTTGCTAGGAATGGAACAGGTCTCCAGAGTGCCAGCCCAGTTCCGTCTGGATCAAGCTGCCTCTGGGAACAGTACACAAGTAGATTTCATCTTGACCATGGTGCATGGTTAAGCAAGATTTTTTTGCTATTTAAATCCTTCACAAATAATGGCCACAGAGTATTTGCTTTTAGAAAAAGCTTAAATACCATCAGACCAGGTACATCTTACTACCACGTACACCTCCCACAAAGTGCTATTTTGCCAAACAGACATTCTGTTGGAAATTCAGGATAAAACTCAAGAGTTTCAGAAGGTAGGTGTCCAGCTCCAGGCAAAGGAATCAGCATTCAATACATAATTCACAGCAGGGACAAAAAATCCTGAGCTTACGTGTGCTGCTATTTCCACTATTTCATTTTCACAGTCCCTGCTGGAAGCCCTTTCTCCAGAGTCACAAAGTTATCTTGTTTTTTAAAAAACGCAAACATTTTTTTTATGGGCTGAAATTTGGCATGCTTGGTTTGGGGTTTTTTTTTGGTTCAGGTCTTGCTGCACTGATCTCTTGTGCAAGGATTTAAGCAGAACAGGTAAAAACTGGGGAAAATACCCTTTAACAGAGGAGTCAGATGACCACAGCATTCACTAGGCCTCTACTTAGGGGGGTCACACAGTTTATGACTAACCCCTGCTCCCATCCATGGAAATTACGCACCTAATATCTTGTCTTTTATTGCCTCCTTTTTATTGCCTCCTATTTTAATGCCTCCTTTTACTAATGAAAGACACAGTGGGTTCTCTGCCTCTGAACTTTCCAATGAGTTACTGCAATTCAGAAGGTGGCATATGTACACAGAAGCACATTGCAGCTACACAAGAGGAGCTCTGTACTTCACTCATCACACTAGTACTTCCAAACTTCATCAAACAGGAAGAAAATATTAATTAATTTTTTTCATAATGCATCTGCAGTTCTTCCAACAATACCCGAGGCAAGCTAAACCTCATATGCCACTGCAGTCATGGCAATTTTGAGATCATGTTGGGCATCTTGTCCATTTCTGTACCAGAGGGCTGGAACTGATCATGCTGGTGAAGGTCATGCAGACCCCTTCTAAAACTTCAGCTCTAGCTGAATTCTTTAAATACAGTCTCTCCTACACCACCTCCCAGGACAGAAAACATCCTTAGATGCTGCTGTGTTGAGGCTAAAGATGATGATTTAGTCTTGTAATTTTCTGTGCTTTTAGATATGTGCAATTTTGAAAGGAAAACACTTGCATTTTAATCACTTCCGACTGCTTCTGTGATTCAGTCAGAGAGACTTTCACTTGCAAGACATGGACTCAGCCCAGGTCACCTTTGCTTTCCTACTCAGCTGCCTTGAATTAGGCAGGACCACAAGGTACCAGGATGGCGCTGCTGACCACAGATGTCCAAACGCCCTTGCTGCCTTCTATTAATGGTGGTCAGTTTCAGCTCATGGCAGTGTCCTTGTCACCTGCCCAGCACACAAAAAAATGTTACCAGAGTGACACCCAGGTAAGCCATGCAGGGACGGTGCAGAGATTCATACTCATCCATGTCCTCAACAGCAAGGGCTAAGGGACGATGCCTGGGGTTGATGTTGGCCCAGCCTTTCTGAGAAACATTACATCCCTCTGTATCAGAGGCACCTCCCGGTGCAGTGTGTGTCTTTGCAATCTTGAACTCGTACCAAAGATCAAAAGAGCTTCCCCTTGTGTGAATTTATGCCAATGGGCAGTGTATGTTAAATAAACTGCTTGTCACTACCCTGCTATCACTCCTACTCCAGTGAGAGAGGACTATGTTACAATTTATCTTACATTGCTTTAAAACTGTCTTGAAGATAATATAAAAAAGAAATGTAACAATAAAATTTCTCTTATTCCAGAATAGGCGTATCCCCAAGGGCAAGGTATTCCTATAAAATTATTATAATGCTTTAACCACGTAAGCACAACTGAAAGCATCTTCTCTGAAAACAAGTCGTAGCTCTTTTTTCCGATGTGCAGCCATTATCCTGATAAATTTGGGAAGGTCAGCTAAGGTGTAATCCAATAAATGTGCTGATGTTCTGAGTAAGTACCTTACAATTTGCAGCCTAATCTATTATCCTACTATAAGACCATCAAATGACTCACCAGTTTTAATACTTAGTAGAGATCAAACAAAGGAAAATATCAAAGCTTTACGTTCTAGTTCCACCTTTCAAGGACTTGTTTGAGTACTCTTTAATTACAGCAGATGATATGTCCAACTCTGGCATTTTCTAACAGCTCTGGTTAGAAGTTGCTGTAGCAGTACTTTTCACAGGACATCATCACATTAACCAAGAGATCCTGAAAAGTCAGATAAACTGAACAAATCAACTTAGGATTTGATCCCAGAGATGGAGCTTAGCTTCTGCCCACCAGATCACACACAGTGTACTGTGCTCTTGGGAGCCTCACCATCCAGGTGCTCCTAAGTGCAGTGGACAAGTCTGCAGAGCCCTCACCTGAGCTGTGGCAGAAAGCCATGGGAACGAGCACGTGCATGAATGGGAATGAGCACGTCATCTTGAAGCGTGATGAATTTCAGAAGTCAGAACAAGTCCTAGACTTGGGCTTTGACTTCAAATACTCAAGAAACTCAAATACACCTGCAGAAGTTTGCATTTGAATGCTGTGATTTTTAATTTTTTTCTTTTAATGGTAAAGGTGTAAAATAAAAAGTGAAAAAACAATCTATTCACAGAACCCCAGATCCCAAAGGAAGAAGCATCAGGAAACAGTCGGCAACACTGTCAGCAAACTGCAGGTGCTCTGTGAAGTGGGTACATAAGTTAGATGTCTCTAATAAAGATGCTGGAGCTGACTGTGGGTGTTGCTAATGAAAATGGGGAGCACAAATCTCTTTCACCCAACTCTTGCAGCGCTTTGACTCTATAAGCATTCTCCAGTAACAGTGTGCACCGGTGTGTGTTTATCCCATGCAAACAAACTGAACATGGTTTATCCACCACAGTGCCTGAGCAGAACTCGCCTCATTTATTGAAACAACAAAAACCCACTGGGAAAAGGGCTGAATTGTATCTGGTTTACATTGTTGCTCTTTTCGACTGACTCACCCAAATTAGACTATTTTTTTCAAGGACAAGTCTGTAAGTTTACACAGTAACTATGCACATGCTACTAAAATGAAAGATGAGTTTATAGGGAGGTCCCTGCAAAAAGGACGGAAACCCAGAGCATCTGTGTGCAGGGGGACACTTTCAAAAGAGCACAAATCCGATTTCATTCTGCTTTTGCTCCATTTGCAGACTTGAACAAGAGCAAATCTAAACAGACTCTGATCACTACTTTAGTTCTGCTCCAAAAGTATCACTTTCAGTTACTTAAGAGAAATGTAGCAATGAAAACAACCAAAAAAGACACAAATCAAAGAGAAGGCTTGTATGGATAGTGGGTGTGCACCCATCACTCACCTATCCCTTTGACACTTTTGACTTTCAGGGCTTTACTAAGAGAAATACGGCATATGTATAGCAGCATACATCCTACAGACCCACACACATGTAAGAAATGAGACCAGTCATGAGACTAGAAAGGAAAGACAAGGCACAAACATATCTAGGATGATTTTATGAGAACTCCAGAATTGCCCTTTTTAAAGTGCCACCAGGGTGTCACCATTTCCTCTGATAAATAGATGACATCTCACCAGAACTTAAATAGCTCCACTCAAGCACTACCTAGATGAGTGACAAAAATTAGCCAAATCGCTGTCACCCCTGCAGTCCTCGTCTAGACACAGCAGAGAAGTGGGAATTCCAGTCTGCCTTGCTGGGCTACAGCCACCCTGACAGCTGAGCTCCGATCCAAGCCGCTTCGTGAGATGCAGATATCTGGATCCTTCTGGCAGCTCGACAGACAAAGTTAACGGAACAGAAAAACAACAAGAAAATAAAAGCATAAAAGTACTTGTGAACTGAGCAGGTTTTAATTCACAAGTCATTGTTGGTTGAAAGTTGAGGCGAATGAAATGCCATTTTTTGTGAGTATTTTTCTAACAGTCTCTGTGGCAATCTGACAATCGGGATCAGAGGCCCTTTGCTCAGAGGTGAGGCAGCTTTTGAGCTGGTGCCCCCTCAGAGCAGCTGCGCCCTTCTCCCCATTGACAGTCACATCTGGATGCTATCAGGAGGAACTGGCAGGCCTGCTCGCAACAAATACCAAGCACTTAGCAAATTGACTCCAGAAGTCGATGCTGGCCCCCTTCCCACTGTGTGTTTATGCAACGTGCCACTAACCTGTTGAGTCCGTGGTTTGTATGGAGAGCTGCTCTCTAGGTCGGCCAGGATGCTGGTCAGAGAGTCGATTTCTGCATCTAAACTGGACCGCCTCTCCTCGAGTGTCTTGCCACCAGGATTCACCTTAAAGAAGAAAGAAAAGTTCCAGTTATTCAAACCACTTGGCCTGGCACATGGTTTCTTACTGTCCTCACAGAGCTGCACCCATGCCCAGCAATAACTCTCGGGTTGCAGGGACAAACATGCTGAAATCCTATAGCTCCCTCCAGAACTAACAGCAAGCCTCCATCTCACAGGAATTTGTGCTGCTTTAGGGCTTTCCTTCACCTATTTGCCACAAGGGTCCCATTGTGTTAAACTGACTTGGAAGATTAGGAATTCAGCAATCCACTGCTGAGGTGAAGAGGCAGGACAATCCCCACACCATAAAATGGAGAAGATGTGTTTTAGGATACTTGTCTGGGAAGACAGAGCTGGGGACAGGCTTGGAGCACCTTGATCCTGAGAGCATCTCTTCTGCCATGTCCTCATCCCAGGCAAAGCACAAACAGAACAGAGCTACAAGCCACAGTAGCCAGTGACTGGCCACGTGCATCTATTCTTATTTTCAATCAATTCTCGGTAGGTGTACCTGTCTGATTCAACATTTCTTCACAAATTCCAACTGAAAAATGAGCTCCTTCAAGAAGGAGTGAAAAGTTCAATCCATTTCTACCAGACTGAAGGCAAAGGGTGTGATTTGCAACAAGCAAGTCACAAAATAACGTAAGTAAGGTCCTTGTGAAAAGGCTTTTATACAGGAAAGCCCATACCCAGAACAAAAGCCAATGTGCAGCCAGGACCCTTTCTAATTCAATACATTTTGCTTTCTTTCTGCTTTCCAAACAGTCCAGCCCAGTAAGGACACTCACTTGGAAGGTAAGAGAAGATGTATTTTCACCACCACCACCACCCACCTCAAAAACTAAAACCCAGAACTCAGCACCACGGCAGGCCATGTAACCCTCAAACCACTTTTCAAGGGCAGCTGGCAATCTAGCAATCCTTGCTAGAATAAGCACTTCTAGAGACCTCATTGACATGCTTTGTTTGTGATAAATCAACCTATTCCAAAACCTCTGGAAAGGACCTCGATGCTGTACAGCCCAACCCAACAGCGGGACCTCTCAACAGGGCACAAAGGCAGGTAAAGGCTAGGAAACATCCTCCTCAATGTTTTCAGTGCTTTGGAAATTGGGTAGCTCCACTAGGAGTGGGAAATTTAAGAAAATCAGTGGAGGATCCCTGCCTGTATGAAGTAGGTGCCAGGGGCTAGCCCAAGTGAGCCAGCTCACCATCAGGGCACACACAGAAACTAAAGTTCTTGAGTCAAGTGAAATATTACAATGAAAGTCTTTTCTCAGCCTGAGTTATTTTTCTTCTGTTCTTCCATGTCTCACTTATCTGCAAATCCCCCGCACAGGACAGAGTCTCTCCGCGTACAAGCAACCACAGAGCTCGGTGCAGAAGAGCTCATTCAGAGATTGATGACGTCAATAATAAAAATACTAAAGAATTACCTAACAATTCACCTAATTGCAACTGCAAAACCTGTTCAGACCATACCAGCCCCTTCCCATAGACAATCCAGCTCTGTTTGCCTTCACTCTCACCAAGTTACTTCAATTTTGCAAGCCAAAAATTTGCCTTTTCCTTTGGCTCACTGGCTGTTCCAGATCGTTTTTATTTAAATTTCATTTCAGGAGCAGTCAATCATTACTGGTTTTAAAGAACTCCCCAGTCATCAATCTTACACATAAATGGCAAGTTGGTCAAAGAGAGACAGGCCATGCAAAGTAGGCAGCCTCTGATCTGCCAAACTTATACATGCTGAGGCATTCATTAGTTCCTAATGATTATTAAATCTTATTGGATTACAATAAATTTGGCTTGACTAATGAGAAAATGGAAGCTCCAGTGTGGTTTATGCAAGAACACACCATTTAAAATGCTGAGAGTCAGGTTAAAAAATACTTACAAACCCATCTCTTCTTGCCTATTTTTAACATAGAGCCAAAGCCTTTCCATCCAAACTATTGTACAAAAAAAGAAACATTTTTCACAGGAATTAGCCCAGACCATTACTCCTGGCTATCTCCAGGCACCTGGATTTTTAAATCTGCAAAAGTACAACTTCTTTTCCACTTCATGGCTCTTGTTTGGTTTTTCTCCATCTTCTAGTTGTTGGCCTGTAATTGCCACAGGCTTCTCAGACAGAAAATCTGTGATTGCTCCACTCCAGAGAATTGTGAAGCTAAGTAGCCAAAAGTCAGTCTGGAAAGGAGAGGGGAGATGCAAAGGGCATCCAAGACCCCAACATGTGAGGTGATAAATCAAGCCAGTGGCAGACCCAGGAACAACACTGGAGTCCACACAGGACCTGCTTGGTACCCTCACCCTGGAGAGAAGGGATGGTAGCAGATGAGAAGATCAGCCAATTTCATTTCTGCTTCTTAGCATTTCTGGGCCATATTATTCCCAGGTTCTCATTCCCCAGAACAATTACGCAACAGCTGACTAGCAAATGCTGCAGAACAAGTTATAAGGTTGTAAAAGTTAAATGTCCTTAGGAAACCCAGAAAAATAAAATAAAATAGCATAGAAGCATCTCTATTGATTCTGGGCTCTGATTTATTTATTCAATTAAAACATAATCAACATAGATTAAGAGCCCAACTCTACAAATGCAGGAGCATAATGCAGTGCAACAGTGCCAACGAATGACACTGCTGATGTGTGCCAGGGCCTACTGGGGCAAGAATGGACTTTAAAGACATTTAAGAAATGGTAATCCTCACAAAGACAGGTTTCTGCTTGCTCTCTCTTCCCCATCCCCACAAATCTTGAATGTTCTCTCTTCCCACAGTGTTCTGTATTCAACCGAAGGATTTGCTGCGTGGGCAAACTGGAGCATTTGCAACACCAGCTTTAGCAAGAGAGGGTTAAGTTATTTCTCTTCCCATGCTCTTTGTCACGATGTTGCTATAAAAGTTTTATGATACTGTTCTGGAACAAAACCCGAGCTCAGGTCCCAAGGCACAACAGGTTCGCACAGACGCGGCTCTGCTCCGAGGAGCCCAGGCTGGTTAAGCTCAGAGCCCCGCAGATACAAACACCGGAACCAGAGGGAACTGCTAATTCTATTTCTGTCTGGATTTATGGCATTGTTGCAGACATGTCGCTTGCGCGCCCCCTCTTCCAGCCAGCAGAATATGGAAAAATGGGTTTAAAAAGAAAAAGGATGCTATCTTTGGCTCAGCCAACGTGAGTTCGACAAAAAGCAAACGTAAGCCAGCCCAGTCCAACAAATTACTCATGCCAGAGACTATCCACTCACGTGAACTTCTGCAACGCCTACACTCCCATCCCCTGGCTCAGTCTCTGCTGTGAGTCAAAAGAGAGAAAAACAGCAGAGAGCTTCTTCACTGCTTGGCTTGTTTGTCTGCCCCTGAATTCCTGGTGTGCAGCTCAGAGCAGCTCTGAAGGTAATCCACTGCTGAGCCCCATCAACCCACTCTGCTCTGATAAAAATTTGCTTTACTTTTGCTAATCCTACAACCCAACAGCAGACAGTGCCACAGGTCCCCCTGCATCACTCCAAGGAACATTCATTATAGAACATGCAATGCAGAGGTCAATGCAGGGTCTCAAATTTTGCCTCACTGTGCTAAAAGGGTTGTAAGACTATTCACTGAGCTAAAAGACATGAAAAGCACAATGATTTCCCTAGATGTCACCTCTTCCTACAACCCTAGATCAACTTCTCTTATCATATTTTGCAGCTTTCAGCAGAGAAACAAGAACGTCTCTCGTTTAACCAAGCCAGCTCCTTGCAGTGGACTCAAAAAGAAGAATCTGGCTCCCAGATGTCCTTCCTAGCTCCTGCTCCAAATTCTTTTCCCTACCCAGGCCCAGCCGTCTCTCTTTTATTCTGTTTTCCCCTCTCTCCACGCCCTGTTTGCTGCCCTGCAGGGCTGTAGCTCAGGCCAGGCACTAACCCCTGGGATGAGAGCTGCAACGTGGGCTGCCAGGTTGGCCTCTGAACCAAATCACTGATGCCAGGTGGTGTTGCTGTGTCGGGGAAACATGGAGGGTGGCTTTGCAGCAGCGACCTGCTGACATGGGCGGCAGGTTACAAGTAACTCCAGAGCCCCAGTGTATATTTCCTACCAACACAAGGCAATGGCCAAACCCCTGAACACTTTGAGAGCATCAGGACTTTGCTCACTGCAGTGCAATTTTCCAGCATCAATATCCACCATCTCTCCATCCATCTCAAAAGTCTTGTCAAACAGAGGTTGAAATCAGCACATCTGCATGTTTCTTGAGTGCTGTGGCCAGCTCATCCTCAGAACTGTGTCCCAGGAACGTGAGCTGTCGTTAGTGGGAAATGTAGTGCTGGTTCATCTGTGCAGACACGTCCAAGACAGCAGAGCTGCAGCTAAACACACAACCTTCCTCGTAGCATCAGTTCACTCCACACGCCGTGCTATCACAGGTCACTGATAACCTCCTAACTCACAAGTGAAAGACTGCAGATGAACACCATAGATATTAGGAAAGGTCACAGCTAATGACTCAAGACAAAGCCAGGGGCCCACAGTGCCTTCTGCTCCTGGTATATTGGTTTTATTGGGAGCCTGAGGTGCTTGGGAGCTCTCTATGAGCTGTAACATATCAACACTTCTTGCACTTACACATCCAAGAACAGGGAAAAGCAGGAAAGCCTTCTGGGGCAAAGGAAGGATTAAGGTAACAAGAGGAGAAAGTGGGATTTAGGCAAATCAGGAGTCGTGAGCAAGTACATAGTAAAGAAGGACTTCTGCCCTGAAAGACTTTACTGTCTTGTCCTCCAGCAAAAGCCAGTGAGCCAGAGATGCAGTGGCAGACCCGATAAATTGAGTGCTCCCTGCCAGCTTCCACCAGGCTGCACCCATGGCAGCCACCCACCACGCTCTGCAGGCTGTCGTAATTCTGGGATAGGCACTGAGGTGTTGGGAAGAGCAAATAAAACAGGAATGAGCCTCTCCTTATGCTCCACGGCCTTGGGCACTGGGCTTAGACAGAGATGCATCCTTAGACAGATGTAGTTCTTATTTCCTGTTTTAGCTGGGGACAGGTGAGGGACAGAAAAGTCTTTGATTTCAATGGTATCCACTGTACTTACAAGAAGAGACTGTGAGAAATTCTAGCCAGGGAGAAGAAAGGAAGTGATTCAGTCTTGCTATACTTCAGGCTGGGGGTTGTGTTTAGTTTTTCCTTTTTTTTTCCTCTTTCTTTGCACTTTCTCTAACAATATCACTGCCAGAGGCAAGGTCCTTTTCAGACACACACCCCTGTTACTTCGTCTCTTATTCATTCTTCTTTCCAAGGTCACAAAAGCCATCTAAAGCCCCAAAAGACATGGCAGTGGCAAAAAAGATGCATACTGAAGGGCATCTATCAGGAATATGATGCACCCTTAAGAGCTGCTGTGTCTATTCTCCCCTAAGCCTACAGAGAAGTGTAAACATTTTCTTTCAAATTCCCTAATGTAAATTTAAACAGTCCCAACAGGCTGCCCCCCCCCACACACACACATGGAGACAAGAGCTGACTGCAGCATTCAGGGCAAGGGGGGTCTGAGATGCTTGACTGATGCCTAATCTCTGTTCCAGGCACCAAGGAGGGCTGGAAAAGAAGTCGTGCCCTTTCAAAACAGAAAGATTGAGTCTTTTGAAACAAATCTGAAATGATGGAAGATTTCAGCAGATGTGACCACAGTGATTTCACCAGATGTGATTGTATCAAGGATCTAATAGAAAAGAACTTCCCTGCTGTTCCATCAGGCTGAAGCCAGGCCTGAAATATCCTTTTTAGTCTTTTGATGACATAAAGGATAAAAGCCAAAGGGAAGCTAGGTTTTGATTTATTTTTTCCCCTTGCTCTTTTTTTCAGGCACAGAATAGTTTTACCTGGTTTGTGTTGCTGGATATTAGCAGGACCAAAGGAAAATACTTCAAAAGTTTAAAGAGGGCTTTACAAAGGCACCATTTGGTGTCTCTCAGACACCACTGTCCTTTAACTGAGCAACATTTCTTTAACTCCAGCCACTTTTGAAGATTTCACTGTAAGGAGGCAGGTTGGGCCTACCTGGAACAGGGCTTAAATGCAGTAGGGGTGATCATCTACTAAACAGCAGCCTATAAGGTCCCAAAAAGGGCCAATAAATGTGCCAAATATCTTCCCTTGGCAAAGTTCATAGCAGCAGCTGTGCCACAGCAAACTGCAGGAGGCACACTGAGGTGAAGGGAGCTGCGCTCGGCCACATCGACAACGATTAGTCTGGGGTAGCCACAGTCCCACATTCAATTTCTCCACTCATGGAAAACACAAATAGCATTGGGTATCCAGATTGAAGACATTTCTGAAGCAACAAGGTGTGGTAAAGAACTGCACGGGCTTTCAGCTGGGGCAAACAAACAAGCAGATGAAGGAAAGTTATTTGTTAAGCATTGCTAGGAGACACCTTGCAAAACCTTAACAACTGATTTAAAAACTCACTGTGGTATAGGAAGCTTATGAAAAGGACAAATAATAAAAACATTTTTTAAAAGAAAAGAAAACAGAGAAAGCAGATAGAAGAAAGCATGAAACTAGAAGGCATCAGTCTCAAAACAAAGAAAAGGGGGTAGGTGTTTTGTCATACGACATGCTGTTAAGCTGCAGAGCTACTTCTGCTGCAAGACACTGTGGTTGCTATGAGTTTACACAGATTTCAAAAGCAGCAGGAAAAACACATGGAAGAAAACTCTAAGATACATAATAAATATAAAATGTTCTGTGTTTCCCTTTTACATTTTTCTCTGGTCACTAGTGATTGATTTGGCTCCAGGGACATTCATATGAAGTCTCCACTTCTGTTTTCTATTCAGCTGCTGACACATGCCAGGAGTCACCTCTGCTGGTGGGTACATTCCAGTCTCTGTAGGTAAATAACTGACTGCAGCCCTAGGTGCCAGGGTTTGGACCAACACCTGGAAACCCATTTCTTCACTTCTTTTAGCAGAGACAATAGAAACCACAGCCAACTGCACTCAGCCTCCTGGGATGCATAGATGAAAGAAAGCAAAGACTTTGTTGCAGTTATGAATCTGTATAATAATAAAGAGTTGTATTTCCCTAGAGATCAGTGTGACAGGCACTGCCCACATACAATACCTAGGAAACATCCTGGTCCCAAGGAGCTTATTGCCAGTTGGATACCAGCCCTGGGAAGGGAATCCAGGTAGACGGGTGGGAGCAAGGTGCTGAAACTTGGAGATACAACCAAGCTCCTCCAGGCCACCAGATGAAGACACTAATCCACTGGGCCAAACCAGCTCCTTAAAGGACATTTCATCCTCTGTATTTGCCAAGCGAGACCTGACAAAACATGCCAGAAGACAACAAACCCCTGTCCAAGCCATCCAAGCTCCAGCTGCAATTTCATTGCAGAATGGCCCCAACATGACCAGAAGGCTGGGTCTGAGCCACTGCCGTGGCCAGCAACTGGACCGTGGGCCAGTGGGGTCCATGGTCATCTTCCATGGCTGTTTAATAAGCTGTTGCCCCCTGCTTAAGCTGACCAGGGCCTCAATCCCAAGATCAATACCTTGGGTGGGGGCAGGATGCCACCACTGTGGATGAGCAGTAGAGTAATCCAGGACTATGTTCCCTCCCAGCAGCTCCTGCCCCTAACACCAGAGGCAAGACTTTGCCACAAACACCCATGGTCTGTCCAGAATTCTCAAGAGGATTTGGCCATGGTTATCAGATGAATGAGCAGAAATAAAAAAAGGACAGAGGTGCATCATAGAAGTTTAGCCAACAGGATCCATGGCCTGCAGCATGCTCTGCTGAAGCCCTGGATCAAACGCCAGCAGTGGATGACTGGTTGATTTGATGGGACACGGACAATAGACCACAAGATGATCTGCAACATTCCCCGTCCCTCTGCCACCCGTGAGGACAACAGAAGGCAATTATGCAACAGGAATAAAGACGCAGCAAACAGCACTCAACAAGATCCTCCTTGCAGCCCAGGAGTGTGCTTGTAGGTGCCCTGAAACTGCAGACGCCAACACAGAGGTCCTGTGCTGTCGGGTCCCCTCAGCCCCATCTGCTCTGCCTCAGAATGGTGCTACCCAGCTCCCTGCTGCATCACAGGCTGACACCTCCACCTTGGGCATTTAAACCTGCACCCAGCTTTTGTGGGTTTCCCACTATTGTGTTTTGCTCATGGAAGGAAGTCCTGGAAATGTTGAGGTTGGCTAAACGGGGCTTTTAAAAGTGCAGTGCTTCTCTGGGCTTCTACACTGAAAATCAGCACAACGACAAATGCCTTTCGGTTGACCAGAGGATCTTCACATCCTGGGCCAGAGAGTATGTGGTGAAAGGCACCATGATCCTCAGCACATGAAAGCAACAGGATGGATTTGATAAGGAACAGTCAGGGGATGAAGAGAGAGGAGGAGTCCCACGAGCCGACATCTGCCAGAGCAGCAGACCCGACAGTCCTGAGAGTTTACTTAACATGTCTGATCAAAAGCTTTGGGAGTCTTGTCTGTGTTAAGTGCTACCAGATGCAAAATCAGCAGCAAGATGAGGAGTGTATTAATAAACTAAGGAGGCACATAAAGTTATTTGAAAACTGAATGGGGAAGGTGGGGAGAGAAGGGGGAGAATAAAACCAGTTTATTTTTCCATTAAGGCAATTTAATGTTCTCCAGGTGGAGTTACAATTACTCGTCCTTGGGAATTAAATTGAATTTGTGAAACATTCCTGTTCATCAGCAGAATATGCAATAAGAACTGGGATATATAATTTTTTTCTTTACACTTTGGGCAGGACAGCACTACTTGTCTGTCCACAGGGCAAGAACAGCTGGCCATGAAATCTTTTTGATCCAGCATGACTTTCACTGACTTTAACTAACTTTACAGCAGCAGGGAATATATCCCTTTTCTTTTAATTAATGCAATTACATTAGGACTCATTATTGACAATTATAGTGACTGTTAAAAGTTTCCCCTTTCTTTGCGCGCTCCCCCACCAACTTAAAATCTGCTCCAATATCGTCACAAATTAATGTTTAATTAGCCATCAAACAGAGCTGATGTTCCCCACAGAGTATTGCTGCTTACAGAAAAACTGAGAAATAGGAGAACATAGCAGATATTTCATCATCTGCCTCCAAGGGGAACCATAACCAGAGAGCAGCCAATTACCCCAATACAGTTGCAAAGTTTAATCAATGTAGAAACCAAATAGCTCATTAAGTGTCCACTGCAATAATGGAAGACCTTCCCACTAACTCATATGACATGACTGCTACATTTTTAAAAGATGCAATGTGATGTCAGAGAGCAGAGACTCCCTTCATCTTCACATCCTGGCCAAGCCATGATCTTCATCTTTCCTTTTCTGGCATAAGAAAAGAGGTAAGAGGCGGATGCCTCAGAGAGCACGGGATGTGTCTGACAAGCCACGAATTACACACACCTGGGCACAAGGCAATCTGTCACAGCCAGCCCCCCATCTCTGGATTTATATCCCAGAGGGGAACACCACACCAAACGCCATCTCCTGCCAGGCGCAAGGGAAGCACGGAGCTGAAGGTGATTTTACTTCTTTCAACACTTGGGGTGAGTTTGGTACATATTGTGTCCAGTATGGGAGGCAGCAGTTTAAGAACTTGAGACGCTCCAAAAAAGCAGAAAACAGCTGAAAAGGAGACATGTAGAGAGCTCACTTGGTTTCACCTACGAAGGAGATTGAGTGGCTCAACAGCAATATCTAAACAGCTTCACAGAATGAAAATGCCAGATACCACAAGACTGTCCAGTCTAGCAAAACAGAAAAACACACAGCAGTCGGGAAGCCAAAGCTAGGGAAATTCCATTTAGAAATAACAGAGATACTAATTTATGTGTAATACTGCAGGCAATTAAATGTTAAAACAAACTTCCAAGATTTCTTCACCTCTTGACGTCTGTGGATCAAGGCTGGATGCCTTTGGTCTCCCTGGGTGACCAAGCAAAGCTTTCTGATCTGCGACAGGCAGAAGGGCACAGCTGACAATTTAATGGCTCTGCCTGGCCCCCACCTCGACAGAGGTGAGAAAGAAACAGCTCTGCCAGTCCATAAAGATCTATTGACATCACTTTGTGTTTGCACCACTTTAAGTGGAAATTAAATTTACATGAACAAACTCTATCCCACACAAGACTGCATATTGTGACAGTTAAATAAAGGGCTTTTTAAAAGGCACGCGTCTCAGGCAATTTAAATCAAAAAAGATAGGTTTTGTTAAAGCTACCAATTTCAGAAAATTAAGGTTGACTAAAACTGTTTTTAAAAACTCCTTCTGGAATTTAATCACATATTGGAAACCCATATGCAGCTGTTTGTGTCACCTGCAAAAAGACTGTATAAAACATAAGCATATGCTTAATTTTACACGTGTGCTTAAGTTCTATCAACTTTAATGAAGTTTAAGCACACAGCCAAGCTTCTCTGAATTTGAGAAAGCATTCCTGAGCATGGGCTGTGAAGCTATTAGGAAATCACCAATGAGAAAAAAAAGTAAAATTAAAACTGGCTGGTCAATTTTCACAGCCTGAGTAAGCGTTAGGTCCAGAAATTAAACATATAACATACTTCTGAGTTTGTTTGCTTGTTTTGCTGTAATAGGAAGGGGTGAGTGCCAAAATGTTTGCAAGGATTCCCAGTGAGCCTGGCAAAAAGTCAGCAAAATGGATGTATTAAACTACATGTAAGTCAATGGCTTGGGTTTAGCTTCTGAGGAAATGAATCATGTTAAAAATCTACTATATGTCTCAAAGCTGGGAACAGGAAAATCTGGACTCTGCTTCAGTCTACACATTTTTGGGATGGTCAGTGGCTGCAGTTCATGGGGCAAGCAGGCCTCAGCTGGGCAAACCCCACAGCTTGATTCACTGAAGAAGGTTCTTACCTTCAAGAAATTTGCAATCTCATTTTCCAAACCATTAGGCCCACCTCTACATTCCCTTCAAGGCTGCCAGATGTGTGTCTGGTATTGGATCTGCCTGGCTGACCATGGGTTTTTATTTCTTTTTTAACAACAACTGCCTTGTTCGGACACCTTACATTCTACACATCTTCTAAATGAGAACCTCAGCTGAAGAAAAGGGACCTGAAGGACACAGAAAACTGAACAATGGATAATTTGTGCTGCCCTAAGATGGAATCCACAGTGTGCAGATCCCTCCTGGGTGAGCTCCAAAGCTTAATTTGATACTGTCCACATGCAGATAAATGAATGTAAAGTGCTGTCTTTCAATTAGAATTCATGCATCAGAAAAGGTGGTGCGCCCAGTACAAATCAGACCTCAGGAAAACAGCTGTTAACTGTATCTCTGCTTGGGGCCAACACAGCCACAGAAGCCAAACTTCTGCATTGAAAGTGTGTTCCTTACCTAACTGTCTTTAAAGAAGCTCACCCGACCTCACACTTGGGTATGTGCAGACCTCGGCAGTGGCATCCCTTAGGAACACACAGAGGGGGGGACTGCAGGGCTGAACTGGAGGAATTTGCAGAGCCAGTGACAGGGGGAGGAAGAGGAGAGCAACTCAGGAGCTGAAGAGGAAGGCCAGACCTTTAACATGACAAGACATGAGACTGTTTCTGTAGCAAAAGAGAGATGTGGGGATGAGGAGATGGGGAGGGAAGGAGCTGTACCGCAGGACTGTTGAATGAAAGGAGTTCATTTACTGGCTTCAGCAATACGTGGGAGCTGCTACAGCTTTTCCAAACATTTATATTTTACTTCTCACACCATTAAAACCAATACCAAAACCATCACATGATGTTTTCCAGATGCTCTTCCTTACCTGTTCTTTGTGTGTTAAAGCTAATCAACATCCTGCATTTTAAACAGCAAAACAAACTGAAAAATACAATTGTGGAGAATGGGCCTTCAAAGATGGAGTTTTACGGTAGCAGACACTTAAAATCATGTCTGGAACAAATTCCTTCAGCTCTGGCTGCAACATTTCTCATTGGTATTTCTACCACCTTTCAGCTTGCTCAGTCACTGTGCCACACACTCCTCAGAGAGGCAACATTTTCTAACAACAAAACCACCCTTCATGGCAGCTGAAGCTGTTTTTCACCAGTGATGGAAACTGAAAAACAGAGACAGGAACCTGCATTTCAGCCACATCCATTCTTGGAAATTAGATGCTCTCACAACTTCTCCATATCCACATCTCACTGCTGCCAGAAAAAATTTTCATCAAAAATAGGATGATGTTTGTCCTACTCTTTGAAAAACTCCAGGGCTCTAAAACTGGATTTAGGCCACAAATGGATTCTCCAATCAGTAGTGCTCTATTTATTTTTATCTTCTTTGGCCAAAGCTCTTTTCTACACTGCATAGCATCACAGCACTTAGAGCACCAAACCCAAGGTGGGAATCTGACTCTGCTCTGTCACGTTCCAGACTACCACCATGCCCAAGATGCACAGAATGACTTTGACTTTCTAAACCACATCTTCCAGCCAGCTTCATAGAAAAGGCATAATAATTTGTCTGCTGCAGTTTTTAGCATTCCTACTGACAGTCTGTTTGTTTTAGTCTTGCTGCTGCATTATAGCGCCCTAATGCAACACAGGCTACCCAGGATCTGAGACAGGAGCAACCCATCTTGCAAGAGATTTTTCCTAGGACGTGCTAATCCAACAGCAGACTTGAATAGCACTCTGAAATGAGAAAAATGGAAATTTCTTCTGCATTGGTCATGTTATCTCACTCTCTCCCATCACACAGACAGTCTGCTTTTATAGGAAAATTCCCACATCTTCACTATCTTTTTATTTTCCCTCTGCTTAAATAATTCTACCTTGGATACAATGATGTATTTGCTTGCTTTTTGTCTGTCACCAGCCAACACTAGCTCTGACAGAATAAAATCACCTGCTTTTTCTGCATGCTCTCCATGCCTCCACTATTACTTTCCACATTCATGTCTCTATTACCCATGGGTATAATCCAGGTTACAGATTAACCTCTCTGCAGGTGCCAGCAGCGGCTGACTCCAGCATTTGCAGTGTGGCAGCGTCCCACAGAGATGTGTCCACAGGACCAAGGAGATGCCCACCAGGGCTTGATCCTTGGGCACAGCACTGGGGGAGCACAGCCTTCTGTTGGATCCAAGCTGGCACATGTGCCGTGTCTTAACCTGGCATAGATTTACCTTGATCAGCTCTGACCATCATAAGCAGCAACATTTCTGACCTTTCTGTTTCCTCTCACGACTTTTTTGAAGGTCCCATACCCTTATTTACACACGATCTGTACCACGCTTTTGCTTTCTTCTGTTCCTTCACCTCATCAGCTGCTGTATGGCAGATTATCAAAAGCTGCCCTGTTTCATCTCTGAAAGCATCTCCCAGCCTCAGCCACAGAGCTCTCCTTCCAAAGAAGGCTCAAGTGTGCAGGTCCTGGCACATCCTGTGTGCTGGGTGACTGTATCAAACAGTAACATAACAAATACATTAAATAACACAGTAATAAGCATGATGAAAATAATGAGCACAGTTAACTGTTTGGGTCCTTGCTCACTTTGTAGTCCTTGCCGAGAGGTTCAGCTGTTAAAGGCTGTGTTGCATTATAACATTGCCAAGTTATTAATAGCCAGGCAGGGAGATGAATGGCAGGCTTGCACTGCACAATTAAAACTTTTCCAGTTTACCCTTTCAGTAAAATTTGTGGTTTATAATAAGCATCTTTGTCTATTCTGAAGAGAGTAAGGACTGGAAAGTTACACGGATGAGAACAGAGGTTCATTAAAGATTTAAAATAGAATGTGGTTTGGCATTGTAAAATAAACATGCATATAAGACGGGATGTATCAAGAACTGCCTGAAAGAAGTGCTTAGTGTTCCTTTCCTCTTGTGATCCTGGATCTACTGGTCATACTACCCACAAGAAGGGATAAAAATCAGCAGGGATAAAATGTGCATGCTTTTTCCCAATAATGTGAAGGTCTACTCCACGCTCCCACTCATGATTAATTTCTCGTACATGTATCTGTAGGGTGAAAATATATTTGTATACACATGTAAGAAATGTGTGCATTTTGTCTCTCATGCATCCCAATATTCATCAACATATACAGATGTTATATTACTGATTTTTCTCACCCTAGAGCCTAGAAACCTCTATTATAGAGCAAACACATATTAGCCTGTAGAGATCCAGTGAGCATTTAAATATTCAGAGAACATAAATGTTATTTTTTTAAATCTAACAGAGCACAGCATATTCCTGTTTCTCAAACACATGAGGAAGGCAGGAAGGAAACAGATGAAAAGCATTCCTACAAAGCCAAGGTTTGAGTAAGAGGGTTAACATTACCAGGTAATTTATTTATACTGTTGGACACAGCTTCAATTTAGATAAAAGGCAGATGCTTATCACATGGATTTTAATAAATCAGGTTAGAAGTCACAGAAATCTGCAAAAGCTGGATCTCAAATGGCAAGCTATGCACACAGACTGTGACTTTATTTACAGTTTCTGGGAGCTACTGATCCCTCCAGGAGTCAAGCGGCCCCACCAGCAGTGAGAGCTGCCCTGCAGTACCAACATTCCTCACCAGCAAGCACCTACAACCAGGCCAATAATCCTGATGATTAACAAAATCTAGCACTAGAGGGAGGCTGAACACATGTTCTGCTCTCTTTGGCCTTTTCAGCTTCTCCAGACATTAAAAGGCAGGTGATTTAAAGCAAGCCCAGCACCAACAGGCAGAGTCCAGCCTCTGAACAGGAGACGAGCTATTTAAGGCAGCAACCCCCACTGGCAAAATTCATGCTCTTCCCTCCCCAGCTATTTGCCAAGATGTGCACCCAAAATTAAGAAATAAATTTTAAAAAAACCAAAACAAAAACAATTCCTCTGTTCCGGCTGTTCCTTCAGCTGGTGAGTCAGCACCCACAGAGGCACCACCGCTGCCGCTCGCGGGGAGCGGAGTCAGACAGCGAAACACCTGGCAGCCTCTTCCCTAACAAGGATGAGGCTCTCGCTTCTCGCATCTATCAACATATTCCCACCTTCTCCCGGGCGCGAGCACCAGGGAGAAGTGAGACAGGTCTCCTCGGAACAGCCTCGCGGAGGAAGGCGCACACGCCTCCAGAACGCGCTTCAGCTTTTCTCCTTCCAAAATTCCTTGGCAATAGCAATTCGAGCCCTTTGGCTGATTTTCTGCACATCACAACAGGACGATATGACCTGTGAGTTCAGCAGGTCTGAATGTGGGAATAGTTAGCTGCCCATGTAGCTGCAGCCCTGCAGCCCCTCCAAGCATAGATGGTTATAACAAGAACTAGTATATTAAAATTCTTTATAGTGCACTTCATGCAACTGTTCCAAGTCTGACTCTTTCTTCACTTTAACCCCCAACCTAAAGCCACTTCTTCACATCCGCTTTGATACATCCCAAATTCTTCCTATGTTCAGGCACTGATGGTGTTTAGTCATTAATTTGCAGTTATTGCAGTAATGAGGCTCTGGGACGTAGCAGGCAGAATTGCTCTGGGATGCAGGAGATCTCGGTCTTATTTTCAGCCTGCTACTGGTCAGCCTGGTGACCTACGCAAAGCACTTTCCCTGCTCCAGCTCTGTTATCAGGAAGAGAGTGGTATTTCTTTTGTAAAGTGTTTTGTGGCCTGTCAATAAAAAACACACTGATAACAGCTCGGGGTCTCTGGGAAAGAGCTCAACACAATCCTCTCCTTCCCGTGCTGAGGTAGTGTCTCAGATCCCAAAAGAAAATCAGACCCACCTGCAGATGCAGCACATGCAGGGAGTTAGTAGAGATCTGTAAATTGATGTTTTCCCAAGGCGGCCCTTGGCAAGGCGGCAGCTGAGGGTCACATCTGCTTTGAGCCACCCAGGGCCTGGCCCAGCATGAAATGCCAGGCTCTGACCCTCCCCTTTAAAGAGAAGTGGTCATTTCAAAGCCAGTAGCACCCGTGACTCCTGAGACAGCCTTCACAAGGACGGGGCATGGGGCAGGGACTGGCTTTTCACTCAGCTGTGCACAGTTCTCATCCCTGAGCAGCCCTGCACGGCAAGGAAGGAAGAAATTGCCAGAGCCATGAGTGAGGGTCCCTCTCTGTCCCTCTCTGTGAGCAAACAGGGTACTTGAGAGGTGGCTGATGAGAGTTTTTCACTTTTGCTTTCCCTGGCCTGGGCAGAACACCTGTTTTGAAACTAGAAGGCATAATAAAAATCTGCCTCCCTCCCTCCCTCCCTCCCTCCCTCGCTCCCAGATCTATCTATTTCCCTTTGACAAACAGTGATTTCATTTCTCTTCCCATCCAGAATTTTTTTTTCTTTCTCTTTTAAACTGAGCCCAGGCCAACGTGGCAAAAGGCCCTTTGCTCATGTCCTTATTTGTCAAACACGCCATCGCCGCACCCTCACCACCATTCTGGGAACAAGTCCTCGCCTTCCCCGGCTGCAGCCAAAGGGGAACTTCCCAACACAACTCTTCCCCAGCCCAAATACTCTTTTAAAAATAAATATTTCCTTTTCTTTCCTTTTTTTTCCTCTAAAAAAAAGGCATTCCAGTTAATAAGAAAAGAGTTTAAATTTCCTTCCCCTTTCCTCCCCACAGCCCTGCTGTGAATGTGACTACAACAGATCTAGATGGGAGCACAGAAATTACAAGAAAATACCAGATCTATCATAAAGGTATTTCATGACCCAGCCCACCTCTAATTTCCATCAGAGCATAAGTCAGATACTAAAGTACCTTTTTGGATCTGATCCTAAGTGGCCAGTTCCACTGTCCAAATAGAGATCCAGAGATAAACAGGTCTATGAAAACTGGGTATTATTATTTTAACTGCTGCTCTTAAGCTACAACTTCAACTGTAATAAGCTGTGCAGCTTTCAGCCCTCTGGTAACAGTAACACACAAACTGATAATAAACTAAACATTTATCCTGCTGTCCTCATCAACTTAACATCTAGTATAAAAAGCTTTACCTGGAGCCCCACAGCACACATATTTCAGAAGCTGTCATCAGCATTGTGCCATCCAGAGAGAAATTTCTGATGTAAAATGGCTGATTTGACAGAACAGATGAATTTCAAACTCTGGAATAGATCTGGAGGGCTCTCACCAGGTCCACAGGGGCCAAACCACCCCAGACAGCAGCCTCAGGTCTGGTCACTGCTCAGGAACTGGGGTCTGCTGCTCCAGCGCTTACATTTAACAGTGGGGAAACTGAGGCATGGAAATTAAATGGTCTGGCATTGGAGAGCAAAATCAGCCTCTTGGAGCCCAATACAACACATGTTCATGAGATCCCTGATTTCAGACAATCATGTCCTCACAGCAGAAGGAACACAGTCACCATTCATTCTGCTCCTCTGACATAAGAATATCAGTCCAAAGTTGTGAAAATTACTGTGTTTGATGCACAAAGGGATTGAGCAGCTTTCTCCAGCACCACCTAACCTTTTCTGCCCCTCTTGGGCTTTACATCTTGCTTCAGCATGACTTTTGCTGCTCCTGAAAGACAAGGAGGTGATCTTGCAACAGAAAACCATGCTGGCTCCTGACTTTAGCCCTGACTTTTGTCTGCTCCTGATCTCCTACAGAAAACGGAAGGGAAAAGGAAGGGGAATAGGTGATCAGAGAGCACAGATTAAAGGCAGGGAGCCCTGTTTGCTGCATAAGAGCACGTTTGGGGTGGTGACAGGCAGGACTGCTCGGGTACAGCTGGCAGGCTCACCTTCCTCTGAGCAGGATCCCATGCAAAGGAATCCTGCTCTAACCAAGCTCTTGCTGAAACCCAACACTCAACACAGCTCCAGCCCCATTTTCCCAAAGCCAGAGAGAAAGGGTGTCACAAATAGCAATTCCATGAGCCAGAGGGAAGAGTTGTCCTGCTGAGTGGTTATACCAAGGGGCACATCCCTGTGACAGCTTCGAGTGGCTCAGGGACACTTTCGGAGCCATGGCAAGAGTGAGCTCCTTTCAATAAACACACAAGGTCCTCTCCTTGGGTGACCTGGGAAGGGGGAAGCCTGACCCTGAGGAATCCTGTGAGGCACCATGACCCCTTCCTGCTACCCAGGCTCCTGTGCAGGCACCATGCAGGCAGTGTCCTGCCTTTGCCAGCAGCCTGCTGCTCCACGGCTTCCCAGGGCGCTCTGGAAGCTCCCCTGCTCCCACGGGGGCCACTCTTCTCAGAGAGATAAAAGACAGAACAACACTTGCCGGGGAATTACTTCATTCCCCCAAGGCTGGGAAAAGCCATGCTCTGCACTTGGCAATGTCCCTGACGGCTGCAGCCTTTCCTGGCAAGGGAGAACACAATCCCCCTTAACCCCTTCCTGCTCAAAGGCTGCTCCAACACTGAGCCCATTGCAGGAACAGGCTGAGGCTTTGCCATAGCATCTGAACATCTCACCATGGGCAAGAGATCCCAGTAAGCCTACGAGGGAGGGGAATGCTTTGTTTTTATCAAGGCAGAAAGTAGACAAATTGACTCTAGAGCTGGTGAGAGGGTCAGGAACTAAGTCAGGTCCTTTGAATCCTGTTTAATGCCTGCCTGCTGGCCTACTCTCGTGATGTTCAAACCCACTAAGGGATACAGGACTGCCACAATCTTCCAGGGCCATCAAGGGCAGCTCCATGTCTGTGGATATGTGGTTATACAACTCTCAACAGCCTCAAACCTAGACCATGCTCTCTTTGTTCTCACTACTTCTCACAGAAGGCTCTTCCAGATCTTTGGGGCCTCAGTGCTTAGAAAATTTCTGAACACCAGCATGAAGGTACTTCTGGCAAGCTCAGCCTCTCCTGTTCCTGCACCAACACCCACACACAGCTGAAATATGGGCTTATTCCTCACGTGTATTTCAAATTTGCAACCAGACACATCCTCAGCCTTCCTTTTGCTCAGCTATCAAGACAAACTCTTCTGGTCTCCACTGGGAAGATCACCTCCTCACTCCTTGATCACCTTGACTGCCTTGTCCCTGAAGTCTGAATGCATCTCTCCAGAATGTGCCAGGGCAAACACAAACCTGGCACTCCAGGCAAACCTGAAATACCTGCACAAAAGTATTCATGTCTTTCAAAGGTGTTCAGGGTCTGTCCACACCCACTTTGGACATGCCATCATCACCTGATGCATCTTAGAAGTTGCATTTTCATCCAGATGGCCAATCTAGAAGATCCAAGCCAGCAAAAAGAGGGTGAAAAGGGTCTCAGTTACATCACTGGAGCTTGGGCCAGGGCTTATTTGCTTCACTTAATTTTAGGCATCTAAACGAAGCACTTTTAGGATCAGATTACTGCCCTAAAGTCTCTCCACAGTCCATGGAAGGAGATGGCCATTCCAGAAAACAATTAATTCTGGGAAGGTTTCACTCCCATCCGCCATCACAAGGACATAAGGCAATTAGTCTTCTAATTCAAGCCGGATGGGAAAAATCCCTTAATAGCCCTGCAAGTTTTGAATGGAAATATTCCCTGCTTGGGAAACACAGCTTGCTAAAGCTGACTTGGTTATTCCTGACACATGATTTTTAACCAGAACTTTGCCACCACATTTTATTATCATTCATTCATTTCCCCAGTTTCTGGATCAGTTCTGCATGAATGACCAAAATCTAGTCTTCTTACCTGCACGTTGTAAGTAACGTCATCCAGAGGGGGTGGGGGGGGAAAGGCACCCTGTGGTGATGTGATGTTCCCGAGGTCATCCACAGGAGGGGGCGGGGGAGGAAGGAAGTCTCCTAGGAGAGAGAATGGGAGAATTTAGACTCAGCAGCATTTCCCCACATCAAGACATGGATGATCAGGATGAACCCTGCAGCTCTGCCCATCGGTTTTGTGGCACAGGACACAACACATTATTTAACCATTAAATGCTCAGCTTCACCCCTCGCTGCTTCAGGAGATGGCTACACAGCTCAGTAACACTGGCAGATGGCTTTAGGGGTGCTCAGACTCCACAGGTGATGTGCCACAAAGCCTGAAGGCACTAACAAGCAGCTCCACAGATCCAAGTCGCATCTCAAACCTGCCACAGGCAACCATAAAACTTGTACTAATGAACACCCCGTGTCTATGCCTTGCAATGGACCCTTTCCAGTTCACTTCCCTCATGTGCTAAACTATGCCACCTTTTCTTGATCCCTATAAAGACAGCATCAGGTGCTGTCCAAAAGCAGGGATTCCCTGCTGCAGAAGACACAGAGAGGGCTGGAGCTGGAGCACAGAATCTAGACCAGCCCATCTCCTGCATCCCTGCTGCTGGCAGGCAGCCACACTCTTTGCATCTCCCTCTTCCTGTGGGGACTTCATAGCTTCATGTAAAGAACTGCTGGGAAGATCACAGGCTCCTCTCAGTGACAACAGCCACGTGATGGGCCAGGTGCAAGCACACAAGAATTCACCTCTCTTAACTCATGATATTTACAAGGGGGCTGATGTACAAAATTTCTAGAATTCAATTTGTTCATGTTAATCTTCCAAAAGTGCTGATGGGAAGACAAAGCATCATATATTGGCTGTGAAGGCATCCAGCTTAGCATAGAGATGGGAGGTGGGAGCAGAGAGAAGTTCTCCCTGAGAATTTCATGGGATGTGGGACCACAAAGGAGGAAGAAAACAAGGACAGAGCAGCACAGGCTGCAGGCAGCAGGACACCAGGCTCTGAAAGCACCTCCTAATGGTGGAAAAAGAGCATTTGCCATTAGCACTGGATTTGTCTCCAGGGAAGGCAGCTGCCTGCAATTTGGACCACTTTGGTATGTTCTTATTTCTTCTTATGAAGATTGATGCTGCAAGTAGAGCTGTTTGCTGTTGGCTCTTGTGTGTGCAGCATCTGGGATGGAAGGTTTCAGATTAATAAAAGTGTGATATTTCACATATACAGGAACTGTTGCTTTTGGAAGGAAATATGAGCTCCCTACTTCACCCTCCAGATCTCCACGCAGCATCACACTGCGTTCAGGCTAGAGACCCTCAGCACCATCCCTAAATGCCGAGGAGCAGGCTCCAAACCGCACAGGAAGGTGCTGAGCCAAATCCCTGTGACCTGCAGCCCGCTGGGCCGCCTGTGCCCACGTTCAGAGCCCCAGGCTCAGCCCAGACCAGGCACAGGCCCAGGCACCAGCTGGGCAGCACTGCCTGCACAACACCTTCATGCTCTCTGCCACAGGAAGCAGATGGGTCTGCAGCTCTGGAAAGTTTTTATCTTCTATTTCGAGTCACTCTCTGAAAGACACAAACTTCCCCTAGGACTTTCAGAGATGTTATTTCCCAGGAAAGTAATTTCTTCCCCTTTTCCCCAAAGTGAGCATGGATGGGACTCAAAAAACCCCTTTGTAATCCCTAAGAAAGTATCATCCTAAATACAGATGCTCAAAGACAGTTCAAAAACAACACAGTGAAAACTAATTTAAGACAATCATGTTGCTCCAATACATAAAATCCCATGAAACCCACTGGCTCACACTATTAGAGAGTTCAGGATTGATTTTTTTAAAAAATTATGTCCAATAATATCTGCAGTATCCTCCTCTTTGCCTTATAATTAATCCAATCTTTTACTTCAAATCATGTGAAATACAATACAAACTAAAAAGAAAAGTAGAAAGATTTTGAAATTAATATCTAAGGGTTTAGTTCTAAAAAATGCTGGGATGTTTGAGTGCTTCATAAACTTTTCTCCTTTGCTCTGAAAATGACCCTCCAACCAGCCAACATGATTTTGCAAACAAATTCAACTCCAGTGGACACAGACTTCTCAAGATTATGCTTCGAATGATGTTTCTCCAGTTAGTCCTGGCTCCGATGCCAAAGACTGATCTCCCTGCACAGCACATTAGTCAGACACACTTGCTTTATTACAACCCTTCAAAACACCTATGGAAAATCGAGGTAGAGAATGTGCTGGAGGGGATGAGACAGGGAAAGGGGCAGGTTTTCTGCATAAACAGAAGTCTGCATCTAACAACGACCATTAGAACAAACATAAACCAAATACCATTTCTGCCCCTTTGGAAGAACCATTCCTCCTAAAAGAAAAAAAAACAACATTGGCAAGATTTTTCAGGAAAGGAGCAAAGGACAGAAAAAGAGTTCTCTCCTAGAGTTTGGAAGAGAACACTTCTTTGCAGTAGGAGACAGCTGGCTCTACACCACATCCCAGCTCAGCTCTGCTGACTCCATCCTGTGTTAGATAAGCTGCTGGCTCCACTCTCCCCACAAGTGGGAAGGTTTTTAGACTGGGAAGCAGAGAGCAGATGCCTGATGAACTGGGGGGACCTTGCAGATGTTTGGCCTTTTCCTGGTCCTCTGTGAACAGATGGACCTTTCTCCTTCATAGCTTTAGTTATTTATTCTGCCACTGCGCTTTCCTCTTTCCCACACACAGCCACGGGACCCGATGCTGTTCCCACTGCACTGGCAGGAGAGAAATCCCTCGGACGCAGAAGGGAAAGCTGTCACTGCATTATTATTATTGGCATTGCTGAAAGTCTCCCTCTGGCAGGGAGGGAAGCATGCAAAGTCTAAAATCCATGTCCTGAGCAGCATATGATTCTAGGTGATGTGGGGAAGAAACAGGTCTACATTTGAGGGAGCAAAAGGGGAAAAGGACCTGAAAGCCAGCTTACACTCCCTTTAAGCACAATGTCCCTACAACACACCTTTGAGACCTTCTCTCAGCCACAGAGCTTTGCAAGCCAGATTTCACTTACTTAGAGCTGGGCAAGCCGTGGGAGGAGGCAGGAAAGTCCATGTCCAGGCAGAGCGTATCACTGCCACCCACTGCTGACCACTTCGGCGTCACAGAGCGAGGTGGGAGCCGTCTGGGGAAGGGACCGTCCCTGGTCTGCATGGATGCACCAGCAGCCACAGCGGAATGGGGCTCTGGGGTGACCAGTTAACCATGGGCTGGTGGAGGACACATCCCACCCTGAGCACTCACCCTCCCCTGACTGATTTAACCAGGCTGTCCCTCTGTGAATGAGGGATCAGACAGGCAAAAGGCTCATTAGTATTGATTGTCATTCAACACCAAGACCAGCATTTTGGTTGACTTTCACCTGACATCATCCTGAACACTTGGATGTACTTCAGGTTTTGAGAGGGACTGCACTGAGTTCTGTCAACAGAGAGACATCAAGGCACCTCCAGAAAGCAATTTGTACTTCCAGGCAGGTGGAAGAGACTTGCCTTCCAATGGCAAGTCTCCCCATGGAGGCAGCCTGGGCCAGGCATGTTTGGAGGTAGGAAATCACACTGTGACACAGCCTGACTTCAGCTCTTACAATGAGAAATCTCTACCTGTTACCATGTTTAAGAAGAGAAGACAAACACTCCTCACTGCACCAGCTACTCGTTTGCCCTTCGTACAGCTGAGAGGACCGTGAGTCAACCTACGAAGGGGCTGTGCAGTGAGACACATCCCAGCTCGGTTATTTCAGACACGGCGGCGCAGCGTGCCGTGAAACCACAGCTCTGAGCTCTTCCCTCAGCACCCGTGCGGCTCCTGCGCCGGAGCATCACCCGCTGCAGCCACCAGAGACGGGACTGCCAGCCTGGTAACGGCCCCCCCAAGATCAATGTAACACTTGGACATTGTAAATACAGGTAATTAGGCAGAAATTAGGTGAGTCCATCATGGTTATGCTGGGAAGCAATAGCAGAGCCATGAGCAGAAGTGATGCCTCCCAAGCCCCAGCCTGGCTTCTGGCTTCGATCGAATCTGTGCCATTGCAGATGCACTTGAAAGGTTTTACCCCTCTCTATCCCAAAATTTCCCCTCTTACACTTTCCAAGGAGCTTTAAACATTTCATTATTACACTTTTAAGTATACAAATATAAAATTGTTCAATGCTCTAACAGACACCTACATCAGCCCAAACCTGTCAGGCTGAATAGAAACTTGTAAAATTTTTGCCATTGGCTGCCTGATGCCTTCTGGGTAGAAGTACGAGCTGAGAAAAACATCCTGTCTCATGCACCAAACACCGTTCTCACTTACAGTCTAACCTTTAAAATTTTAAGTGCACTTCATTTTTTGCTGGATCAGGCTCATGTCTCAAGTCTTTGTTTTCAGGAGATACATCTGCCAGGCAACAAATGAATTGTAGCACAGTAATTGCCTCCCCCCTTCACAGACACAGTCATTTAGACATGAAGATTTCCAGCTTTGAAACTTCTAGACTTGAAGAAGGTCTCACATGTTCAGGAAAAGAGACTCTTTGGGGGAAAAACACAGAGAAACACAAAAAAGCAAAACACCCTATTTTTCACTGAAACAATAAGTTACTGAAACAATAAGTTAATGAAACCTATTAAACAAAAAAATTGGGCTTACACTGGTCTTCCCAGATCTCTGGCTGACATCTGAGGACTATATGTCAGAGGCTGATTTCAATTTTCTCCTTCCAAGCAAAAATAACCCTTTCTGATTGTCATCTTGATAACTTCTGATTCTGAAGCTGGTTCAGAATCAGTTTGAATCACCTGAGAAATAGAGTTCAGCCCTGACTCAGAAACCAGACTAAGGACAGTGATGGAGCAAACCCCCACTGCTGTGTTTCTGTTCTGATCCAGACAGATTCCATTTGGCAAGGGACTGAGCAGAGAGAGGCACTGCTCGGTCAAGTATTTACCTTCTACTGCAGAAAGCCGAAGCTTTCTACATTGAAACAATTAAGATTTACACCTAAACCCTAATTCATTGAGCACTAGGCTAAAATCCTGTTGACTGAGGCTACCATAAACCTGTATTCCACAGTGACTATCGCAGAAGCCTGCAGAATATCACAGTATTACTACGTGGTCTGGGAAATTTCCTACTGCAAAGTGACACCACAGGATTTTTGTAGCAAACTTCAGCTAGATGTGACCTGGTGCCTCCTAGGTGTGAACATACATCTTAGTAAGCTTCCCAAAGTGAACATCTTCCTGTAGCATCTGTACTTAACACACAACACTGGGCAAGGAAAGCACACAATTAAAATCACATTTTGGCCACAACCATGTTCTGGAGCCGCTGACACCACGTCAGTGCAGGGGAAACTGTTGCATGATGACACACCAGCTCCACAATCCACCTAAATATACCACATTGGCCTGTGATTCCTAAAATAAAGCAGCTCCAACAACCCAAAGCACTGCTTAATTTACCACTCTTACCAGTCACTAATCCTACCATTTGAACTACTTGTGCTAATCAGCTACTGTATTAATAGGCATGAGGAAGAAAAAAAAAAACCCACACTGGCTAATTTCATCCTCAGCATTTAAAAAAGGAATACTGAGTCTGTCAGGTAGTTGCACTGAAAATTTACCTCACCACCTGCTGGCTGAAATATTGCTTTTATGGATTTATATTGTATTAAAAGGTCACTGGCTGTTTAAGTCTTAAACAGTTTTAATCATTCTAAAAGTCTCTTAACAGTAAGAAAAGGAAGCTCAGAACAAACAGCAGCAGGGATTCTAATTAAAAGGGCCAATTCATCTAATTTTATTTGGGGTTAATTATTCAGGATTCACTCTCTGATGTGTAAGGAATAGCAATTAGTAATTTTAGTGATTTGAGGAACATTGGAGGTGTAATCAGTTAAAATGAGTGAGTGTTTACAATACAAGATGTTGAATTAGTTTCTCCCAGCTGGAGAACAGGAACATTAGTCCCCTACAGTTCAGGACTATGAATCGCAGTCCTGCTTAAAATACTCTCTTCAAATTAAAAAAAAAAAACCAAACCCCGCCACACGCCAACAATCATCTGGTAATTTTGTTTACTACATGGAAAGTCAATAGGAAATGTGTACCATGGCAGCATACGCATCCTCACCTCCACCTTCGCCCTGCCATCCAACTGTTTAAACTCCTGGGATTCACTGGAAACAATTCCCAGCAATTTTCCTATCTGCACAACTCCAGTCAGACTACCACCCTCTTGCCACACTGCCTTTCACCACAACTGGCTGAGATAATGAAAGAAGCAGCCTGTGAAACTTTGAAATGCTAATTAACCTCCGTGGTTAAATATACAGAGGAAAAATGACCGTGCGATTAACTTAAAACTTCTAGGTACAATTCCTCCTGCAAATGCGAATCCAAAATAGCTCTGCTGGAATTGCTCTGGACTTCTTCCAGTGTTACTAGAGCCAGAATAAGGTACTAAAGCTTTCAGGAGAAGCAGATGAGACTCTGGTGGGGACAGAGGAGCCACGTGGGAGAGTGCCAGTGGGGAGATCCAGCACCAGCTGCTTTGACGTTTGGGTTTGAGCTGAGGCAGCAGGTCAAAAGCCATTTTCTACCCCCTCTCAAGAGGAAACTGGGTTTTTACCACCATTCAGGCATAGCTAGTGGGACTGGAGCTGGACCCCTTGCAAGTTTGTGCCCAAAAGTTTGTGACTGTTAAAAGGAGCGGCACTGGCACACCACGCCAGGCTCACTGCAAGTGACGCAGCTTTTAATGAGCAACTTAATTTAGTACAAACAGACACTTTGTCTTTAGTGTCCTGTATACAGACCTTTCACTCCAGCTCTGGTCACCAGTGCGGGAAATCCCCTCCACCCTGGCGTTCACCTCAGAACTCACTGACCGCCCTCTCAAAACACCCCAAAGGCAGTAATTAGCACAAGAGTAGGAAACAAGGGTTCAGTTCCCCAAATTATGCAAAATCTCAGCTGCTTCATCACAGTGGATGCCCCTCATTGTGAAAACAATGGGCTTTTTGATGAGACTGCACCTCCATTCAGCTGGCAGCTGTAGACACCAAGTGCCATCCTTCCTAGCAAATCCCAGGCAACGCTCCTGCAGCCCCAGTGGTGGCAGGGAGGGACAGGCAGGTACAACCCAGTGCTGGATTGCCCCCACACATGCACATCAGCTGAGCTTCCTACACATCAGGCTTACAATAAGGCACAAAGCCATCGACAAAAGGCTGCATTTTGATCCTTAGCTTCTTTTTCCATATAACTATGGGGCAGAGCACTTCATCTAATGCCCCACACCAACCTCTCTGCCATAGACGTGACTTACAGAAAACACAATGGTCCTTTACTAAAGCTTAGTGAGGGGCTAAAGTTGAACTGATGCAAGAAACAGTCCATGGAACTTCAACAAAAATCTGTGCTAAAATAGAAGGTGGAAGAAGAACCGTAAGATTTAACAAAAAAGCTCTAAGCACTCTTACCTGTCATTGACTTCCTTTAGGACATTGGGGATGCCACTTAATCCCACTGCCTCTGTCCACCAGCATGAAAAGCTTTCCTTTACCTTCTCAGCAGTGTTTATTTGTAGAAGTGAGCATAAAGTTCATTTTACATGTGCAGCAATTAGTACAATGACATCTCACTTTCAGCTGCAGATTCTCAGATCCAAGAACGGAGACAAAAGCAGTTCTGAATGATTTTTTTTTTAAAATGACAGAAACCAGCCTGCTAAGAGGGAGAGATTTCCACACAAACAAGTGAAAATCAGGGCATCTAAGTCAGAAGAGCAAACCCTGTTCTGGAGAGGCAACAGGCTACATTCCCACATACCATCCTTCTCCTCTGAGAGTGAAGGGTCCATGAAACAACTCAATGAGGGAAACATCGCCTCACTCAGAACAAAACTGGAACAGGTTATCTATTTGTTTATTAGATTATGGTGTCGAACTCATTTGTTCATTGCTAAAAGCTTCTGACAAGAGTTGACATATGCATTAATTTACTAAAGAGGGCTGTTGTGAAGGAGTTGAAAAAAATGAGCTACGCCACTGGATTAGGACCTCATTTTCCCTGGCTCCTGCTGCAAAGCACAGTGAAAGTGAGCCTGTTTATTTGGTCAGCCTTCTCCCCTGAGGCAGCAGACAGGGAAGATGGGGACTACATTCTTCAGACACAACCTATCTTATCTTCAACCAAACCCTCTCTGTCCCTAGTGATGAAATATAAAACACTGCACAGATCACAAAAAAAACCCCATCTGTCAGAGCTCTTCACTGGCAAGGGACTTCCTCAAGTTTTGGAAGCTGCAGCCAACAGTTTTAGCAATGTTGGATTTATCTTTGCCTATGCCTGTTTTTGTTTTGTTTTCCCATTTTGGGGGCGAGTTGCAATCTGAGCAGAGGAAATCCATGAGCTGCGCCCTTGGCCTGAGCCTCAGAGTCAGCAGTGGCCTGTGCTGCAGAACATCTGGAAGTGCTGGATCCGTTCTCTTTGCCCAGCATGCAAAGGAGAGGGACAACAAAACCCACTGCCATAAGAACATCATCCCTGGGGGAGGGGGTCAACCTTCCTGCAAAGTGTTCTCTTCACTGAGTCTTCTGCTCCTGGTTTGAGACCGGAGCAAAACCACCAAGTGGGAAATGCAAGTGCAGTGCTGAGATGAGCTGATCAAACAAATCCCCATGGACTGGTTTTCAAACTGGGTCATTCAGTTCCTCCCATCCTCTTTGCCACCCCTCCCTATGTCACACTTAGAAACATACAAACTTGGAAGATGAAAGCAAAATGTGTCTTTGTCAGACGTATCTCAGTTCACTGTTTACACCAATACAAACAGCACTGGCTTTCTTCCTTCCACTGCAGTCAGTCAGTGCTATTGGGGAGCAGAAAAGCATCTAGATTTTCTTTCTGCTAGAAAATTAATTGCCTTCTAAGTCATCGGTGTAATAACTGAATAGTAAATTACATCCTTAATCCCTGAAGATAATTTATGACAAAATTAAATGTTGGATACATAGAATTCACCTCTATCATATTTTGTTCAAAATAAGTAGCTAATGTTCCAAATCCAAATTTTAGTGGTGGACTTGGCAGTGTTAGGTTAATAGCTGGACTTGATGACTTTAAAGATCTTTTCCAACCTAAATAATTCTATGATTCTACCTCCACATATAAATGTATATAAATATATATTTCTATGGAATGGTGGTGGTTTGGTTCCTTTTGCTGGTACCTACTAGAAATGTCCCACATGAGCTGGCTAGAACATGGAACAAAAATGAGATTAAAATCAAAAGAAAATAAAAAAGAAGGAGGGTTGCATCTTGCCCCAGGTAGGAGGTGCAACCTGGAGGTCTCTACATCCTCTCTACTGTACTTCTTGATAACAGAGACAGTAGAGGAGAAAAACAAATGATGCAGACTTTCTCTTCTTTGAGATGAATTGTACCCTAACACACTGATTCACAAGCTTTCTGTACCAAAGACCATTTTCCAACACACCAAAGTTACTATACACACTTATATGTGCAGTTATTGCCACATTTTGAGAAGAAATGCTTTAAAATTTACACTTCTGCATAATTCAGAGAAGTAACTGGTTAGGAAAGAACATGCTAAACTGACTTTTTAGACAAGTAACTACATGCATTTTCCCATATTCCACAAAATCTCCTACTGAGAACCACCCCATTCTCCTTAGTGGTCAGAGCACTGCAGTGGGGAAAATGAGAGAGAGAGCATTTCCATCTAGGATCACCTCAGAATGGGCAAGCAAGAGGTGAGTAACAGAGGTACAAAAAGGACTTCCCAAGGATGAGAATCATATTCCCATTCAGGACACTGATGATAACAGAATTTGCTCCCTAAAGTGACCCAAGCAGACTTCCTGTCCTCAGAACACGAGCAAGGACAAATGGTAGCAGCATGGTACTTGTGCTGATTTTGGGGGAAACGTGGCTCCCACCTTGCACTCCCAGCAGGAATGGCCATGACACTGTACTTACCCAAGCACACACTTTAATCCTCAGACCATTCTGAGAAAGCAGCCAGTCAAACCAGCAGTTTTACTGTAACTCTGCTCGGCATATGGTGCCTCCCTTCCAGAGAAAAAGTATTAGGGTCTGGCACCAGCCCAGAGCAACTGAGAGGGTGCCCTTGCCATAAAACACACCACGCCAAAAGCACAGTCAACTACTTGGTGTAGAGAAACCCGGGTGAGATCACTTCCAGCCTGAATTAAAACTTTTCTATTTAACCAACAGAAAACAAATTACTGAAATATTTGTGGATGTTGTTAAAAGGAATAATGTGGAAGAAAATTAAAATCCTCTGCTACGATTGTGGTTTTGTTTGAAAAGCCAGAGATTTTACTCTTAAAATAAAATGTTGTGGAAAAAAGTGGTAACAAATTGTAGTAACATATTGCTACAGTTTCTAGGCTGGACTTCGGAAATCTTCAGTCTGAAGTTTGGTTTTCCCCCAGAACTGCTATTTGGACAATTTTAGTTAAAGAAAAATTAAAATTAGGCTAGGTGGGGAACCTCTCTTGATTTTCTTTTGTTCTAATTTCTTTTCCAGCTTTGCTGCAGGAGAGTGCAAATCTATCCTTTTCAGATTAATGACTGATCTTCATTCTAAATCCCCACTCCAATATTAATAACCTCTCAGAAAACAATTAAAATGGATATATTGTTTGAGTGTGTGCTCAGGGAGGAAGAGGATAAATCTTCTCTGATGACAAAAGCCTCTGTCATACTTGGAGGGCTGCTGATGCCTGTGGTGATGGACAATGGTTACCCACTGTCACATACACATCTCCTCGTGCTGCCACAAGCACCTGCCTGGAGCAGTGAAGGGGAAGGAGAGAGCGCTTAGCAGCATAGCAGAAGAGGTGATGGTCCATCTCACCACCTAATAAGAACTCCTTCATCAGTGAGGTGGAAAGAGTAGGCCTTTTCCTCCATCAGACGGAAGATGATGCAGGAAGAATGACTTCCAAGTTGACATTATCAGCAAGTGCAAACAGCCAGAGAGACACCAGGCAGGTTCATTGCTTGGAAATTATTTTAATGCACAGAAATGTGTGGTGTGCTGAGGCTTTATGATGAATCACAAAGCCTACATCATCCAGAGTTGCTTATCAGCTCTGAGAATTTTCTAGCCAACACCTCTACCTTCTTCATGAATCACAGCAGAGACAGAAGCATCTCCCCCACGACCTAAGCGGTGCCCTGGAGCTGAGGACTACAATTACTCCTTTGCCTTTTTCCAGCCCCAAGGCAAGCAATGGGAAGGTCGTGGTGCTGCTTGCCAGTGTGGTGTTTTTACAGCATAACAAGAGGAAAGCACATTCGCTGCCCTGGCAAGGGTGCACACAGAGCGACTTAAGGATGCTGAGTTTTCTTAGAGGATGGTCAGAGGGCTGGGAACATCCTTCCTATGAAGACAGGCTTAGTTATTCAGCGTGGAGAAGAGAAGGCTCCAGGAAGAGCTCAGAACTCCTTACAGTATGAAAAGGGGCCTACAGGAAATCTGGGGAGGGACTTTTCACAAGGGCATGTAGTGATAGGACAAGGGGGAATGGCTTTAAACTGAAAGAGAGTATGTTTACATTCAATATATGGAAGAAATTCTTTACTGTGAGGGTGGTGAGGCACTGGCACAACTTGCCTAGAGAGGTTATAGACTCCCCATCCCTAGAAATGCTCCAGGACAGGTTGGATGGGGCTTTGAGCAACCTGGCCTAGTGAATGATGTCCCTGGTTATGGCAGAGGAGGTGGAATAAGATGATCTTTAAGGTCCCTTCCAACCCAAATTCATTTGATGATTCTGTGATATGGTTCTATGACCATCTTCAGCAGCGAGACAAAGTTAAGTCATGGCCCAAGTGTTCTCCTAGAGAAGAACAGAAACCCCCTCCCTTTGGTCATTACATGAAACCCAATAGAAGCAGGTTTTGAAAACTCACACTGCAATTTAGTAACGCATGACTTGCTGCACGCAGTCATCCAAGGTGACTGCTTTATGCAAAAGCAAAGCTCATTCCTAGAGGATTTAAACAATGACAGTCAGATTTCCCTGATGAAAGACACTCAAGTGAGTAACAATTTTATTTAAAGAGAAAACATGGTATTTTCGGGCACCTCGTCTGTCAAGAAAACAAGAAGCAATTGAGAATGCATCTGAGAATGTTCTGAAATTGGCCACTATTTAGATTTCTACACAAAGGACAGATTTTAGATTTAAAAATACAGGCATAACCTAGATTTAAAATCCAGTAACACATCTGGGCAAAACCTAAATGTGGATGGTGATGATCTTTTAAAGAATAGGATTCTCTGCTTTCACAAGATTATGAGATTTACTCCATATCTTTATCAGGCGATACATATCACATCATGTCATGGTGATTAGCATCTTGATTGATTAAAATCTTTAATTCCATTGGATTTAAAAGGCTAATTTAAGAGACACTCATACAAAAGACCAAGACTGGAGCTGATCACAAGCACAGAATGGGACACTATGACTGCAGCACTGGTATCTGCTCCCTTCATTCTTCAAGATGTTGCAGCTAAAATCATCTAGCCAAGAGAGGTAAACAAAGGTGTGTGTCAGGTCAGCCAGCAAAACCTTTCAATGCTCCACAGTCATCATGAGAAAGCAAATAAAACCCACTTTGGCTCTCGTTCACGATATATTTAACATTTGCAAGAGAAAAATCAGATGACTGCTTAAAGCTTGGGATGATGCACGCCATATTCAAGCTACTCTTGAGTTTGAAATGTTTAATGTTTTATGCAGTTTGGAAATGGTTTAAATTCCCTGATGAATTTTTCATGCCCATACACAATTTAGCCTTTATCAAAAAAAATCCCCTTCAATTATGTACTCTGCAGAAATTCTTTGCAAGGATTCTAGACACTTTTTCCCCCCTTTTTTTTTTGTTTACTGTTTTCAGTTTGCTAAGGTCTGTATAACATACCCTCACTCGGATACGCCTTCAGAAGTTATCTGCACTTTACCCTTTGAGCTACTCACAGAAAATCAACTCCACTTTCTGCACCCCCGCCCCCCCGTGACTTTCCTTAACTGTGGAGAAATGGGAAGAGAGAAGAGCACTGGGGTGAGGCTAAAAATTTGCAAACCTTTGGATGGACCCAGCTTTTTGCCGTGACGCACCACGGGGAGCTGTAACTTGGCAGCAGCCGTGGAGCAAAGCCGGGAGAGGGGCATCCTCTGGGCAGCAGAGCTGGCAGCAGGCACGTCATTCCCAGTGCAGGAGATGCGGCAGGAAAACAAGCCTAATTAGAGCACTGCCATGTGCCAGCTATTCTTGGAGGCAGAACAGCCCCTCAGGAGCTGTTGCAGGAGAGCGAAGCAAGGACAGCCCTCAGACCACCCCAGCCCACGTCAGAGGCATCCCCAGGAACACAGAGCCATCGTCCCCTGCTCTGTCCTGCCCTGCAGCCCAGGCTGAAGGCACCGAGCCGCTGCTGCTTTTGTGTTTTGAACACCTTCGTTATGCTGAGTACACATCCCCTAAGGTTCCTGGAATATTAACATAAGCCACCCACAAATATTATTTTAAAGAAGTGATTCCCAGAGTCCTCCTATTTTTGGAGAAGCATCTTAAAAAAGCTTCCCTAATATACTGGAACAGGCCCCATACTATCTCTTCATGAAAGGAATCCAACTTCAACGCTTCTAAATTCACTGGTAAGCAGTTCAGACTTCCTTTTATATTGTAAGATTTCCTTCCCATAAGACACAAGATATACTGCCTCAAGGGAGAAACAGCTTTATGAAGAGGAAGCTACATGTGCCAGAATTGTTCTCCTCCATTATCTACAACATCTTTTCTCCCTCCCATTGTTTTAATAAAGTTGGTCACCAGAAGAACCTGCAGCAAAAATGCCAATACCCTCAGCAGAATATCTACCTGCCAAGAGCCCCAAAGCACATTTGGTGTTCTGCAGCCTTTCTGATGCTCAGAAAACCTGTTTTCTATGCATGCCACATATGCAGTGCTGATAGAAATGTGACTTTGCTAACAAGACTTACTTTTGGCTGTTCCCACCAGAAAAACGTTTGAGGAATGGATGGCTCACCAGTAATCTCCCACCTACATGTATTTTTGTAGCATTTCATCGAATAGAAGGACGAAAAGGAAAAAACCTCAATCAGCCAAACAAAAAAAAAAAAAAAAAAACCCACAGAGAGAGAGGAAACACATTCAGTGGCAATCAGCATTACAGAGAAGAAAAAAAAAATTAAAAATCTGCTGTCTGATGTTCCTACATGTGATCCAGAGAAACATTCCCCTCCTGCACACACGTGCTTGCATGCAGCAGGGGCTCAGTTACACTCTGAAGTTCAAGTGCATTCTTAAATGTTATGTCCCAGGGGCCTTCACAAAGCATGTATCAAATTAGGCATTTGCTGGAATGCTTTGCTAAGCAAAAGAATCAGTTTAAGTACTTTCCCCAAAGATTCTGCCGAAATGAGGCTAAATGGTTGAAGTGGTAGCTCTCAGGAGATCCCCAATTCTTCCCTGAAGCATTCATTTGCTAGGATTTCCCTCTTGTACATTCAGCTTTGGGGAATCGCTATGGGAAACTGAGAGCAGGGAATTCTCAGTGTTAGAAATGACAGTATTGCCCAGGGTAGCTAAAGTAACCACAAATCCCTCCCCGCTGATTCAGATCCCACCAGGGCCACTGACATCTCTTCAATTTCCATTAAAAATCTCCTCTAGAGGGTATAATCTCCCCAAATTTCAGCAGAGGGAAATCCAGGGTTCCCTCAAATCAGAATCCACTTTATTTGGGACAAAAGGAATCTGCTCTCAGGAGGACTGGAGTTGCTAAAAATAAGCAAATATTCCCAGTTTCTGCACTCCTCTCCCTGAAGTGAAATGATCAAGAGGATTAATTTTAGAGTATGTACAGTTTTTATGTGAAAAAACCCAAGCTGCATCTTAGCTTTTAAGCAAAGACCAGATGGAAAGTCTATCATTAGAAATGCCAAAGGGAGAATACACTCAAAGTTCGCTTCAGGATGGAAAGGTCATTTCTAGTCATCCTTGTTTTAAATGTTCTCAGAAGCACTCAAGCTTTTTGTAATAAGATGGCTTTCTTTTAGTTTATCAACTTGATTTCCTTCAAAATAAAATATAAAAAGATCTCCAAAACAAAACAAAAATCACCAAACAATACAAGACAGAAACTTTAAAGGCAGGCGCCAGCTCTCTTTTTTTCCTCTCCAGAGCAAAAGAGTCATTAAATTTTTAATGAATTATTGTTTAGTTGACAAGAAACGCCACAAAAATGACCTGCTGATTCCACCCAGGGGTGTTTACTTAGAGCTTCACAGGGAGATCTATGAGACGACAGGCAACAGACGACATGTCAATGGAGGCTGAGAGGCAACGCTTCGTCCATCACGTACCAATGTCGATGAAGAACAGGTCAAGATGATGAGAAATGGATCAGGTTTCTCCACTATGTTCAAAGCAGCATCCCAAGCCCCCAGGGAAGGCCATGTGCCATACAAATCCACCAGCCCACCTGCATTGAAAGCACCATGCTACTGGTTCTAAGATCTGAGCAGTTCAGTAAGGACCCCCTTAGGGATTAAGACGCTTTCTTAACGTTGCTAGCACACACAGGATGACTAGGAAGTGACAAAATTGTGATCAGTGACATTCACTGGAGTCATCAGGGTGACCTGACGATAACGCAGTGCTTCCAGCTTTTCTCCACTTGCTAACTCATATGAGAGCTACAAACACACAGCTCCCACTGAAATTCCAGCAGTCCCTGATCTCCACATGCCAGCCAACTGTGTAACAAGCCCCCGACCATGAAGATCAGCCCACAGCTGAAGTACATGATGTGAACAAACACCCTGGGACACAGCTTCCAAACCTTAACAGGAAAATATTTAATCAAAGGCAGAAAACTCCATTCTCCTGTTTTCCAACAAATATTTTAAAAGTACATCGATAAGGCGATATAACATCGACATTTTCACAGTAAACACATTTGTGTCCCTGTGTAGATTATTCCCAATAAAAACTGGAGCTACTGGCTAAAGCTAGAAGTGTTTCTTTTCCTTGCAGGCTGTGCCTTTTCTCAGTTCTAGTGGACCACCTCTGATAAGAAGTATCTGGCTTCAGGTCTTCCTCTATACAAATCCTCTCAGAGGAGCCATTGCTGGTCTAACTGAGCAGCAACTGGGCTGTGCAAGTGTCAGAGGGAAATGTGCCCTGTGGTACCACTGAATGAGGGACAACCAGACAAAACCAAGATTCCATTCTCAAAACAGCATGCTAAAGCACTGGGAGCAGCAAACAAATGCTTTGTTGTTTCTTGGCCACTTGCAAATGGTGATTATTCCATATGAAATAATTAACAAACAAGGACAGAATCCTCCAAGCTCTCTTTAGAAATCTTCTTTTCAAAACACACCCTCATTTTAATCATTTACCGTTTGCAATAAAGAAGAAAAAACAAGGAGGTACGAAATCTGACACAATCAAACCTTCCCTAGTTCCCACAGATAGACATACACTTCCTTCCAATAGTCTTGACTAATCATTTTAATAAGTATTGAAAAGATTTCGCAATTAAATGCTTAGAGAAGTAAGATGCATCTTCCTGCTCCTTCTGATGCCTCATGAGTTTTCCAGCCCCTCTCATAACGAGCTTTCATTACTCTGGGCATGATGGAGCCAGAACTGCTACAAGAGAAAGCTCTGATTTCAGTTTCATCTCAATCACTGTCCAAATGCCCAGAAACTTCTTCACAGCTCTTGGATCACAGGGGAAAAAAAAAGCCAAAAAAAAACCAAAAAAAAAAAGGGGCGTTTGAGTTGTAAGATCAGAATACATTTTCTGGACAGGTTTGACAGAAAAAAAAATCCTCTGGGCTTAGTAAACTAAGCATATTTGGTCAAGTAGCAGCACATGAAATAGACGGGGAGCCTCACAATGCCCTTCCTGCAGCCCCACATTTGTGGTGACAACTGCACTTTGCTCTGATGAAAAGTGACCTTTAGGCCCTGACATTTAGGTCCAGATTCTCCAACTTGTGTCACCTCCGCCTCCAGTTTCACAGGTCGAATTCGCAGCACTTTAAATAGTTGGCAACATTCATCAAACATGAGCCCATGTCTTGCCCAACAGAGTCTTAAAATGGAATATTCCCGCTCCACAGTCCCATGCCATGCTGGATGGTCAACTTACACGAGGTACTGGATGTGCCATATCTCTTTGGAAAATCAACATACCAAGCGAAAGCTCATCTCCCAAAATAGTCACACTGCTACTTTATTTCTCCTTTATTTGTTTCCCTACTGCAGTTACAAAACACATTCTCACTGGGGCAAAAGGGATCATTAGCCAGAGCACTTCTGGATGCAAAGAGGCAGTGCTAAATGTGCACAAGAAACAGGAATATTAGATTGGTCTTCCCGCGTGAGAAGGCATAAAAAGGCAAATGGACCCTCCATTAGCTTGTCTCCATGATATCTCAGGAAAACACCATATACTCAGAATGGAATCATGGTGATTCAGAGATTTCTTGTCTAAAAAGTCCAACTCTGATCACAGGGAAATATCTCAGCTGTGGTCATGCATCACATCCCTTGTGTTGGATTAGCTGTTAAATTTAAAGTATTTTCTGTGTATCCAATAAGAATGATTTACTGGCACGGAGAAATGTTTTCAATATCATGAGTTTTCAGGTTCAGCCAAACCAATTGTTCCTGCAGCTAAATCTGAAAGACTCTTGGCCCTAATGAGGGATGTAAACAGTTGAACAAAACCTAGAGATCTGACAGCTGGAGATCCACCAGCCCAACCTCCTCCTTCTGCCACAAGGACATCTCTCCCTCTTGAGGGCCTGTGTCCCATTTTTACACACACAGGCTGAGCGCCGGATGCACCAAGAGAAGTCGGTCAAGTATTCTCCTGTTACAAACCCAACTGAAATTTCGGCTGTAGAAAAAGGTTACAGTGTCAGACTCTGCAGGATCATTGTTGGCAGGGATGGGTTAACAAGAAGAGATCAATTATGAATTTAATTAAAATCTAAAGCACTGAATGGACTAAGCAGAAGATGAGGAAGATACTGCAATACTTCATGCATTATCTGGTACGACTGCACAGTATCCCATCCATGCTGATACCAGAGGAGATGCAGTCCAGCTGTGATTTTACCCAACTCACACTTCCCTCATGTGTTGCCTCTTGTCTTTATAAATTGATTTTTACGTAAGACAGCTGTGTCAGACCTGAGCTCCCAGTGTAATTTTCCCTCTATGCCTGCAGAATTAATTCAGTCAGCCAGGTTCTATTTCTCCTTGGGCACCACACAAAGAATTACGAATGGCTCTATTTGTGCCCAGCTGGTACAAAAGTGATGTCAAAAGTGTAACGGGAAGGAAGAAAGGACCCAATTACAAAAGCAAGGTCTATGGGATAATCTTGGTCCCAGGACAGTGAGATATGGCAATTAGGAACATCTCATCTATCTGTCAGTTGGGGTCATTCGATGAGCTTGTTATCGAGAGGAAAGGTGGCACCTCGAAATACCAATTACAACTTTCCAGACTCAAACTGTGCTTCAGCCTCTTCTGCCCTCTGTGCCATCGTCTCTAACATGACAGGAAGGTCAGAATGGGCAACAGGAACTCAGTTTTCAAGAAGGAGCCCAATTGTACTGCAGATTAACAAGCAATTAGCAGTTTTGCAGAAGTTGTTCGCTCTGGCTGGGGAGCTGCCAGGCTGTGCTGAGGAAGTGCATGGTGTTGACTTCCCAAACTGAGTCACTTCTGTAAGCCCTGGGGTGGTATTTATAGAGTTGGGGGAAAATTTCCAGGAAACATCACTTACTGGTACTCACAAAAATAGCAAAGAAAGTCTTCAATTACTAAACTTTTAAGGAAGAAAGTCTTTCTTTTTTATGACAAGACAGCAAAGCAGCACCCTCTATGATTTCCCTGGAAGAAGTCACAACTAATAGTGTTCCTTATCTCACTTTTCTTTGACATTAGTAGATGTTGCTCCCAAGATATTCACTCGGTACAGCTGCAAGGTTCAGGTTTTTTCTCCTCTCTTCTACAGATTATTTCCAGGATAAGACGTTGAATCCTTGTCTCCAAAAACCTTAGCAAGACTTGAATAAACCCAGGTACCAACACCAACTCAACCACAGCAGTCCACAGGATAATGAACCTTTTACTCAACTGTCCAGGATCCTGATGCGGGGGAATGGCTGTATCCTTCAGTAAACCACATGAATCTGCAAGTAGACCTGTTACTGATAGTCAAACTATGACCTGCAGAGGTGAGCTGGTCCTCCTGCCCTGGTATCACAGAGTACACAAAAGCAGAGGAAGGGCAGAGACTAATAGCTGGATCAGTGCCTGTTCCCCTCCACACATGCAACAGTGCCCTTACGGCTCCTCAAAGCCAGGGACTAAGCCAGGCTTTCAGAAACATTTTGTCCCTGCAACAGTTTTAAGGATGCAAACACAAATCTGGGCACTCTCAACCATTTTAGAGTACTTCCCTTTCTTTCCATTCAACACACACAGACTTACGCTCTTGCTTAGCAAGGGTGGGCAGACCATGCCAGGCTGGGTCCCCTTCCCTAAGCAGCCAGCACACCCCATTGGGGAGGATGCAGACTAGCTGACCACAGAAGTGCTACTTTTGGAATGAAAAAGAAATTTTTTAAAGTATAAGATCCAAGCAAATAAACTTGTCCCCATCCCATACACAAACTGCAAATGCTTTAATTTATTACTATGACTTCCAGACTGCTCCTACCACTGCCCTCCCTCTGAGACAGGGGGCCAACTTTGGCCAAATGGTCTTTCAGAAGGCTTCAGAGATGTTTCCCTGCATGTCTTACACATACCAGTAGCTTAAATGAGGATAAAAACCCCAGGATAACGAGAAAAAGGCTGCTGTCAGGAACTCAACCAGTACCTGCTCGGCCCGGCCTCTCAGCCGGGCTCTCCTGGCACAGCCACAGGGAGGGCAGGGGGGGTCCAGCTCTCTGCCAAGCTATCAGTCATCACAGCACACAGGCTGTGACACTCATGAGACATGACACCCTGTGCAATGCAATGGAGACCCAACAAGTTTGTTTTGCACATGCCACTGCAGCGTTGGCAGATACAGCAACGTGCTTTGGCTCGCACTGACATGGGAAGCATTCAAAGCACTCGTGCAGAGATAAGAGGCTCCCTTCGTCTCCTGCCTGAGACACACTGACCTCCCCTCCCTCCCTTCTCCTTGGTATTGTCAAAAATACAAAAATCAGTCCCTTATGTTTTCAAAATGTCTCTGTTTCACAAGGTTCTCCCCCTTTTTTTTCTGAGGCCAATTAAAAATAAAAGTTTACCAGAAAGACAACACCAAAAAAAAAAAGCGTCTGATACCATTGGATCCAGCCTGTAAGGATCTCACACATAAAAGAATTATGTCCCTGAGCACTTTCCAACAGACTTTCAGAAAATTTCATCTTTCTACTTCCCTGGCTGGATAGTCTGTTTGAGTAATTTTCTCTTTCTCCTGGGGCTGGTTGCTAAGAGACGCGCTATTACTTCTCCCTCTCTTATGACCCGATTACTGTGATCAGCAAAGACAGCGTGCAGACAACAGCCTGACACGGCTCATACAAGAACATCAGGCTCGTTACAAAATGATGGACTGTATTAACACTCCACAGCCCCTCTGCTCGCCATGGCCTTTGGAGAGTCTCCAGGCACAACTGGGGGCTTTTACTTCCCCAGCTTCTGAAGTGCACGTTCAAACATTTTAAATCACAGGACTGGGAAGGGAGAAGAATGGACTTTTACCTCCTGTGCTTCACTGTCTGACAGCCAGAATGGTGTTAATGGATCCTCACTGAGCAACCTTCCTTTTCTTACCCTTACCGAGAAGTGGCCTAGGAACTATGATTATTCCTTTTCACTCTCTTGAAAAATAAACTTTGCAAATATACAGCACGGTTGGGTCAGAACATTCCCTTGAAGGGTCTGACAGCATGTTGTAAAGCTGATCATGGCACTTGAGAGGCTAAGAGGTGACCTGGTCCTGCAAAGAGCTGAGATGGATTGCTCTGGATAAGGAAAGCAGCTGCAAATAGATCCAACTCTAGGTGTCCAGCGGTCCCAAGGAAGCTACTGGGATACCCAACAGGCTCTCAGCAGTTCATGGAGAAGCAGCCACAGCCTGGCACTGTGTCCTCTGCAAAAAAGAACAGGGAATGGAGCCAGTGGAGGAGATAGGAAACTTGGAGCACAGATTGGGAGCTCGCACTGGGGTGTACATGGGGCAAAAAAGTAAGGAAAGTTGATTTTGTTGATGTTATTACCAAAGAACTGGTCTTCTAAGGGTGGGGGCACCTCAGAGACCATCAGTCTTAGGCAAGAATTCAACCCTCATCACATTCACTTCTTACAAGATAAATTTCAAACTTCTATACTTTCTTCTATTAAACCTACTTTTGAAATACTGTGTTTACCCACACTGTTTTGGTACCATTTTCATACTCTTGAGGGCCTCCTCTCCTCCCACCAGCTCACTCAGGGCAACTCCTGTGGCAGGACCCCTGGGCAGACCCTCATACCACTGGCAGGGCAGAGTATTCAGAAACACCAGTTGATAAAACTTCTCAAGTGGGCCTTGTAACAGAGATGACCCAGAGCACAGGTTCGTTCCTCATCTCCATGTCATTTCCCATAAATTCAATGCTTGGCACAACAAATGCCAGTTTCATGACAGTGCAATTTCTACGCACCAGCCCTTAAGACCAGGCTTGGCTTTATGACTTGGGTCATGTCTAGACAAAACCAAAACCTTTCCTTAGTCATTGTCATCACAGGAATTAAGAGCTGGAAGAGACATGTGAGTCTTTTGCACTTCAGCTCCTCAAATAGTTTGGGTAAATCCCCAGCCGAGCCCCTGGAGCATGCCTGCACTTTCTTCCACGGCTGTGACTTCGCAGTGTGCGTGCTGGTTAAAGAAGAAGACAGAAGGGGAATTTTCAGACAGTGGGAAACTAACTCACTGCTTATTAGGAACTAGAGCAGATCCCTGCTCATCTCCTGCAAAATCACCCTCGCCAGGCCAAGCAGAGCCACAGGACTCTCAGTCCTGCTCACAGACCCTCAATTCCTGTGCCAAGTCCATCTAAACACGCTTTGCTTCGCAACAAACATTTCAGGCCTTGTATACTCCATCCAAATTGTAATTGTGTAGGATTCACTGCCAGAAATGCCTACTCTTTGGCCACAAGCACAGCTTCTGTGGCTTCAAGAGCTGCTCATTCATTCTTCCAACCTTTTATTACACTGACCTGTAATATAATCCAATAGACATTTACTGGTTGCTCTGATATAGCAGGACTCAGCCTGGCAAAATAAAAAAGCTGTAGGCAGAGAAAAGGAAAAGCATACATAAAATCCTTTACTATAATGGTTAGTTTTCAGTGTGTAGAAGAGCAGCATTGTGTGAAGCAGGGCAAAAAAATAAAAAAAATATTACTCGGCTGTTAACTGTCCCATAACAATTGTTATTATTTAACAGACTAGCATCTGGAGGATGTTAACATTTCAGATTAAAATAAAAGGGACAAGTGCTGCCTTCTTGAATTCAAGCTATTTCTGCATTAGCATTTCTCTCTTGCTTTGACTGGGCACCACAGCCCTGTAAAACAACATAAAGGACAAACATTATCTTTTTACCAGAATGTTTGATATGGTCGATGACAGATGTTTGCAATTCAAGTTATAAAATGATGGTTCCTTTCCATTTCAGTGTGTCAGAAATGTCTTTTCTTTCTCTTTTTCCCTTCCCTTTTTTGCCCTTTTTCTTTATTCTACCAAAACTATTGTGGTTCACAGAACAGGCCACTGCTAAGATGAATCACTATTCGATGTCTGAAATAATGAAGTGGAAAAATTAAATATAGTATCTTGGAAGAACAAACAGACAGGAGAAAAAGAAAATGAGAAAAAATAGTCAAGGCACAAAAAAATTAAGATTCTACCTGCTGAGAAGTGCAATGTTTGCTTTATGATACCAAATAACTGAGAAAATACAAGCTCAGTCACCAGAATGAAACCCAAGGCTAGGCACTACTTCTAGTAGTTCCCAAATAAGAGGCAATGTGTTCCAGAGCCTGTGAAAATTTAATATTTGTAATTCTAACAAAACACAGTCAGAATACTTAATAAAACCTGGTGGCTTGACTTGACATTTTGTGAACTACAGATAAGTATACTGGTTCAATAAGAGTTTTTATGTACTTGGTTTATGCTGCATTTTTCCCAGGGCCTTTTTCTGAGCTGGTATTTCAAAAAAGAAAATGCTCATCCTGAGAGCAAAGCCAAGACACAGTTCTACGGATTCGTGTCTGGCAAAAAAAAAAAAAAAAAAAAAAAAAAAAAAAAAAAAAAAAAAAAGCAGATGCAGACACTGTTTTCCAGCACAACAACTTTTGGGATGACTGCTATCAAGCCAGAAGGCCTCACACAGAGCCAGTTTATTCACACTGGTGAGAATCACAGGTCCTGACACTGGTCACTGTGCTGTAGACAACTGGGCGAAAATCCCTATCCCCGTAACTCAGAAGTTATTGAGTGGAGCGACGCTGCCCGGGCACAAAGGCACCAGCTTGGTCTCACGCCTCTTCAACATGGCCCAGCTTGCTCAGGGCAGTTTAAACCCAGTTTTATACAAATGAGAACCACCACTCATTTCCAACTGGTTTCACTTGGCTCTCAACCAATGGGAGAGAGGATGTCCTTAGAGAGAAATCAATGGACACTTCCAAAAGGCTGCCCCGAACGGGTTCACAGCTACTCCTTAACAAGGAACCCCCGCCTTCTCACACGTTCTGTGGTGTTCAGGGGCTTTGTTTGTGCTTTAAATGCTCTTGTGTGAAGGTAGCAAGCCCACCACCAAGAGGCCTGGAGCCTCAAGATCATTTTCACTGGCTGCATTTTGTAAGAGCCTCTGGATGATGCAGTTCTGACACTAATGAATAAAGTATTGCTTCATCTGCTGCATCTCATTCAGCACAAGAAACACATGGAAAAACGAGGGAAGGATTAAGAAAGACTTTAAAAGTTTATAATATGCACTTTAAAAAAGCTTTTTCTAAGAAACAAGCACTAGCATAGGAGCTGTGCTTAGGCACAGTCAGGATGATTTGCCACAGTAAGGTCACCTCTTTATTCACACCACATTTTTCAACTCCATGAGCTCAGTCCTTTGAGGGACAGGACCACAGCATCCATTGCAATTCATGGGACCAGAAAAGCGTTAGAGTACTTCTCAGCCTATCTTTTGGTCCTACCACTGGGACACTACCTCCCCAATGAAGCATCAATGACTTTTTTTTCAGCTGGTGGCAGAGATGAGGAGCAAGAGAGGGACCAGCAGGTCCCACTGGAAATACTCTGGTACTCACAGGACTCAATTCAGAGTAACAACATGTTCCCATGCCTCATCTGGGCAGCAGCAATGGTCCACAGGTGTAACTCCTAACATGTGCAAGACAGCCAGCTCCTGCTGCCTATCCAGTTCTGGATAATTGCATTATCTCATGTTAGAGTTCAACAATGCACACACAAAACCAACAGGAGCACAGCTGAGACAGCTCACTGTGCCTGCACCCAGCCGCCCTCCAACAACCAGCACAGCACTGCAGAAGCTCCTGAGATACTCCTCTGTCTCTCAGCCAACACCACCTTTCCACTAGCGAGAACTCCTCCTGCTATGGAACAGACCCAGCACAGACAACCAGGAAAAAAACCCAAAACAACCACAGAATCTTTCAGGTCAGCCTGAATTTATTCTTTCAGGACTCTCAATACAAGTAATGAATAGACTCTGGACCTTGTTGGCTTCTATGAACTGTCAAAGACTGCAGAGCAGGGAACAGCACAGCTACAACACAGGGTGTCTAGTCCAATAAATCCATACCCAAGCTTCAAAAATTAAGACAGAGCTACTGATAGCAGCTGCTGTAAACAAAACCCACTAGGTACATCTGCCTGGAAAAAAATAAAACGTCAACAGCAAAACAACAAACAGCCTGAGTTCATGCTCCCAGTCCCCTACAGACATAGCAGAACATAACTTGCCAGTGCTCAAAAGCCTCCACACACATGACGAAGAGGAGGGCACAGAGTCAAGCTCTGGGAAACCCAGATCAGCTGGGTTCAAGAACACACACTGGTGTCCACGACATAGCCTTGCCCTGGAGCTGGTCCTGCTGATTTGCCTTGTCTCATGAGTCATTTGCCCACTCCTCCAACCGAGGTAAATGGAAGGAGATGGTTTTTAAAAAAAGTAATTAAAACCTCAAAGACCTTCACATGAGACCGGTTGTTCACCATATCTGAAAGGTGCCCAAGGAAAAGAAGGAGACTCAACTTGCTTTGAGTCTCATCCCATCATTTAGTTTCCACTATTAAATCCATATTAACCGTTTCTGCAGATACTGTATTCACCAAGGATGGCAATTACAAGGAAAGATATCAGCACTAATAAATACTGAATTTAGAAGTACCCAAGAGCATAAACTAAAGTGGCTAATTTTGTAAAGCATGTCCTGAGAGCCCCAGAGTGTGACAGAGAAGCACCTCCAAGCACTGGGCAGCCCCACAAAAGGAATGACTGCCCTGAGAGGGTGCTGCCTGCACATCTCTTTCTGACCAGGGCTGGCACTGCAGCATCTCATTCTCAGGCAGCTTGAGAAAAACACATGGTCCTGCTCATATGAACAAAAGACATTGCAAAAATATGTCAGATTTGTTTTTTTGGGAGTGGAAAGAGTCATATTTGCAGGAGCAGGAGACCTCCTGGGAGCCATGCAATGATCTGGCACTTCCCAGCAGGCAAGGATGGACTCATATCCTTCCCTACCACCACAAAATCATCCTTCAAGTGACTGCACACAGTGGCAGAGGAGGTGTATTCAATCCCCAGGGAGCTGCCCTAGTGCTCACAAATGCTGGGCTGGATAGCCCAATCCTGCAATCCCACTGAGCCTCCCCAGCTCACCACTGTGCTCCACCTGTTTCAGCATCGTCTTGTTTCTGCTGGACTCGCAGAGCTTTATTTGGAGGCAAGGGGGAAAGAACTTCTGTGGTTACCAAAACAAGATTCAAACCAAAAGGATCCTAACCAAAAGGCTACTCACACTGCAAAGTTTGTCACTCACTGCTCCCAAGCCATCCAGTGGCCCTGAGTCAGGCTCTTCTGAGTACCTCTGACTGACAATAGATTTTTAAATGTTTCTGAAGCCCCCGATTCTGGCCTTACAACTCCCAGTGCCACCCCAGCAGCACCAGCCCCACGGTAGCAGGCACAAAGCCAGCAGATCAGCTATCACCAACCTCACCCCACACCAGATGCCTCCTTAGTCTGCCCTGCAGGGTGAGGCCCCATTTTCTGGAACTAAGGCCAAGATGGAATTTGCTTCATCTGCAAGCTATAAATCCTTTCCATCTTCCTGAGCCCGGCATAGATGGGAACAGCTGTGTGGCACTGTTTCCCTAAGGCTCCAGATCTGCTGAAGATGCTGAAATACCAATTAAAGTCTCAAAGCTGGAGAGCAAGAGAGAAGTAAGTGGCAGGGAAAGAAGGAAGGGCAACCACAGAAAGGTTTGGATTGGAAAGACCTTGAAAAATAATCCAATCCAAAGCCCCTGCCATCAGCTGGCATATCTTTCACCAGATCAGGTAGCCCAAATGTCCAGCCTGACCCTGAGCACTTTAAATGATGGGGCATCCAATGCTTTTAAAGGAAACAAAATTAATACCAACTCCTCAGAAAAAATATATTAGTTTCTTTAAGAGATTTTTCGTGTAGGACAAAACTCATTGTGCACACTGCCGGACGGGGTCTGCTGAGGAAAAGAGGGAGGGGGCAGGCAACACCAAACACATGGGCATGGAGAAAGAAGCCAAATATGTAAGAAGCAGACTGTCAGGATCCATGGCTGGTTGATGCCTCATTCATCTCAGGACTCCTCCCAGCATGAAGAGAAGATGCTCTCAAACTTCAAACACACCTAGCTCCATCCAAGGACCACTCCTGACCCCAGTTAAACTCTCAGAGCTACTGCTCACATGTCTGGACATCTAATTTTGATTTCCAGCCTAATTCCTCAGAGCTACACTTGCTTCCAAGGTACAGTTGTTCACCTTGTACATAAACATCTTTCCCAAGCTTGAACAGTTCTCCTCTCTGTGTGGGGTAAATACAGAGTTCTGTAAGATGATGAGCACCAGCACTTCCCAGGAACTGTGGTGCTCACACCTCCCAGGATCAGGCAAGGTTAATCCCCTGCAAACCATCACAGTGGGGAGTGGCAGCACTACATCCTCCAAAAACCCAGCCCAGACCACAGCAGGTGTTTGTAGGACCTATAAAAACAGCTGTGCCTGCTTCATGGGCTGGCTGCACGGCACAGACCTGTGCAGAATGCTAAGCAGAGCTGGGGTCTTATTGATGATGATTGCAATTATGATCATTACTTCTACCACTACTGCAGTCATACCTAGGGGCCCCCAAACAGACCCCTGCAAGAGCAAGGCACAGTCTCTGCTTCGATGGTCCACAAATCTGGTCTGAAACAAGCTGCAGCAACTCAGAATGGCAAACAGCAAAGAGGGGGCCTGGCAGCACCAGGAAAATTGCTCCTTTACTGGTCTAAACACATGCCTTGAGTGCTTCAAGTCACAGTAAAATGCTTCTGGTTTATAAACTGTTGGCTGTTGCCATTTCACTTTTTTCAGTCATGTAACTATTTCTAACCTCTCTTAAAGTTCCATGAAGTAGCTTTTAATCAGCACCTTCTGTCTGAGTTTTGTGCAGGTACCAGGAAATAAAAAATAAAATCAAAGTCAAGGTGAGACCAAGGAAATGCTTTGGTGGGAGATGGGAAGGAGAGGGGGGTACACACAGCACTTGCTCCACAGCCTGTCTCTCCAGTGTCTTTTTCCCTCCACTTTTAATACGATCAAGAAATAAAACCACAAATGTGACCTGCTGGACAGACCCTCTACATGCAAGCAACACACCTACAAAATAATAGTAAGAAACACAAAGCCTGAGGATGCATATTCTTGAATGTTAAAAGCAACAAGCTGAAGAAATTACCAGGAACAGAACTTGCCAGTCTCCCAGAGAGATTCCGGATACTACAAAGGCTGCAGGGAGCCAACTCCAGTGACAGTGCTGGGGCAGGCAAGGCTGTGATTGCAGCCACTCCCTGACCCACAGCAGCCTCAGGACAGCCCTTCCCCAGAGCAGTGCTGTTGCTCCCACTCATCTCCAGCAAAAGGATGCATGGGAAGCCCATGTGCCTCCAGATAAGCAGCTTTGGCAGGGTGGGAAGGATGAAAACATATCAGGGTGCAAAGGGATGCTGCTGCTCCCCCACCTACACACTCACAGCTAACCAGGTGGGAAAGACCTGTGTCCAACAGAGGACAAATTTAGGCAGAATGACAGTGCCCCAGTAAGCAGGGAACCAGTGGGGCCTGGAGCCATCTCCCAGGCTGAATTATTGCTGCAAGAATCAGAGAGGTCACTGAAAAAACAATTAGGGAGCCTGGAAGAGATAAGGGATCCATAGAAAGTGAATGAAGCACATTGGCCTAAATATTTCTCACTGCCCCCCGACCCCTCGCCTGCCAGATCCCAGAAGCCTCATGTTCTCAGGGTTATATATGGATGGGCAATGGCTTTGCATGGGCTGCTGACAGCGACCAGCAGCATGTCACTTCTGAAAGTGGATTAGCTTAAGCTGCAGGCATGTTGTCACATCACTAAGCCTATCCCTGACCAGGTCTTGGCCAACCCTTAGCTCTTCCAGGTCTGTCAGATAATGATGGGATCTCTAAAATCCCAGCATCAGACAAGGCAAGGGACTGGCACTGACAAAGTCCCCTAGGAGCTCCTGTCTGTCTCCCGGCTTCCAGCAGGCCCAGAGGTCCTGACTGCTTGCAAGACCAGGTACTCTGAGTTGCATGAGAAATGTTTGAGTGTCTTGTGTCCCCTTCCCAGCCTGCAGTGCCTGCTCTGCTCTTTGGGAAAACCTCCTTCCCCAAATGGCAAGAAACATAGAATTTTTTTAGAAGGTGGTAATGTTCCTGAGTCACATATAATCAGACCTACAATCACTAAAGCACTGACAATTAAGACATACTGACCTTTTTCACACATAAAATACTGACTGATCAAGAACAGATTTCCTAAGAAAAAAAAGGTTCATTTTCCATTATTATTTTTAATTGCAAGAGAATTGGAAAAATAAGAATTTCCACTTGACTTGAAGGTGACATTTTCTTTGCATTTCAGAAAAGGATTATTTTTTACTTTTTAAATTCCAAATGTCTTTCTCTTCCTATTTCTCACTAAGTTTTGTTACTGAAGGCAGCAGAACAGGTGCATACGACTTCGCTTTTCCCCCTCCAACACATTTTCTTTTTTCGCTCTGAATTCTCCGAAGTTAGAGCAGCAGAGGAAAAAAAATCAAAACACTCATCAGGCTTTTCCAACTTTCCTATAAAATGTCCTTAACTTTAGAAAATCACTCAAGTGTTAAGATTTAATAGGCTGCTTTGTTTTTCTTTCTATTTTCCATTACTCTGTAGTCTTCCTGAAAATGCATACGCTTTCAAAAGATAGAGCAGAAAGAGGAAAACATATACAGGTGATATTTATCTTATTGTACTCAACACAAAAGAGGAAAAAGTGGTGAAGGAACAATGCAGAGCATCCAAAACCAAATACAAAAGCTGGTTTGGCAATTTTCTTGAATACAACTGAGCTTTTCTTCGGAGAAAGGTTGGAGAAGAGGAGGGGAAGAACTTCCCCCCATTTCTCTCTATAATAAATCACCAGGGGCAGAAATGTCATGCTCTGCCAAGACATCTACCACTCTCTCCTAAAATCCTTGGCCTTCACCTTGTTTCTGCTGCAGCTCCATCACAAACTCTCCATTGTCAGCCAGGGGCATCCCAGGTGCTCCAGCTTGCAGGTTCCCAGTTGCAAGTTCCAGAGGTGCTCCCAGCCATGCATTCCTGCTACTGGGAACTCCCTCCCTCCATGTGTCCACAAGCCAGGAACCCAAATCCCACGCTTGCTGTTCAACTACATCAAGACAGGAGAACTTTCACAGCAAGAAGCAGAGGATGGCTGACACACAGTGACTGGCAGGCATTTGTTTTGCTGACATAACAGCTCCAGAGGCCATTGCTATGGTCATGTAAATATCCTCCCAATTATTTCATATTCAAGAGTGTTCCACAGTAGAGAGAAAGAACAAAAGTATAACAATCCAGCCAGCAGACTGGAGAAGAACACTTCCAGACTCATTGGCCAAATGTATGCCCTACCACCCCCAATTACACTCCTATTCTCACAGATCAATCTCTTGTTTGTAAAGCATTCCCACTACGCTGGGGTGAAAGAACCAATACTGAAAAGGGCTGTTTAAGCCCAAGCTCCTTGAAACATCATGTGCCAGCAGGGACCAAACAAGCAAAACCCCTTAATTAATACCAGTCTTAGACACAGGACATCTGCTTTCAATTAAAACCAAGAAAGATCTGTCCTCGTGCCCTCTCCCAGCCCTGCACCTCTCAAGGGGGTAGCTAGCCAGAGCAAGGGGAAGAGATACCTTCACATTCTTCCTGATTTGAATGATCTGAAAAAGGGAGGCTCCCACAAACTCACCAACGAAGACCAAATCAAGAACAGCCTGTGTTAGCAGTCAGTTCCTCTGAGCCAGGCAGTTGTGGTTGCTTCCTAAAAAATAAATACTCACCATCACCTCCTGGTTGCTTGTATGGGTTGTACTTTGGTTTGGGGGCAACCACAGGTGCAAACTTCTTTGGGGTCTGCTGGGTGGATACGGAGATGCTGGGAGTCCCAAAGGTGTGCGTGGTCTCCATCCTTGCAGTAACGTGACCAACAGGCTCGTTGGTGCTCTTGGGTGGCAACCAGGATGGGTGGGACATGGTTCAGGTCTGAGAGGAGAAACAAAGACAGTCACATGTACTTTAGGAATTTAGGCTGGGGAAGTAACAGTTGCAATCCTACTATTTTGCTGGTTTACCAAATCAAACCTACAAAACCCTTTAAAACATGTTTAACTGGTGCATGCTTAACTTTAAACATGTTGTTCCTAATGTAAAGGACTTCAGATATAAACTTGTCTTTCCCTCCCCAGCAGGTCAGAATTACTTATCAGGTTATTGTTGCTACCTGCAGAAATCATTGCTATTTTGCTCTTCAAACTAGAGCAGAGACAGGCTGATACCCTGAAGCAGCCCATCAATCCCACCCTGCATTCAGCGCAATAAGGATATATTTGCCTTTCCCTGTTAGGCCTTTTTGAGTACAACAGTGCAGGTGCTCTGGGGACAGGTCTAGTCACAGATAGGCAGACACACTTCCAAAATACACTTTTAGCACTTTTTCACATGTCATTTAGGACCCCATGCCCCAGTGATTTTCATTCAGACTTTTAAGAAAACGGATTTCAAAAGCAGCTAATCATTCTTGATGCCTCCATTTCTGAATGCCCAGCTTAAGACATTTTAAAAGCATGTCCATTTTGAAAAAATGCCAGAATCTCACAACTGCTGACAACCAGGCTCCTTTTAGACATTTGGGCTTGTGTAACAAAAAACAGAGGCAGCCCAAATCATTACTTATTTATGAAAATCTTGGCTTCGGCCTCTTAAAAGCCTACATCACTTTTGAGAACTGGGTGCAGATGCTGCTGAAAATGTTGCCCATAAAAATCCTGTTCATTGCAATGAACAAGTGCTTTTCACCCCACACAAGCCACACTCGCTGGGTAGCAATGATAGTCCTACTGTACCATCAGATGGTCCTATAGAGCTGGATTTGAGATGTGATGGAGAAACGAAGACCCCACACAGACAGAAGTTAATGCTAATTTTGGAGCTCTTGAGCACCCTGCCGCTTCTGCCCATGCACTGTTTTGGTGTCAGAAGCCCTCAAGGCTACCAAAATCAGCAGGTACCTGTGACCCAATCAGGAAAGATTTGATTTGATCAGGGAAAGGATCACTGCAAGAGATAGGATCAAGGTCTCCACACGGTAATGCAGGGTCAGTACCTCCAGCTAAGAGCAGTGACTGTTAAAACTCATGGACACACGTGTGTTTATTCCAACCAGTACATTTACTTCATGAAATAGTTTCCTGCTTGAGGAGTAATTTCTACTTCAAGCCCCAATGTGTGATCCAACACTAAGTAGACGACAATTTCTGGTCATTTTCCACCTCCATCGCTGCTCGCGTGAGAGGGGAACTGGCAAGTGCCAAACATCAGTCCCAACACTTTTGTCTCTTCCTGGCTATGCAGTCTGACTGCTTGACGTGCAGACAGTGGTTTCACAATTCCTACCGCTAGGAAGTGAGCCTGCTGCACTAGGAATCCAATACCAGTGAAAGGAAGACACTGGAGCTGGCTAGAAATGAGGCAGACAGGAGCATGGCAGGAGCAGCCCGGAGATGTATGCAAGGCTGAGCTGCAAGGACACAACTTTCCTCCCCACAGGCCTGCTGTCCAACCCTACAGTAGGAGTGCAGAGCATCATTCTGAAAGCAAGAAGTGAAAGGCAGGTCCTCCCCACAGGGCTGGGGAGGAAACCAGTCACAATGGGTGGGGGCTGAGGGCACAAGAACCACGGTCCCACTGGCTGGTACTTCCCTTTACCAACACCAGCCCCGAAGGACCTGGAAAATGACTGTCACTCCAGCAGTAAGATTCACCTACACTGCTGTCTCCTCCTCCTACATCCTTCAAAACTGTAAAAGCAACAATAAAACTCAGGCAACTATCTAGGTTTTAAGAGCAGAAAGCAATGAGGGCAGTCAGCCTTAAGAGCTAAACAGGACAAGTCTGCACTCTGCAGAGTTATTACATCCAAAGATAACTGTACCTTACCAACTGCTAAAAGCATCCTGGAGTTTAATTCTGACAGGTTTTCAGCCTCTGGCTTGACATCTCATATGAAAGAGCATCCTGCTGCAATGAAGCACCCTCAGACCCTGGACAGTACCTCCATACTGATTCAAAGCAAAAGAAAACAAAATCCCAGTACTGACTAGATTATCACCATTCCTGCTCTGGAATGTTCCTTAACCACCCCCCAGGCAGCATGCCTTGGTCCCACTGAACTCTCATGGTCTGCTAGGCTGACAACAGTGATGGGTTGTGTGATGCACAAACCAAGAACGTCTGCTTCAGTAGCCAGGTTGCACAGCACTGAGGATGCCTAAGACAATGAGAGAATTTCAATGAATGAGCTTAAAAAGCAGACTGCTCCTATGGACAGCTTGGGAGCAGGGAGACCACACTGCTGTAATTCAGCTGCTGACTGTAAGCTGGCACACAGCTCCCCTCTCGGCTAACCTCTAACGCCTTTGTTTTGGCCACGGTGGTATTTTCTAATTGTTTCCCCTTTAGCCTTTTCTCTTCCTCTTTCTCCCCATCTCATTTTCTGTTATGCATTTACTGCAACTCTTTTTTGCTATCTGTGCCCTGACAGTGTTTTCAGCAAGTTCCCTTTTCCTCATCTGTTCCAGCCCCAGCTTCCCAGCTTCAATTAAATTTAGCCTAACTACTCTGCAAGATCATAGAAAAAGAAAATTAATTAATTTCCTTTTAAAAGCTGAAGCTAAACTTCTGGGTTTGCCATTATTTTCCCTCCATTTTGTCAGCTGGTAAAAGGCCAAAAGCAAGGAAAAATGTATGGGACAGTGGCTTGCAGACAGGCACAGCCCCCCACTTCTCAGCAGACTCCTCCATGGTGGAGCACCCTGGCTAATTCAGACAAAGCCATCAGTGCTCTCTCTCCACTCTCTGCAATACTGCCTGGTTTTCCATCAGAAGCAGAACATTTTGTGATGTGGACAAATAATCAAAACAGCACAGGAAAACTTGGGCCTATAACTAATTCTCTCACTCTGAACTCGCTCTTATGTACGTCACTGCCTGTGTGTCATTGTGGTGCCACCGCCTGCCTCTCTCCCACAGCCATCCTTGGCCAGCTGTAACTCACAGCTCCGTTCCTGTCTGACTGCTACAAGCTTTTCCTGTGACTCCTTACTCACTGACCACTCCAGCATTACCCGCTTCCCAAATTCACTGCCTCATCCCCCCCAAAAATCCCTTAAATCTTTATGCCACTGCTTTGAAAGCCTCTCATTGACCATCTTGACTAACCCTGAAACATCACCAACTACTGCTCCACAAAGCTTCTGCTGAGCTGAAGAATATTTGTTATAAAGCACATGTAGCCCCAGCTGAAACAATGCAAGTGTTGGAGAATCCAACACAGCATAAGGTAAATTGTGTGGACAAGCAATTAAGCACCATAATTACAGCTTCTCCTTTGTGTCTGGCTTAAAATTTAGCTAGCTCCACTTCCAATCATTGCATTTGCTCTTGTCATCTGCATTACAGACTTGCCTCTCTTCCTTATGCAGATCCTTTCACAATGCAGCCAGACCTTTACTTAAATCAAACCAAAACATTTAAATTAAGTATCAATTAAACTCCTCGTAAAGGGCAGATTTCTCTTGATTCTTTCACGTATGTTTACTCTGAACTGTCTTCAATTTTCCAGCTACCTTTTCTGAAATGGTAGCTGATAGCATAAGACCATTTTTAAGAACAGTAACTTAAAACAGAAGAGGTAAAATGATGAATAACATCAAAAACAAAAACCTGACTGAAATCAGCTGTGGATGCCTGAAGTTCTGTTACCCTTCCTTCCTTGGAAGCATTAGTCATCACCTACTTTTGGAGGCAGAGGATAAGACCAGACTAACCATGATAAATAGCATTAAGAGCAAAGAGTGAAATCACGCTGCATAAATAAGGCAAACTGTGTGCTCTGTTTCTATCATTAGGACGATCTTAATGCTGTAAGTTCAGAAAATTCTAACCATGAAAGAATACACCACAGCAGAGGAACTGGAATCCACGAATCCCAAGCTGAGACCGCATTATCTAAAAATGTCAGACCAGGAATACCAATAGCAGATAATACCATGCAGTAATAACAGCCTGACAAGGTTTTTTCATTGCCTTTTTTTTTTTCTAATGTGTGGGCATAAGAACTTGTTTTTGATTTTAATTACAGGATGTCATTTACCTTTGAGAAGCAAAGGTAAAACACTGAGGGTTCCAAGTCAATTTATCCTTACATCTGATAAGCAATGGAAGGGTAGAGTACCAATTTGTCTACTTCTGAAATTGTTAGTACATTCATCTCTGAGACACGCTGGCTTTTCTGTGATTAGACTGTACCCAAATAAATCTTCATTTCATTTTCATATTTGTAACATGGACCAAATACTCCTTGGATGTTGATGGACTTCGCCGAGACAGAAGATTTTGTCCCTGAGTTAATTAAGCTAATGCTTTGTAGCGGGTAGCAACAGTATTTAACAAGAAATGAGCAACAACCGTCTGTGCTTCCAGACTGTCTGCTCAGTCTTCCATCCCACGCCTTCCTAAATTCACTGGCTTGGTGCAGGTCTATGATGTTCTGTCATAATATCACCCATGCACAGTGAACCATCACTCCTAAGGGCAAGAGATTGACCAGACCGTTTGTTGACAGTAGATGTGGCTGAAAGCTATGGTGGGGTTTTCTCTGATACACAATATAAGCATCACCTTCCCTTGATAACTCAAGTTCGTCTCTAAGTGTAGAAGGGCAAATTGCATCCTCCCCACTCTCTTTTCTCTTCCTCCCCACTCTCTTTTCTCTTGCATCCATGTAAAAGAACTCAAAGAGAAAACTTTTGACTTTTCATCACCTCATCACCTTCAAAATGAATTTTAAAGATCAGCTCTAGGACTAAAACAAGGGGACATCCTTCACAATGCAAAAATCATGCCACCCATTGCCCCTTTCTGTTAGAGGTGCAACCTACATCTCTGGATGTCTCTCCTCTAAGCCGATTTGTCTTCATTTTTCTGCCTGAAATTCCCCAAATCGCAAACCTCAAATGCCCTGCTAAAATACAGTTCTTTGCTTTGTCCTCATCACCTCCAGTTCTCTAATTAGTCAAACGCAGTGACTGAGGCTGACCAGAGAGATTTGCTCTTTACAAACTCCCAAAGCTGCTTGTTTTTCCTGGCACTGTTCCCCTCTGAAGGTTAAATGAATTTATTTCTTCATTTACGGCATACGATCTCTAGCCATGAAGCTCTCCTGCTTCTTGTGGCCTTCAAAAGAGGGTAAAATGTCAAATTTTGGGTCTCATTAAAGGTCTTTAACCAAACACAGGAAGTGTCATAGGTACTTAGAAACTCAGCACAAGCTCTCCTGGGATGCCCTTCCCATATGGGCACCGCTTATTCTCACCAATTTTACATCAGATGGCAAATTATGTGATTTGGGGAATTGGGAGTCCTTTGGAACTCCCCTAATCGTTGCTGATCTGCACAACATCTCTCCGAATTTAACTCCTGCAATATTAACCAGTCTAATAAAGCTCCTCCCTCAAACCCCCCCAGCAGCAAATTGACTCCGGACCTTCGTCACAAAGCCTCAGGAACAACTCTGAGCACTGGGAATCCTGTGCATGGTGCTGACATGGCCTCTACCACTAGTGAGCAGTGAAGCTCTAAGAAGAGCCACCTGAGTCAACTGAGCCACCAAGAGACTTTGAGAGGTGATGAAGAGGAATGGAAAACACTATTACCCTCCAGTGACTCCCTTCCTGACCCTGGGCAAATTTGATGCACATGGACTCCGAGTCCTTGTGGCAAATATCTCCCCAAGATCAGGCTTCTTTGCCTGCACCCATTTTACATCGTTTATGGACATTTCCTAATGCTTTGCTGTAGTCTGTCACCAGCAGGTATCAGCTGGAGCAAGTTTAACTCTGCCTCTTCTCTCAGATTCATAGCTTATTTCAATTGCTTGGATAAGGGAAGGGTTTGTATCTTCATCCCAACTCCTTCAAAGTAAAATAAATAAATAAGTAAATGAAATCAAAGTCACTTCTTCAGATAAACAGGACTGAGAGCATTCACCTATTTCCTGCTGTGGGATGTCACTAATGTAATCAGAGGAATTAAAGGAGAAAGAAACCTAGTTAGAGCACTGATGAAATATTCCTCGAAGAATATAGTCTGGTAACATTTCATTCTGGCTTTAACAGCTTCAGTCAAACTTCCATGGGATCCTCCAGAAAACCTGACTTAAATTCAAAGTGCACCCTGGTTTGAGTAAGGGGTTGGCCCAGATGACCTCCAGAGATCACTTGAGAGATCAAAATCAATTATTCTGTGACTCAAAAACCGCAGACTGTCAGCCGTGACTTCATCTGCACTCAGAAGGGTTTCACAGAATCACAAATCCGCTGAGTTGGGAGGCACCCGCAAGGACCATCGAGTCCAGCTCTTGGCCCTGCACAGCACCATCCCCAAGAGTTACACCAAGTGCCTGAGAGTGTTGTCCAAGCTCTTCTTGAGCTCTGCCAGGCTTGGGGCTGTGACCACTTCCCTGTATTCCACTTAAGATACGCCAGCAATATCACCTACTGGCAATGCAACCTTATATTCCTTATTCTCTAGTTGCAATGGTTTGCAAATGAACAGAGCTTGTGCCCATTCTTTTAAGTAAATAACCAATACTTGGAAAGTTAACTTTTTTTTGCTAGCTGCATCCACAGTTCATTTATTTTTCAGCAGATCCACACCAGTTTGGGATGTGACTTTCGTCGTACACATTTAAGTCACTACAACTTCTACAGTATTACTGAGACACAAAAGGAAGACAGCAAGTCTGTAGTGGAGCTTGCAAGGGTGTGATGGTAAAGAACAGTCTCTCTGGTACAAAGATGCTCAACAGAAGTTAATGTCATCATGAAAATAGTTTATCAGACACCAACTCAATGTCATAATCACTCTTACTTCAAAACCCTGCTTCTGGGAAAATTTTGATACCAGCCAAAAACCCACCCTTCGGTTTCCCTCTTAGCTCATTTTTCTTGTATCAGTTTCAGTAGTGGAAAAGGTAGAAGGGCAAACTAAACATAAAACTTCTTTTCTTTCCCAATATAATTGCATTAGGAGTTTTGGGATTAGATGCTGGCTATTTGAATTTGGCTGCTGCTGCAAAACACATACATAAAAGCTGATGAATGAGATCTTCCTTTTACAGCCATGTCACATCCTGGTGTCAGATGACAAACTAGGCTTTAAAATCCCAATAAATTGAACTTGACTTGTCCATGTGAACTGAAACAAAGAGATCGTACTGGCTCCCTGGAGATAGATAGATCTATCTAATCTAATACAACTCTAATGACTGCATTGCAATTTCACCAGAGAGCAAGCTGATTCTTGGCTTCCGTGGCATGAGACAATCCTCAGCTACTCCAAACATAATCATATTGGATAAAACATCAATCCAAGGCCTCAGCTACTTGTGGTCGCAACAAACCCCAAGGCAATTGCAGTGGAGGAGGTAGACCTACAGGCTTACTCAAATACAGTTTATGCCTGAACCTAAGGACCTCAGCCAGGAGGTAGCTCTGAGCCAGCCAAATTTCTTCCAATTGTTATAGCCTCTTTCCCCGATTACTTGACCTACAAGTTTGTGACGATGTTGCTGCACCACAAAAAAAAGTTTGAGATGGATGCTTCAGAAATTTGTATATAAAATAAGAGAGGAAACACATTAATAGAGACAGCAAAACCAGGAATGATGCAGAAAGGTTATTTAGGGAGTCTCAGATCATGAGCTCCCTTACACAAATACTATTTTCCTGCACACAATTTATTTTCAAGACCTCTCTGCCAAAAAAAGCTGCCTTTATTCCTTCTGTGCCCATATTCAATGTCTTGCCTTTAGCACAGCTCAGTACTTGGCTTCCTACTTCAGCAAGGGACTGCCAAGCTACACAGAGCTTATCCATCAAATAAAATTATTAAGGGACTGAACTTCTCAACCGATGGAGATGTACTGAAATCAGGCATATCAAGAGTCTCAGTTAAGTGAAAAGAAAACAGGACAACAAGAAATGGCAAGGTCAAGGCTGTTGGAACAAACTCAGGTGCTTTGGATGCTGATACGGGCTGTAAACAAGGAGGAACTGTGCAGAACTAACATTCAGCTCAGCTGTGAGATATCAACAAGACCCCAGTGGGACCAAATGGGACCATGGCAGCATATTGACACACAGATAATTGTATTAGCTTTGCAGAGCACAGTGTGTGTGGCTCAGCCTGGGGAGAAACAGCAGGGATCTGAGCTCAGTGGGAAGCTGATGGAGCGAACAAGGAAACAGAGCTGAGCTTGAGGTCCTCCCCAGCAAGGCTGGTGTGGGTGTAGGTGGGTTTTCTATTTATGATGGGGTTCCCTGAACTGCACTCCTCTTCTAAAATAGCTGTGGTTGCAGGAAGAGTCGGATGCTGCCTTCCCTGGAAGAAAATGTATCTGCTACTGGCAGTCTGAACCCCAAGCCATCAAGAAGATTTCTGCGAATGGAAAAGGAGCTGCAGCCCAGAACACAGGCACAACACAGGCCTCACTCAGGAAGGAAGCATGTGTGGGTCCATCCCCACCATCACCTTCTTCTGACACCTCATGGAGCTGGCAGTAGAATCCAGACTTTGACACTGTACTGCCTAAAAATCAAGCAATTAAATCAATCAATGGGCAGGAACTGTGTCCAGGATCAAAATCTTTAATCCCTGATTCTCTTCCTGCCACCTCATCCACTTAACTTTTCCTCCCTCAGATCTCAAGCCATCCTGGAAGTCACAGCTTCAAGTATGACAAATCCCTGTACGACTTCTTCCTGAGTACTGCACCAACCTGTGTCTTGGTTTTGGTAGCTCAGCCCATGGCACTTTGCAAATAATCAGGGGAAATAGCCTTTTTCCTATGGAAAATCCTGTATCTTAAACCCCAGAAGAGTGATTGCTGCCAGATGACTGGAAATTGATGCTGCAGAGAGATTGCTAATGGAAGCAAGATATTTGAGTGTACAAAAACTGTTAAGAAAGGAAGTACACAAACCCTTTTGAATAAACAGTCAGGAAAAAGACTACATTTCTCTGAGTTTCATGACAACAGGTGACTTGACATCATCAACACACGAGCACCCCAATGTCTTCTAGACTCCCTTCTGCAACACAAAGCAAAAATAAAGATTTAATTGCTTCCTCCTTAAAGAAGCTGAAAGCCTGCAGTACTGTCAGGAAAGACAGAGGATCTCTGCAGGCTACCAAGTCCTGCTTTTAGCAGGAGACTGAACTATCACCAATGCTAGGTAATGCTTGCTGTGGCTTTGTCCTGGAAAACCTCCATAATGAAGAATCCCTTGCTACCTGGTGACTTGTATTAGTGTAACACTACTTTCCCACTGAAAATGTTTTTCCAGCTCTCCAGCTGAATCTCCCAATCTATTATGCATGTTCACAACACTTTATTTCGCCATCTGGACAGAAGCATTTGGCTCTGACATGTTCAGAAGGCCCCTGGCAGTAGTCACACACAGGCTGCCATTGGATCACTCCTTTGCTTCCTTTCCATCAGAGACAGAAGCCAAAGCTCTCTCAGCCCCATCTTGTAGGCCATGTGCTCTCAGCCCCTGACTGCCCCTCCTCTGGACTCTCTCCACCTTCTCAACATCGCATTTCAACTGGTGGACTCAAGACTGGATAACAGCCTCACCAGTAAGGAGGAAAGGTGAGCAGTAACTCATCTCGGTCTACAGTCCAGGCTCCTCCTGAAGAAGCCCCATATCCAGTTTGCTTTATTGACAATCACAGCACACACTGGACTCATATTTGACTGAGTGTTCACTGTCTGCTCCATGTCCTTTTGTCCAGAAATAAAGAATAATAAAAGGCATATTTTGAGATGGTGCATAAGCTGGAGGAGTTCCACAATGCCATGGCCACATGGATAGGAGGGGAGGTCACAAGGTGGTGTTAGCTACCCCATTGCTATTTACAATAAACACGACACACAGCTCATTAAGACAACACCTGTTCAAAGAGGGGGGTTTCTGGAAGCACAGGAAAATGGGTGAAGGGGAATATGAAAAGCAAAGACAAAGCTGATCACCCTCTGGAGTGCATGAAGATAAAGCTCTGGTTTAGTATCCATAGGGCATTAGTTCTGCTCTGAACAGAAACTTGTGACAGAAGACAAGTGCTTGAAATCTGATTTTCAATTCTACTATGAAACTCATAAAAGCACCGAGCACCAGCCCAAGAAACTGCTGCTCTTCCCTTTCAACCCAGTGTCCGTTCATTCAAGAACAGTGATACACAAAGCTCTGGGAGATAATTCCCCAGCTGGTGCAAACCACAGTACCAGCAATGAAGTTAACCCAGCCAGGCATCCACGCTGGCCCTTCAAGTTTGCTAAACAAGCTCATCCTATGAAAAAGCTGATTCCAGTTGCTCCACCACTATCGCATTGCTGTCTTCTGCTTTTGACCACCCAAATTAATCACCTGTTCCCCTTTCCAGAAATCAGTAGGAAGTTCTGTTGTGACAAAAGAGTTTTCATTCTAGACTGGCCACATCAGTTCCCTAGATGCGAAACAGCTCAAATCTGACAGTCTCCAGGAAAACATTCCAGTGCTCTTCTACCTTCACTGCACTTTCTCAGAAAAGACTGGCAGGGGGTGATGGAATAGAAGAAATGAATCATGAGAAGAGGGCACTTTTAGAGGGAAGGAAGAACCAAACTTTTAATATATCCAGAGATATTTATATGCTGCTGCATTTTAGCCACTGCTAGCAACCACTTGTTTTTGAGCTGTGCTAGGGCAGGCAGCTGGGTCCTGCAGCTGGTAAGTGCACACACAGCTCCATTTATCAAACCCTTCGATAGTTGCCACTACTACCTCACAGGTCTGAGGCAAAGCATGTTCCCACACACAACCAAGCACCTGAAAGGCATTTCAGCATGCCTCTGCTGTGTAATGCACGTATTTCTCTTTCAAAGTAACACAGCTGCCAACACCTTAATCATTCCTTGGGGACCTTCAACACATCAGCCCTTAAGTGCTTCATTACCTCCAGCGACTCCTGCAGAGCTCACATCCCAGGTGAGCTGCACACAGCTCTGTCAGCTACAGAGAGCAGGCTGAGCTGCAGGAGAGCAGGGTCTGTGCAAATCAGGTCTAACAGCCTATCTTCCGCCACTCCTTGTTTCCACAAGTTTGGCCTCATTTGCTGCAAAATATCTAGGACAAAAGGCAAGGCAGCATCAAGAAAGCACATTTGAGACTAAAATCACTGCATGTTACTTTTCATGAGATCCTGTGGGAGAGAAGATGCTTGCTCCTCTGCATGGACATTCTAATGGGCTATGGAGACCAGTCAAATAACCTTCACTGAGGCACCTGAGTTGTGCGTACCTCCCCAAAGTTTTCTTGTTTTTAAGTTAGAAACTGCTGCCCCAAGTCACAAAAAATAGTGTTTTGAAATTGTATTGATATGTTCTTGGCACAGAAAAAAAATAAACTGCAAATGCAACCAACACAGAAATTTGAGCTGCCCTTTGTTTCTGCAGGGCTTAAAACCCTAAGGGGAAAACCTAAGCAACAAATTTCATTGATCCATGGAAAGATGCAGTCTGTCAGGACTGGTACACAGATACCTATTTTGAAATTACATTGGGTACATGAAGGCATAACCTACGGTTTGAAGCTTCTAGAGTGCTCCACCAGGTTCCTTGAGATGACACTGCTGGAGACATCATCCCAAGCAATCACTTCCAAGTCAAGTCCCTTTCTAAAACAAGCTACCCCAGGGCCATTTTTTGTGAAGCACCTCCACTAGGTAACAGCTTCACCTGCTCTCTTCATGTCAGCCCCACTGTCCCTCCTCTACAGCTACCCCACCATCCAGAGCCCTTCCAATTGAAATCATGATCTAATGGCTCAAAATAAAGTAGGAAGGTTAATTAATCATGCAATGAATACAAACTTACACACATAAGTATGCACAGACGTGCACATCCCTGATTTTCTGATTCCACATCATTAGCTCAGGAAACTGGTAGAGTGAAAGAATAAGGAGAGAAACCAACAGTTGCTCACATGGATCAACACTTCCAGGCTCTCTCTTTTGCAGCTCATCTCACTCATACTTGTGGTTTCAACATGTGATTCACATTAGGCCCCTCTGCTCGCCATTTGATGGTTCTGCTAAACAGATGTGAATTTATTTAGTCACAGAGCCTGCTCTTTACACTGCCTCTTTGTGGAACAGATGGGCTTTTTTCCCCCGTTCAGCAGTGTTCAGATAACGATCATACCCCGTGCACAGGTCTGCTTGGCAATTTCACAGGAAAAGGAACAACATATGAACATAGGCACGTTCTCACAGGACATCTTTTCAGCAGCCTGGACACACCACAAGAGGCAATGGCCCTGATGGAGAATGCCGAGCTACAACACCAGGAACGCCCAGACAAGACCAAGATCCTCAGGGATCCCCAAGATCAGCCCCGAAACTTCAGGCAAATGAGCGATGCACACTGCATCTGGCAGGGTCCAGAAGACACAACTCCGCCACACCCACCACAAAGCTCTCCCGTGAAAGCCTGAGTGGAGAGTGAGCTGAATGAAGGGTAAGCTCCTGCAACATTCATGGGGACATGAAAACATGGCATCTCCTGGGACTCTTCAGCATGGTGAAACAGCCTGGAAAAGCTATCCACTCCCTGTGTGGGCATTCTTCTTTCTGCACTGAGAGCGCCTTTGGCACTGGATGAAGCAGAACTGCACAAAGGCCCTCTCAGAGCAGAGTAAGACTGCCCACATGAGAAGTACGCTCGGAACAGCTATTGCACTTTAAATTCACACCCTGGCTTTGTTTTGCAATGGTTTCCCTGTGCAGAAGGGCCCTGGGCTTCAGATTCAATTTCTCCTCACATTATCCATAGCTGAGCACTGCTCCCATCTGAGGGTAGGATGTGGCCTATACAAGAGGCCAAAGTACCATCTCAAAGGGGAAGGATGAGCTTCCCTTTTACTTTGCACTATCCTGTATATGCACCTCTATTGCTTCAAGAACTGAACACTGATGACTTCACTCTAGCAAATGGCCCTGCTATGTGGGTAAATCATCTCTGCTCTGCCACTGAAACAGATGAATGCCATCCCCACACTTGTGCAAACATCTAATCCCTTTCCAAAAGCTGCAATCCCGTCCCTCAGACATAGCTTTTCTCTCCATGCACTGCCCACCTGTTACAAAGATGACCTCAGTTTCTACCAGAATATACTTAGGATTCAACATTAAAAAAATAATAATTTTATATATCTATATACACACACATTTTAAACGTGGTTATATTAAAATTTGGTTATCTGGAGAATGAAACTCCAAGTTTCAGAAGGAAAGTAAAAGTGGAATTCTCTGCCTGAAAGGCATCCAGGACATGGACATTAACACCCTCCCTGTGGGCCCTAAAGCTGAACATTTACAAGAGCAGAAAAATATGTGTGGCTTTCTTTTGGGGGGGGCGTGCATACAATTAAGCAGTATTAAAAAGCGAGTAGATATTAGGCAGCAAAATATTTTCAATAATAGAAGACTGGGACTGAAAAGGACAGCTGAGTCCTTGCAGGGCAACAGGCACTTCCAGCTACAAAGCACTTCATGTCTTCTGAGAGTTTTTCCTTTCTTTTTTTCTTGGCAAGCTCTGAGCTACCATGGCATAATTTTCATTCCTACTAATGACCGTGCCATCCAAATACTCTGTGTATGGACCATACACCAACACTTCATTCTTTTGTACATCTTAAGGAGAAGTGACAAAACAAAACACTGTGAAAGAGAATTTCAGAAGCATAAAGCAAATTTATGTGCCCAATTCCCAGAGGCTGGTTGCTTAACCTTCAGTATGAGCCTTCAATAACTTTGAGCACTCAAACAATGCACTTTCTTTCCTCCATGTGAGAGAAATTAAATTCCCTCCTGCTTTGTCCCACCTGCTCCGCAGACCTGGTGGGGCTGGTTCTCCTGCTGGGGGAGCACCAGTAACAAGATAGAACGCGGCATCAGGAACAGGGCTCCCCTACCATCTTTTCAGGAAGTGTGGAAAACCTTTCCAGGCATCACTCTCCATCTGCATCTCACCTTCCCTGTCACCTCCACCAAGGCACTGGGGACAACATTTAGCCCCTCCTATACAGCATTTTGAGCTCAGAGAAAAGGTGTATCCTGTAAGAGCTGTCCCACCACAAAGTGCACAGAGCCAAATGCCTCCAGAATTCTGAGTACGGATACAGAGACCTCAGTGGAGGGTTAAAACTGAGGGGGAGCAGAGCTGGCAAAGGCTCATGACGGATAGCAGTGAGCTGTTCAGAAGAAAATTAAGAAAACATTTTGAATCTCCTCCTAAAAGGGAACAAATAGGTCCAACACTCCAACAGAAGAGGATTTTTTGCATCTCTGAACGATAGTGCTTCGCTTTCATGGCCTGCGGCTGCTTGGGAAATTCAAAACTATTTCTCTGAAGAATTCATTTGGACAAGCTTTATGGCTTTGATCAGTTAACTATTTTTTAATGCTAATCCACCCCAGTGATATTTGTCCTCCTTTTCCCCATGTGCACAGAAGCACAGACAGACAAATACTACACAAAAGCAAACATTAGCCTGATAAAGAGTCAGGAACAATGACATCCAGAGCCCATAACCAAAGACCAACTCCATTCTGTTTTATTCCTTTCCATTCTAGCAGTTCAAGATCCTTTGGCCCTAGCGGAAATTTAGGAATCAAATTTTGGAGCCCAGCAGGTATAATGCTCACGCAGTGATTTGGCCACAACTGCTCTCACTCAAAAAATTTAAATAATTTCCCCTAAAAGTTGGAATAAAACACATGGTTGAAAGACCTTATCAGAAACATAACATGAATCCCAGCAAGTAGCCCAAGTGCTGCCCCATCCTCCACATTAACAAATAAAGGTGCAGAAGTAGTGATTTGCTCACATTTATGAAGCAAAGATTAAAACGAGCCAAGAGCAGTACTGCAATTACCAGACACCCGTCACCTCACTGGAATTGCTCTACACTCCCCCACAATTTCAGGTGCAGAACCCGAGCACCAGGCTAAGCAAAACTCCACTTACAGCCTCAGCATACAAACCTGTCTTCTTGTTTAGGGCACTGAAGTCTAACAGTGCACCAGAACATGCTGCCTATCTAAGCCATTATTCAATTATCTGTCATATTAGTTGCACCATTGTGACATCCCATGACATATACAGCAAAAAAAATGACACTACACCAAAAAAACCCCTGAGTAAGGGACAGTTCCCAGCTCTGCAGCACCTTTGGTATTCAAGCTGCTATCTGAACTTTGCTTGCTGTCTTAGAGTAACAGATTCAGGCAGTATTTCCTGTGGCAGAGAATTACACAGGCTGATTATTCTCTGTGGAAAAGTGAAGAAATCCTGGAAGCAATTTTCTGTCTCAATTGTTCCCAGAGTGCAGGAACAATTTCAGCCCTCTTCCTATTTTCTGCTCAATGCCATCCAGGCTCAGCGGGCAGAAACCATCACAATGATGCCTCGGGTCTGGGTCCTGCAAACACTCAGCCAGGTGAAACTTTACACAGGACCAGCCCAACAGGCTTCAACCAGTGTCAGCCTTGAACTTGGCTACAAAGGTTTTAGAGGACAAAGAATGAGATAGTACCGGGGAAATGTTCAGTCCTAGGAAGGACCAGGCTTATCTCACCAGCATAACACAAATCGAGTGTTTCTGATGCACACTTCTCAACCTAGCTCTTTCAAAATTCACTCTCAGGCACATGATGTGATTTTTGAGGTGTCCTGTGAAGGGCCAGGACTTGAACCCAATGATCCTGATCCACCCTTCCAACTCAGCATATTCTATGATACTTTAAAAAAATCAAGGAAGATCAGCTGTACTTGAGACTTGCACATAACAGGCAAAGCTCCTAAGAAAAAAGATCATTTTTCTCAAACCAAAAATTTAATTATCATGGGGGGAAAAAAATATAAAAGGACAGATATTTTCTATGGGGGTAAACTCCCACACTTCTAAGACAAAAATCTAAGAGCTGATGGCTTTCTACCAGAGCCTGAAACCATTCCTGTGCAAAACCACTACAAGACTGACCCACAAAGAGGGGGAAAGAACTGAGTAGCACATACCAACATGCACCCCCCTCTGCATATGCTGCAGCAGCAGCAACTCCAAATACGAATTTTTCAACATTTTGGCAACAAGTACTATTCACCCAGGTACACACCCACACTCAGAATTATTCAATCAGAACCTTATTTTCCACCCAAATGAATTTTGATATAAAATATTCAATTCGGCCTAATCAGTGGGGCTTAAACATCAGTCAAAATATTTTCTTGAATCGACTCCATCAGTGCCAGAGCAGGAAAACAACCCCTTTAAATAATCTGCCTCTAAAGGCAGGTACTGACTTTTCAGTTGCGTTATTAGTTTTTTAATAGAAGTAACATTAAAAATATTGTTACTTTTCAGCCAACACTGCTGGGAAAGGATGGAAAGGGAGTGAGGGCCTGCCGCAGAATCGTACAGCCAATCTTAGTATCGCTTCATTTTCAAATGAGGAATTTGGTAGTAAACAACCTTTTCCTTGTACACAAACATTTTTAATTTCATGCCCTGCTAATCATACATCTGTTAGAGCTCCTTTTCCATCCACTGCACTAACGATAATAAAAGAAAAATCATCACACTAACAATGTGGTTTGTCTAAAATGAAAATTGAGTAATAATCAATGTTCCTCTGTGGGATGAGGAAACGAAGCAGCACTGGCCCAGTGGAGGTGACAAAGACGTGGTTTGACAAGTGACGCCCTCACACACGCCCCACCGGTGGCCCTTGCTGCTGGCAGCCCCTCTGCGCCCCTGTGTTTGTGTAAGAGCCCTTTTGGGACTGGTTCACCCAACAGCTTCTCTCAGGCTTCCCGGTGGTCCACACCAGGCACCACCACCAGCAAAGCCTCTCCTGCTGTCATCGCCTCGCTCAGCAGCACCTCCTTCCCCTGCTTTCTTCCCCTCTGTTTTTTCCTCACCTCCTCTATCAGCAGCATATTAATGTGACAAATGCTACAGCACTGCCCTCACCTTCCCAAATCTCCTTCCAGCAGTGAGACCCAGTGGGCCTCAGCATACCAGACTTCAGATGTGTGCAGTGCCTTCACCTGGGCCTTCCACACACTAGAGATGGCTGATGTGCTGCTCAACACTGCACTTAAATATGTGACCACACCCCCAAAAACAAGTTCTTACCATCTCTTCAGTAGCATTAGTGAAAGTGTTGAGGTTGTGATTTAACAGACATGCCCAGCTGAAATTCCAAGTTAATCAGGCCACCAGAAACATCCACAATCAAGACCATCTGATTTGGCCTTAGAAATCAATCTTTCATGTTAAGACACCAGAATGAGTTGCCCAGAGAAACTACAGCTGCACCATTACTCAAAGTGTTTAAAACCAGGTTGGACGGGGCTTGGGACAACCTGATCTAGTGGAAGCTGTCCCCGTCCATGGCAAGGGAGTTCAAACTAAAGGGTCTTCAAAGTCCCCTTCCAACCCAAACCTTTCTAAGATTTTTTGATTCTAAGATTTACTGTCTTGCACTGCCCACACTCCTCTTTTCTGGACTGCTGACACACAGCTTTTGCCTTTTTAGACTCCTCCTATTCCCAGAGCTGTGCTGGGCCAACTCCAACTCAGAAATATTGCACTTGTAAGACCTACGCAACGGTAACTGAGAGTTTTAACAAGCAGTAAGAATCCATCTGCAGCCTCAGGCAATGTGGCACAAAGACATTCTGGGCAGAGGTAGGTGACTCTGCTACACCTGGGGCTCCTCTCTAGCCTCCAGTCCTCACATCAGCTTGGTGAACCCTCTGCTCCTTCCAGAGGCTGTTTTCTAAAGCACGATTATCTACATAAGCTCTCCCTTGTCTTCACCAGAAGTGCAGTTGTTTGACTAATCGGCTTTAAGGAGACTTGTGAGTTAACCAACATCAATTAATTACTCCCATTTTGCAGATAAGGAAACAAAAGAATAAAAAAAGAGAAGCATTCTGGTCTAAATTAATGGAAGGGAAAGCAGGGCCCAAACCCACTCCTTGACCTGGGTCCAGAGTAATCAAAGGCACTGGGGAGAGGACCTTGGCATCCCCAGCCCCCTGCCTCCTCCTCCTCAAGAAGCAACACCAGCCCTGCCCTGCCCAGCCAGCCCTTCAGCTCATCGAGGATGCATAAGCAGCCTCGAGTTCTTTATTTTACTTGTGCCTTCATGGTAAAGCTACAGGAATTAGAAATGCTGCTGTACAAGCTTTTTATTACTCAACAGACAGTTTTAGCCCAGCTGCCCCAAGTGCAGCTACCCCAGAGGCATCAGCACTGCTCCACCACGCTCACAAAGGAGACATGATCCAAACCAGGTGATTAGGTGACCATGGCCAGCAAGAACACAGGCACTGACACATCCCTTCTGTCCATAAACAAAAGCATTCAGCTCTCGATTCTTCTGACCTCTAATCAGAGAGCATTCAGTCAAACAACCCTGCCAGAATTAACAGGGAAAAGGGAGGGGAAGAGAATTAAAAAAGACTTTGTTGAGCAAAAGTACTCTTAGACACATTTGATGTAATAGTCATATGATTAACAAACTGTCATATCAAAGTTTTCTGCAAAGTAGGAACACTCTGACAGTTCATATTTTAAAAACTGACATTTTGATTCATTACTGTAAATAGCACTCTGTATTAAATATTGTGACAAGGCATACAGTGTATTTTTTGAGCTCTATAACATTTAGGAAGTACTGGATTTTTTTAGCTTTTTTTTTTTAAGCACGTAGAATATCAAAAGCAGTTAAAGCAGAACTCCAAGAAAGCTTCTAGAGGAGAGAATCATGATTTCTGAAATAACCTACTTCTCTGCCGTCATCTCAAGCACTGTTGGGAACTTAGGCCCGCAAGGATCTTAATGTACTGTTTGCATAATAAAACAGGGAATTGTCTCACAGAACAAAAGAGCTATAAGGAAAGTGGCTACATTAAATAATGTAAAATTACTCACTAGAAAATCATCCTGAAGCTGGCATAAGAGGGAGAGCACTAAAAGGTGCCGAATTACCACTCAGAATATCTGAGTGCAGGTTCATAACCGAGATAAACAACGCAACGTCCAAATGACTGCCCAAATGTGCATCTTGCTTATCCTCTCAGTCTCTAGCCATGTGTTTTGCCCCCTTGAGCAGCCCAGCATGGCCATGCCCATCCCAGACAGAGGCAGCACTCCCTCACTGCCAGGGTGGGGCAGGAAGGGCTGCCCCATCGGAGCTACCAAGGACTTCGTGGACAGGGGTGCACAGCAGGGCAGCTCATACTGTAGGGATGCTGTGAGCCACCAGAACCCACCAACCAAGACAATTTAATTCCCTTTCATCTCCCTGCCAAGTTCCCCCCTGCTTATGTATCTTTTTCCCTGGATCACCAGTATGAGAGCAAACAGGACTGGGACCAGAAATGATGCTCTGCATTTCCTGAAAAGCAAAGTACTTGATGGAGAAATTAAAAACGATAGCCCAAGCTAACATAAAGATCTTGCTAGGGCATCAGAGGAAAAACAGAGGCTGCCTAGGTGTTTGCAAGAAGCTCAGGTGTTATGAGGACTGCAGTCCAGTGCTTTGGAAAGAAAAATGGTTACCATCATCACTGCTTGCAGCCAGCTGCAAGCGGAGGTCTGGGCTCAGTCTACTGACAGAATGGATACACTGCCATAAACATGAGCCCAGAGCCTACTCCAGGATATGATGAGGCTGTCATGCACTCCAACGATGGATCACAGCACTGTTTCAAGAGGGGCTTGATCCAGCACAGCCTGCCTTTCCCCAGGAGCAACTACACATCACTCACATGCTGGAAATCTTGTGGATGTGTCTGCATGCCAGCAAGTGTGGTAGTAGTAGTGGTCTAGCCAGACATCCAAAACATATTGGCACCACTATAATTTGTCCATTCACCAATATGTTTTCCTAAAAACGCCCATATGCTTTTCCTGCAGTTCCCATATGCTTTTGCAAAGAGAAACAAAAACATTTTGTTAGTCGTGAGGGATTGATCGCCACATATTTCACAGAAGTCAAGTAGAAAAACAAAAACAACAACAAGAAAAAGCAGTCAGCTGCTTCCCCCTCCTCCTCCTCCTCTCTGTTCATGGAGGGAACTGTGAAGAGCAGGAAAAAATTCAGCCCACAGCAAAATACACACACCACTCATTTTTTTTTGCACTGCAAGATATTCTAGGAATTACAGGAGGGATCTTCATTAAAAACAAGCTATCAAGGATCTGGCAGCCAGTGGCATTCCAGACAGTAATTCAGCATCGGGTGCTCAGCTTGGTGCTTGGCGCTCGCTCAGGTCCTCGCCACAGGCAGCGCAGCCCACAGGAACCCATGCTCCTGGAGACACACTTTTAACAAGCCAGGGGGTGGGAGGACAGGGTGGTAAAGAGGTTACAGCCCTTCCAATTCACAGGACAGCTCTTTTGAGGCCGGGTCTACCTCCCTGTGCAGGTATAAAGCCCCCTCTCACACGCAGGGCTTCCCAGGGAGGTGCTGCCTTGCTGACGCGAATCCCAAAGCAGCGGGCGGGCGAGGGGAGCGGGCAGGCTGGGTTCAACTGGGAGCAGGCACGTGGGTGTACAAGTATGTGTGTGTCAAGGCTGGAGCATGTGGGAACCGTAGCTGTTTAGTTAAAGACTTATTAAGAAGCAGCAGACCCAGGGCCAACGTTCAAAGAGGAGCAACGCAAAACATTTCTCTGGAGAAAGATTAGCGTGTGTTCCTCTTTACACAAATAAAATTAAAGAGAGAATCATAATATAGACAAATCAATTAACTTCTAAAAAGCCAAGGGCACTGCATGCAAGAGCAGACGAGAGGGGAAAAGCTTTGTTACAGGGCCACCAAAGCAGTGCATAGGCTTTCTTCCCTGGAAAAGAAATTCAGCTATGCTGCATGAAGTTGTGATGTTAGTCCCAGCTGCATCATGCTCATTGTTACAGGGACACAGCTGCTTCCTTCCCGACATGGCCATACACATACCTATATATTACTGCAACCTTATGCACCAAGGGCTGGGGATCATCTTTGCAGAGACTATGGAGAATACCTGAGGGCAGAGGTCAAAAGACTACAGGAGTGCTTGAATCAACAGTTCCAGCCTAAAAAGAGAGAGTTCGAGGCTGACTTTCTATTATAGGATACCCAGAACAGCACACACCCTTCTATCACAATAAAACTTTCTGTGACACAGTCCCATGTTCTACAGTTCTCCCACAAATTTAACCAGGAATGCTCTTTGCAAAGCTGGTGTTTTCTTGCAATGATCTAATCTCACACCAAACCTAATGAGAGACCAGATGCAACAGGTCAAGAGCCCAATTTTTCACAGAAATGAAGCTGAAAACCCAGTCAAGAGAAGAGAAATCAATCTCTTGCACAGGACACAGTAAAAAACCAATTTGTCAGACACAGCTTGCTTGGCAAGATACATTTTATGATATGTTTTTGTCTTGAGAGGAGTGTTAAGCACCTGAAAATCTGACTTCACCACTCACAAATGCATTGATGCTCTTGCTCAAGCACTGACTAGAAAGCAAAACCAATATTGTCTCATTTAGTTAACATAAGGACATATTTAGTTAATATAACGATGGACTTCTTCCTAGATTTCATATTTACAGCAACCCACTGGGATGGTTTATTAAACTTAGCCAGGAAGGCTACCACAGAAAGAGTGAGACTAATAGAAGAGCTGCCATTAATCTTCCATAGCCCAGCAACTGGGAAGAACAGGCCTTGAACCAGATTCTACGCTCTTGCTATTAATCTCCTGTCCTCTACTTATTAATCCCTGGTCTGTCTTTATCTGTCAACACTTATTAATGGCCCCAGCTGTTTGCAGTAAACAGCATAATGAAATCTCATCTCCAGCTAGACGTAATTTACACACAAAAAATAAACCAACAGAAAAATTAGACCCAAGAAGAGGGTAAAGGCAGAAAGGAGGGATGTACATTGTGTATCAAAATAGAAGAATGAAAGTGCAATTAAATTCAGTGACACAAGAGAGTGAAGATTCACTGTTCCTGATTTTGGCCTGCCACACAGACATCTCATGGTCCTAAAGTCAGGTAACATCACGGCAAACAAAGAACCTCCACTGGTCAAAACCACCAGAGTAGTGGTTCACTCATTCTCCGCTTCTCAGCAGGGCTGTACACGCTGCTTTCTTCCCCCAGCTGCCACAGCTCTGCAGCACCTCCAGCACCCTTCTGTCTCCTGAGGTGGCACAACTGAGAGAGGCTTGAGGACAGACCCACTGCCCTGACACTGGTCCTGTTCTGCAATCTCACCCTTCCAGCAATCAAACCATAATGTCATGGGATGGGCACAAAACACAGTTTATTTCCTACACATAATCCAGCAAGGGACTCCTACAACACTTTGGGGTGGTTTATCACAGTGATCCTTAAGTCACAGCTAAATATCTCCAGTGAATTCGACAGAACTGGCAATTCTAAAGACTGAATTAATTTGCTCCTCACATTAATTTCTATTTGTCCAGTGAAACACAGATTCAGCTAATGATACAGCCAGTTCTCCATCGCCAGCTGGGAGCATCTACAGCCTGCAGAGAGCCAGGTCATGGATGGAGAGTTCAGGTCCACAAGCAGGAAAGCTTTGCTCAAAAAAGAGGTCAAAGCAACATGACCCACAGGACCAAGCAATTGTTCCCATGCAACATTCCCATTTGCAGAACGGCCTGCATGTTTGCTGCTTCCAAACTTGGACCCAGAAACAGTAAAATCACCTCAAGCCTCCTGGGCAAGCTGGCCTCCCACCACCCCAGGTTTTGGAGAAATGCCCATCAGTTGCTGAACGACTGAATGTGGTACCAAGGTCCTCCCACTCTCCCTAAACTCAGCAGCTGGCAAAGTCCCTGGGAGCTGATCCCTTCCTCACCTGGAAGCAAGGCAGCCCCGTCAGGCACCTGGTCAGACGTACAGACAGGCTCTTCCAAGGGACCTCTGTGGGTGCAAACAGAAAGGTCAGAATCAACGTTTTGCTCGTCATAAAAGCAGAAAGTAAATCAAGCTGGCTGTAACACCTCGCCAAGAAAACAGCCCCAAAAGGGCATGTAAGGCCAGCTGCCCTCCTGTACAGAGCAGACCATAGCTTTTTTCCTCCCCTCTGACACAACTCATGTGTCAGTCTGTCCCTGTTTTGACCCATATAGGGGTTTTTCACACATTGGCAGCACAGATTACATCTGAGCAAGTGCTGGAGTAGCCGAGGTTTATTTGGGAAGAGAAGCTACTTGTTTTAAATCACTGCAGAGCTGGTGAAAGGCACTGACGTAAGGGCTGCAGGTAACAAAGTCTCTTTCAAAGCCTGACCAGACACCCTTCTGCCTCTCGTGCTTAAAGGGCCTCTTCTTCCCAAGTCTCAGCCACCACTCAGGCCAAGGGTGAGTCACTCCCACAGCACTGGCTTTGCCAGGCGAGCATCAAGGAGCACCAAAGCAGAGATGGGATGCATTAAACACAACCACTGTGGAAAAAGAGTCAGGGTGGGACAGCCCAAACCCTACCTCCACCTCCAGCCCTGGTTTCCTTTCTGGGTGCTTCCAAAGACACCCAACTAAAGAGAAAACACAGGGTTTTTAAGTTACCACAAGCTTTTTCCAACCAGCAGTCTTTAATACTTCCAGCTTATTGATATCTGAGCTTATTCTGATGTTTTCTATTTCCTTTAATCTCAGTGCTGGAGAAGAAATGACCAAGTTTAAAAAGTACTAGTGATGATTAGTGAAAGGCCCGCCTCAGCCCACCCCAGGTCTCCCAGCCCACCATGCTCCTGGCATCACCACGTGACCCCCAGCTCCTCCTAACTGCACCCTCACCCCTGTTTTCCTGAGATCAGACAAGGATTAAAAGTCATTAAAGAGAAGGAGAGACACATCTAGCCAGTTGCATAAATTATTTTTTTAACAAAGTCAGGCTAAAACTCATTAGCCCCATCATCAGCTGTCTTGCTCAGGAGAACCAGGTCTGGCAGGGCAGCAGCTTTGCCCTCCTGGTCTGTGGTGAAGGAAGGGGAGCAGAATTTCAGCAGTTGCTTCATATCCACACCAAAGCACAAAAAGCAGAGAAAAATTTGCTGAGAACCTGCCCACACAGACACTGGATATTCTTTTCATATTTGCCATGACAAAAAATTCACGTTAACATTTTTGCAAGCACTGTAAGCCTGTATCAAGTATCAGCAAAGAGGCAGACAGGTGTCCTGACCACAGAGGAGACAGCATATGCAAACAGTTTGGAATTTATTACTATTATTTTTTAAAGGGAGAAACAAATCCCAGAGATTTTTCTGTGCATGATACATTTTCTGCTCCCCGTTTGATGTTGCTTTCAGACTTTAGACTTCAAATAGCTAACACTAACCTATGTCTCAAGCCTGCTTTAAACTGATGCCCCTTATGTGACCAGAAATGAATGCATGGTGAATCACTTATGCCACACACAGTGGGGGTGATGAGCTGTGGTCCATGTCTCCTGACTGCTGCATGGACACGGATAAGTTGGGGGAAAGGAGATCCCAGCTCTCTCTCTACATCACACCCAGATAACTCAGCATCATGCCTTTGCATTTTTGGAGCTGAGAGCACAAGCTCCAGGTCAACAGCCCGACCACAAGTCAGAGAGAACAACCCAAGCATTGGCATTTTCTGCAAAGTGTGGAGAGAGAGATATATAATCTGCACAGGCTGTGCTTCCACTCTCTCTTGCCTGCCTTTAGGAGATGCTTAAGAGAAGCTGCATTTTAATTAGTAGCCCCAACCAAGGGAATCTGATCTTGACAGTAAGAGAAAGAGAACAACCCAAAGTTACAGACTTCAGGCTACGTGGGTCCCAGCTCTTTGCTTCTCTGCTGACATTACTGCTTCCAGAAATTAAATCAAACCCCCATTTAACTTCACAGAGGTTGCAATTTGCATCTAAAGCACTGCCTGAGCCTCAGTTGTAATAAACAAATACAGCTCCACTGAAATCCAAGGAGTTATTCTGAGTTTGTCTGGTTACAGATCTGCAGACCCATAAACGTTACAGCTCATCCAACCTCCAGCTATGTATCTTCTAATAAAAGACCATTATCCTTGTCAGATGGATTGGGATAACTTGTTTAAAGCACTCTTGAATAGTCATTAGGATCGTTGGGTTTTGGTGGTTGTATTTTAAGAATAAACTCCAGCAGCTATTAAACACTGGAACAAGGCATGTTAACAGTCCACAAATAAAGCTGGAGTGGAAATATAACTATGGTTTGTGATTTTCACTGGGAAATTGATAAAATGGAAAGAAGAAAGAAAATACAAAAAGTAAACTGAGCTGTGCATAAACACTCAAAAATCAACCACACTATTTGATAGGTAATGAATGAAAAAGAAACATGGGGAAGAAGGAAGCAAAATCATGCAATTCTCTCCTCCTTTTGAGCCTTATTAATATTTTGGGTATAGTGCATAGACAAGATGTTGTGCAGCCAAGGAAATACAGATTCATTTCACTGGCTGTCACTGTCCCTAATAGCCAACCTTAAGGTGGCCTCCTCTCCCTGGAGACTTCTTCACCTCCTTGTAATAAACCATCCCAGTGGCAAAGCTGGTCGTGCTCCCCAAGAGCAGAGCAGCACTCCTGAGCAGTTTTACAGATCTCTGCCCAGGGATGGACACCACTACATCCATGCCATGGACATACTGTTGTTTTCTTTAAACCATCTCACCAAATGAACTGGTTCCCTCCAGCAAAAGGCCACTCCATCCACTGTAACCAATCTCCTGTTCAGGTTGCTGCTTTGCCATAGCTTTGCTGATAAAGGAGAATTCTGTTTTGTTTGGGTTTTTTTCACTCTTCCTGATCAAATTATACTGTCAAGAATCAATTCCAAGCCAAGCCTAAGACAGGGCGAAATGGACGAGTCTTGCTTCACATTTTGCAGAAAATACATGAGCATCCCCAGCTCTGCCATGGGATTCAGGTGCTAATTATGAAGGGCACATCAACACCTCACCACAAAGAAGTCCCTTTTAAGCAGCTCCTCCACCTTCCAGCCTTCTGAAGGGACAGCCCTGACCAGGACAACTCTGGGTCATCAGAGAACATTTGAGCTATTTCCTTATCTGACTTTCATTTTATTCACTTATCACTCGAGCCAGGGAAGTACTCTGATCCACACACGTTCAGACATGGATCAGAAGCCAGCACATCAGGCAAGGCAGTGGCACTGCTGGGTCCTGTGCTAAGAGTGTAACAAAGGCACTGCGGTGCCAGCCCCTCTCACAGCCTTTGAGCTGTAGGGTGGCAGCAGATGGGGGCCACACATCCCAGCTGCTCTTCTGGGCTGGCATGTCACCACACTTGCAGGTATGGCTGTCACACCCACACGGGTGCCTGCACCGACCACAGCTCTCTCCTGGCTCAAAAGGGAAAGGGCAGAGAGTAACACAGACGCTCCATACACACCCACCATGAGTGTGTGCACAGGGGTGCTGGGAGACTGGCATATTTAGAGCTCCACAGAGTGCACTCCATCGTAATTCCCTTCTTCGTTTCCAGCCCTGGATGCAGCCTTAAAAATCCATAGCTCCAGACAGCTAGCCCACACGCTGCTATTCCAGCTCAGCGGGGAGAAGATGAGCTCAATTTTGCGAGTCATATCGGAAGGAACCAAAGAAGTATTTAGTAGTAGTACTTTGTTAAAATCAAAGAAACACACCCCCATCAAATCAAAGACAAAACAGAAGAAATTATACGGAGAAACAGTCACTGCTATTGCTTCTGTGGCTGAGAGTTGCTTCCAGTTGCATCCAAAGCTTAGGCAACTCAGGGGCAGGAGGAGAGCCATCACAGTCTGCCAGTGTCATGCTCCATGGCACTGCCCTCCTGTACCAAAGTGCCACTGAACCTTGAGAGCAGCTCATCTGGGAGAAGGTATTTGGACACGCTGCTCATGGCTCCCCAGCCCCATTTGCTGAGCTGGATCTGCAGGAACAAACATCTGGGACAACAACCCCCACGTTCCTCTCGCACTGCAAATCAATAGCCAAACCACAAGTACACAGGAGCACCCAGCTCAGCACATCCAGTACCCAAGCAGAGAGTGGCTGCCAGCCCCTCACCCAAGCCCCTGCCACACACAGTGGGCAAGTTTGCTCCCTGCTTGGCGAGGACCTTCCTTCCACCAGCCAATGTAGGAGCTTCCCAGAGAAACCAAAGACAAAGTAAGGCACAGCTCAAATAAGCACCTGGATCTACAAACAACAGATTAAATTCTCAAGCTACAAAACTATGTTTTAGCAAAAGTGCAATTGAACTCCATGTACTTGTTACATTTCTAAATATACTCTGGTTGTCAAGACAACAAAGAGACTGATGGATCTCTAAAGTGTACTGTATCCATTTAATTGTCAGCATTTCAAACTGACTCAAGGAGGGAAAAAAAATGCTGCGTGATAAGTCTAATTGTCATGGTTACCACTGGCTAACCCCATAATAAAAATATATATATTCTGGCTAAATGTGCCAAGCCATGTGAGGAGCAGATGGGAGACATTCTCATTACTGCAACAGCCTCCACTGGAAAACTAAACTTGAGGAAAGATGCGAGAGACTTTACAGAGATCTCAGACACAACAGACACCGTGGGCTGCATCTTCCCAGTCGTTTGGCAGCAGTTCCTCAGGCTTTTCCGCTGTGCTTATCCGCCCCAAGCGTGTTGGGACAACCCATAGGGCTGGGGCTGCCTCACTTGTGAACATTCTGGTTTGGGGATCTCATCCCTCACCGAAGAAAGCCTGAGATGTCAGCTGTTACTCCCTAAAAGCCTCTGACAACATCTGATGTGCAACCACCTGGGCTTTGCACTCCCACCCTCACCCCCTTGCTCTCCTCTCTCCTGATGGCAATACCCAAGCCCACAGGGATGGCTGTGCCAGGAGGCTGCCACAGCCTGGACCTTCTGCTCCCATACTGCTAACAGCTAAACCAAGCTGGGCTTGGGGATGAGAAAACAAGTGGAAAGAAACAGGACACTACTGCAAATACATCAGCCTGAGGCTGAATTGGGAAGCATCAATGACCCCCAGCCAGCCTCTTCAAACGATCTGATAAGCATGATTCAGCAGTGTGAAGAGCCCCACTATTCACGTAAGGCCCCAAGAACCCTCAAACATTGGCTTTTTGCATGGATCACCTCCAAAATAACATCTGAGTTATCTACCTGGATATACAATGATTGTGGCTTTCCTTCGCTGACCAGAACTCATCCACCTACTCTCAGTTCCCATAGTTCTTTCATTAAACCAACATTTAAGTGGCAGGAGAAAGGCACCAGTGTCACCATTCAGATATGAGAACCAATGGAAAACAATTTACATTCACCTGGTGAGCACTGACTTAAGATTTGGACTCAATCCAAAGGGAGCCTTGTAGGTCCCTTTCAAATCAAAATATTCCGTGATTCTGTGATTTCAGTGAAAGGGGAGGTTTCCAATTAGTCTGAAGCTTACCCAACATTTTTGACAGAAGCCATCTCAAAGTTGAATCATCCTTAAAAATCTCCCCCAAACTGTTGCACTCCTTCACACAGATAAAAGCTCTGCATCTCTGCTGTCAGACACTTTCAGGGAAACCATAAGGTGTTGCCTAAAACCATCTCCAAGAGAGCCACAAAGTAAAATCTGGTTGGAAAACACTGCTTAAGAGAAACGCCACTTTCCAGGCGCCTCAAGCAATACATCTGAGTTCGTGATATTTTCTCTGGAGCTTGCCCTTGCTCATTACCAAGATGAACAATTTCTGAATTCCAAATATGAGATTCTCAGTAATGTAAAATGAACTTTCGTGCCTACCAATAGTCACTGTGTGGTTCACCTCTTGTGCTGCTTCACGGAGTGGTCTGTGCATGAAGATGGGCAATGAATGTCAAAACAGAAGTAGCACAGAAGAGTCATTTCTGGGGCTTGTGTGAGAATTATTTCAAATACTACTTAAATTAGGAGATGAAAAGGAGTCTTGGGTACAAAGAAGGCTATGGTCTAATCAAAGTCAAAGGGACCTAGAGGCAACTGGTTTTTTACAAGTGTTTGGGTACACCCAAGCCAATGCAGCATCAGCATTTTGTCCCTAGATAATTTCACTACCCATAAGAAACTTCAAAGAGATTACAGTCCTTCTGAAAGCTGCATCCAGATCTTAACTGAGCTGAAATCCCAAACAACCAAAAGCTTAAAATCATGCTTCTATTTCAACACCATGCAGGTGCAAGAACCTAAGTTTGGTTTTCCTGTTACTCAAAGTGCTCGCCTAAGGCACCACAGGTTTTTTTTTTACAGGTTTTTTTTTACAGTTATGGCTTTGGGACAATTGTTACATTCTGTACCAATAAAGTATGTGCCTCTGGAGCAAACTCCCCAGGATGACTCCTTTGCTCTGGCACAAATGGACTCCTTTGGTTTAGATAAAAGGATGTTCCCTTGCATCATTTTCATTTGATTTTTTTTGTAAGATAGAGAAACAGTTAATTTTGCTAAATGAGTTCTCTGTTGCCATGACTTCACTGCAGACAAACACAAAGCCATCAAGCTCCTTTTCCTTGGGCGCTGTTTTTTTTAAACAGGTATTTGATCATTTTGATTCTCTTGCTTCTTTTCTCAACATCTGGATTCCCAGCAATATCCTGCAGTCAGACAGATACATAATGGCTATAGTTACTCAGTAAATTACAGAGATATTCCTGCACATACTCATCCCCTCACAATCCACCTCTGCCAGCTGTGCCAATGCACTCTCTGTGACTCCACAAGCAGGGCAGCACTGCCTACAACAGCAGGCAGCAAATCTCTCCAAATGAAACCTTAAATTTATGGGATTAGACCTTAAAAGTCATAATTCCCACACTCCCACCAAGGACCAGCCAGCAGGTGCCTAGTCATCATCAAGCCAGCCTGCTGCCCAGGATTTTTCCCCAGTGTAAAACCAGAAGCCTGAAGTCCTTCCCACTGCCTCAGTTTCTCTAGTGGATGAAAAGGCTGCACACATGCATCATCTGCCTCCATGGGGTGTTACGACACTGGCTAAGTTAATATTCATGGAGTACACTGGGGATTAAGAGTATTATAGACTTTACTGAGGGAGAGAGCTTTTTCTTTTTTAATGTTTGCATTGAATAGACAGACTAAGTAGAAACAGCATTTGTAGCCTACAGCCATTATCCCAGTAAATGGCTTATTACAGCATGCAGCCTACCAGCTCACCTCCAACCAGTCTCACTTAAACGCATGTAGGTGGAAGTGCTGCTCATTCCAAAGAACTTTCTTTTTCACTGTCTCTGCCTGATGGAGACTCTGGATAGCTGGGCTCACAAGACAGGGCTTAGGATATAAATATTTCAGTACGAGCTTGTTGTTCAGTACCTATTTACGGCAATCACAGCACAATTAATTACCTCCCATCTAAGACTAATTCCCGTCTCTTCCAAAAGGACTGAAGGGGGGTGAGTTTTGTCTCAAGACTTTCAATTTCCTGATGAGTCACAGCAGACACACTACAATAAGCTCAATACTTCAATCAGACTGTTTCTTATCCAGATATATTCAATACATTACTAAGACGTGGAGTGTGCTATTTTAAGGGCTGATTTCAGGCATTGTATGCATAATGCTTTCTCATCTGAACACACGCTTTCTCCTGGATGAGACAGATGTACGTCCTACACCACCACCCCTTCTGCTCCCCTCAAATCCTACAGGTAAATAAACACTGCAAAAGCAGAAAGTAAAGAACTGCATGTTTGGTGCACTGATTTCTACAACATGCAGCCCTCTCTCCCACTTCACCAGTTCATTCCCTGCCCTTTGGCAATAAAATAACTTATGTGACAGCAGCATCTGACAAGAAGAAAACATTCGCAGACTGCACAGGTTGCAACAAGTCCACAGCGTCTTGCTTTCTTCGTTCTAGGGCCAAGAAACATACATTTCTTGTTCTGCCCCAAGGAGCAACTCTGCATCCCTGTACAAATCCTCAGTTGTCCCCAGTTCCCACGCCACCCACTCACCAGCTCCCAGGCTCCGTGAGGCAGGCAGGAGACACTTTGCCCAACCTCCAGCAACACAGGTTATAGGGATCAGCAGGTGCCCTGTGATCCTCATTATTTACTTAATTTAACAGACTTAGATATAATTTTTTGTGTCAATTGGGCAATTGTTCCCAGCTGGGTCATTTGAGCCTACAACAGGTTGCACTCAGCCTCAGCCTGACCACAGCCAGCTGAGGAAACTGCCTCATCCAGACAGACTGCGAAGAGCAGAGCAACGGTCACATCTCCCTGGACCATGTGCATGCCTAGGTTCTCACAAGCAATGCAATTTAAAGCTCCCAGAAACCAACAGTTGCCTAAAAAATGTGTGGCTATGATAACAAATAGGTTAAAGACCATAAAGTTTGGGTGACAGACCGGGTACAGGTGACAGACAGCTGTGCTGTTGTTTGTGGAGTTGCTGCTATGCCATCAAGAATGTCAGCTGCTCTAAGAGCAGCCACAGCACAGTCACCAACTCAAGACTACCCCTGTGCTAATTGCTAACAGCAGTTTTCCCCCTGGCACAACTGGACTGTGCAAGCAGTTTCTGCACAAACAGCAGCAGTGCCAGTTTCTGCCAAGCCCATGCTAATTGCAAGTGATTCCAGCTCAAATGCTCTTAAGTCAGAAAGTATTTAGGTGACGTGTAACCAAGGTCTCATATTTGTCTCACCAGCTCTCCTGTGATGAATGAACCTACCATCAGCTATGAAGATCTGTCATAGTCTCTTCTCTTTCTTCCTCCTTGGAAAAACTTTCACATAAATTCTTATTTTATGCCAGCAAAAGCGCAGAACATTTTCAATCCTCGCAATGCCCTCAGCCTGTCGGTGTAATTGAACTGTCAGAGCAGCACAGAGGACATGGTCACCAATATTCCATTCAAGGCAGCAGATCCTCCAAGGCTCAGCAGCTCCTCAGGTGCTACTTTAAAAGTGTCAGTGTCTCCTCATTTATCTCAAAACTGGAGGGCACCTTAGGAACATTCAAATAGTTTCACAAACTCTGTGAAAATGAAAAGGGTGAGTAGCGAAGAATCATTTCACCTGCCCAAGGCCAGCTTGGAAGGACCAAGAAAAGAAACAGACTGAGCTGTGTTTTAAGATTAAAACATGGTAAATATCCTCTTGAGTAGGCTCAGATATGTCACTTTAATTAAGGTGAGCATATTCACCTATATTTTATTGATTTCCACTAAATACACTATTATCTCAGTCTGGGTGCTTATGGGACAGGCAGCAGGCTCCACAAGATCTACATTGACATTCACTTTGAGTTGCAGGTGACAGAGCAACACAACTCTGAGCACGCACAAGACCCCACATGGAATCTCAGCATCTCTTCTCTCCATTTTTGAGTACCTGGGCTATCCATAACCAGAACAGAAACATCTGCTGCAATGTGCAGTTTTCCCCTCCCATGGATGGCAACCAGCTCCCTTGGACAAAGCATCAGAGACCATGAGCTGATGGCCTTGGCCATGCTGCAGAAGGTGCCTATGAAGTCAGTGCCCCAAAACTAGTGCAAATAACTTTCTTAAAGCTAGTGGTATGAATAAAGAGAAAATATAGGACCACAAAAAAAATCCTCAACTTAAAAGGGATCATAAATTATCTTTTCGGTTTTTTGGAGAACAGTGCCGGTAGCATATGGATCTGCAGCCTAAACAAATGATGAGATTCAAGCTCATCTCATATTCCTAAAACATACAAGACCAGGATTCTCCCATGCCAGGCAGTTAAGTCCACGTGCCTTCCTGAAAAGCCATTTGGAAAGTTTCTAAATGCACTAGGAGAAAAATAGTCCTGCTTGGTCCATGCCTGTTTCTCCCTCTCCTCCCATTAGCACATGGGGAGAAGGTTAGCTTAGAGCAATACAACATTTCAATTTGAATATGAATCACTCCTCTGGTGAGAAAACAAAACAGAAGCCCATTTCATATGAGCCTTATCTGAAGATATAATGAAAACCAACACATATAACAGGAGCAATTGAAATAAAACGTGGTGAATACTAAATCAATAAACAACAAACACCACCACTTTCCATTCTAGAAGATCCCAAAGTGCTTTACAAACTCATAGAGCCAAGAACAATTTCATCTGCCACTGAAACATGGTTATCTCTAGATAGGTACTTAGCACCATGTTTTAGTTCATGATGGAGGTAAGAACACCACCAAGCAGGAACTCTGAGAGAGTTCAGGACAGCATGCTCCTTCAGTGGGAACTGCACCATTCTGGAAAGTGGAAGTTGGGTTTAATTTTGACTCTTACAATTCAAAGTGCCACTATATGGGCCAAGCACCTGAACATGCACAGGATGCTGTACTTAAAATTAAAGTGACTGGATGTAAAAAGATGGAAATCCAACCCATGTATGCTGGTATTCTCCAGCTTCTGACTCAAAAGCAAGAAAACAGCAGCTAGGTAGAAGATTAAAATTTCTGAACCTGCCTGGGGATTACAAATTAATTTCTTATCATCCCACAAGGCTGAAGGATCAGGATTTCCTCCCCCTGGTTCAGCTGCTCTCTCCAGATGGAGTTTAGGGTAAAACGCTTCTCCTCTCCCCAGTGCCCCTCCAGCAGGCACAGAAATATTCAACCACTCTTAGGAACAGGCTGGAAAGCAAGCACAGCAATACCATTCACCACTGCTAATGAATGTCAGTCTTGGGCTTCAGCTTTACTGAAACATCGACAGAAACACCATTTTCACCCTCTCTCCTTTGCCCCTTGGGTCTTCCCATCCACCTGCTGTGACTGTGGTTCACCTCACTGGAGACAGTCATGGCCTGCTGCCACAGAGCTGGCCAACAGAGAACTGCTCCAAACTGAGGCCTTTCTCGTGCTGCTGAAACATCATCAAACAAGAGCACAAGTCCTTCAAGGGCAGGGGATCTGAGCAAGTGATCTGCACATTTCCAGAGCTAAATGTTTACTTCTCCTCCTGGCAGCATCTGGAACCTTGCAGACTATTTATCTGCATCTTAGAAACAGCTATTTAGTCCTGCAAATACATGAACAGTTCACCTTGACTCAAAAGAATGGTTTTGCTGAGCTCTGAGGAAACAATGAAAAAAATCATCTTTTTCTTACTTTTTTGCCAAATGTCTGTTAAAGCTTTTGTGAAAGAAGTTTACTTAATCTTTTCCCATGTTACATTATATATACAGCTGCTATTCCAGAAACAAAACAAAACAAAACTTGGTGCACAAATGCAAACAAATCTGGTTTTGGCCTGATCTGCCTAAATCAAAAGCTAGCTTCCTCCTCTACTGGCTCAGGAGCAGAGACCCAAAGCCAGATAGTTCCTAAGATTTCTGAGAGGCTGACTTTTGGATAGGCTTGTTTGAGTCTGTCTTCAGTATCTGGGGACTGTGTGACAATTCAAGGGAAAATGTCCTTAAAATTAACATGTATTTGAACACCAATTTGGAAAGCTTCTACCAAGCCATTCTTCTCTGTAGCAGTGACATCTCTCCAACCATGCAATCATATTCTTGCCAGTTGGAGACTTGTCCTCATCTTGATTTAAGCAGACTTAATTAATTTTGGTTTTATGGGGGAGGGAAAAAAAAAATAAATCAATAAACAAGAAAGGAAAATTACAATGAGTTTAACATGCCATACAGGTAAAGAGAATTGCCAGGAGATTCAGGTAAAAAAATATTCATCACTGATTCATCAAACGAGTCATTCAGATGTCTTAAAAACAAGCTATTAAGAGAAGTCACTCTTCCTCTCCACCTTTTATTATTAGCTACTGCTGGAAGTGATCTTTTCTGCAAATCTCAAGACCATTTTGAAGTGTTGAAGATTTTAGGAAGTGAAAACTAGTTCTCAAAATGAACTTAAACTGCTTCAAAAATCTTCTGTTAAAGGTAGCATTGTGCTTCTTTCTCACCATTGGGTATTTCAGATGAACTATCCACTACAAAAAAAAAAGTCACTGTGCAGTTCTAGTTGAGGGTCCAGGTCGGATGGGGCTTTGAACAATCTGGTCTGGTGGAAAGTGTCCCTGCATGGGGAAGGGTTTGAAGACGCTCTTCAAGGTTCCTTTTAATCCAAATCATTCTATGAGAGTCCCAGATTTGGTGATACAGGTGTTTTTAAGTTGTAGAAACTGAGCGAGAGAGAAGTTGCTGAAACAAGGGAAAGAAAGGTGCCCGGTGCCACTGGAGCAAGCCACTATCAAAACCCAAGGAGAACCAAGGATCCCCTTGTCTCAGCTGTGCCACAGCCTCGAGAAGGGCTCTGTCAGGGAGCTGGCACTGCCTGCAGCCAGCAGACTCCAGAATCTGCTCAGCCTGGCGGAAGAGTAGGAGGTGAGACTGCTGGCAGGAGCAGGCGGAGCAGCAGAGCTGGTGGAGATCGTAAATGGAGGAGTGTTGTAAAACACGGAGGTGAGCACAGACTGACGCTCACCTTCACAGCTCCCCCCGAGAAAAGCACGGCTCGTCAGACTCTCACAGCTTTGAAACCCGTCCAGACTTCGCTGGATCAATCCAGGAACCTCATTCTTATGCATGTTTGTTCTCACACGCAAACACGGCGAGGTTTTAACCACACACATTTTGCACAAGTCCCGCAGGCCCAAACTTTCAGGTTACTCAGGAAACTTGGTCTTAAATGGGATTGTAAACCAAAGGAAAGAGATTACAGATAAAGGCAACGACCACAAAGGACTGCAGAGCAATTTGAGTTAGAAGGGAGCTTTAAAGCACTCCAACACTGAGGTACTCCAAAAAGAGGACCTTTTCTTAAAACAGGACTTACTTAAAAGGATTGCATCAACTGATCTTCCAAAACTGATTTAATCACGTGAAAATATGGGCTGGGCTCTCCATTTAATATCACTCCCAAGTGGAAAGTTCTCATCAAAGCTATAATATATTCATTTCCAGTAGAACAATTAGGTGACATTAGGTAGGCAGTTGTGACTCTCAGAAATAAATGACCTTGCTATTTACCAGTATGTGTTGTGCCTTTAAAAGTTTCCAAGAGTAATGGTCTGTTTCTGTGCATACTGGAATATTCAAGAGCATTTCATATTGTTTCTCATATCAAGAAAAGAGCAATTAGATCAATAATGAAACAGGAGAGCTCCCTTTTACTTTCTGCGGTTTGCAAAGAGGTTCATGTTTCTGTGTGAGCACAGCTCTTGTTTTAGTGATGTGAAAGTGTGTGGTTTGTGCGATACCCAGTTTCTTCTAATATTCAAGTTTCTGTTGTTATCCACCTACAATTTACAGTAAAGCATCTTTTATTCTCACACCTCTCAATCTCAAAATTAGATCAATTTTCCCAACAAGATTTTATTACTCGTGCAAACCTTTAACAAATACTGGAAAACCTGCCAACAACACACTCCTCGTTAATACAGTATGAAACCACCAAAAACATCACTATTGCTACCAAGTCTACCTATGCATATGTCTACCTATATGGACACGTGAGGCAGCAAACACGAACTTTACTTTGGGGAAAAGGACAGTTTTTATGTTTGGAAAAGCAACTGGAATTCTGTTGAAATTCATGCTGACAGGCCCAAGGCACCACATGCAGTGGGTAAAGATTATTAAGCAATACCTGAACCACTGTGCATACATCACTATTGTGCTATTTGTTGTGAATAGATTGCTACTATTTTCAAAAGATTTCAAAGTATTTAGAACTTCCCCCCACCTCTGCAAAGCATGAATCTAATTCTAGAAATAATTTCTGAAGAACCCTCCAAATGGGAAGGACACTGCAATTACTGGGGATGGGTAATCTACTGGCTCCAGCATCAAACCGAACTAAGCCATTTATAGCATTTTGGCCCTATCCACAACAGACAAGAGGACTGATATTTTAGCCAGAAATATTTAATTTCCAGATAGTTAATTTCCACCAATCAATCAATGGCCATGTGCTCTACTCCACAATCTTTGACTGTGCTGCCCCTGTAGCTCTCAGAGAAATGCATCTTTATCAAATATACTGAAGGTCCCAAAGAGAAAATTCTCCTGCAGCTACAACACAAACATCAATTCAACAACAAAAATCTAAAACCAACTAGAATACTAAATATTTCTGAAGAAGCAAAGTAAATCAGCAACAGCAAGGTTTTCAACCCTGTGGTGAGTTATCTGGTCAGCTCTGTAGTCTGAACCTAAGTGCACATACTGAAGAGTCTCCACTTCTCAGTGATGCCCCATTCTGCATCTCTCTGGGCCAGCCTCGTAGTTTGCATACAAATATTGTTAATGGTCATAAAATCATCATGTCCTATCTAGCATTACTTTAATGATGATGGCATTACACTGCACTACCCAATCACTCAGGTGCCTCAACTTAGATTAATTCAGGCAAGACAAGACACCAATGTTCAAACTCCTAGATGCATCTTGCACCCACCCAGGGAGGACTTGGCTTTCAGCCAGTCTGCATAAATCCTGGTGGGATTAGCCAATGTTCAAGAGGCTCTTTGATGGGATAAGTAAGGAGGTCAAGTGCTAGGATCTAAAAAGAAGGACATGACAGGTGTATATAATCCCCCACAAGACAGACCCCTCCAACCCTTTATAGCCAGCAAGAGGGGTGACTAAAGGCACATAGCAAAAACCATTATAACCAAGGCCATGGAAATGAAACTGGCAAATGTACCATTTATCATGTCATCTCAACATGAAATGAACATATCTGATGTGACCACCAAACATGCAGAAAAGGACATATTTGGAAGAGATGTACAGAGAGAACCATGAAACTACTGCTTACCTGGTTCTAGCTAAAGCAGAACTGCTGAAACCTTTTAGTTTCCCTGCAGACAGCCCTGATGCTCCTGGGAAATACCAGCAGCTAAATCTGGACTAACACAAGACTCTTTAAGACATCCTTCTCAACTATTTAGGCAATGCTGAATAAAATTAAGGTACACCACACTGCTGTAAAAGTGCCCCAGCAGTTAGGTGTCGCCATCATGGGCAGCTGCAGGTCAGAAAGTACTGTTCGACCAAAATGTTTAAAGTAAGGGTGGGTGCTAAGCCAAAAATATTTTCTAAATCAAGGTCACAATCAATCAACCAATCAATCAATCAATCACCCAGATTATGGAGCTCAAGCATGCCAAATTTCAAAGGCACTTGGTTTTCCCACTGCTATCTTCACGCAGGAGACCTGACTATATCCTGCATCACTCCATCCTCAGGTATTTCTCAAACTTGGATGACATTGTGGGATCTGTCTTTGGAAGACCGGCAAACCCGAACTTGACACAAACAGACCATGGGGACAGCTTTGTTCATTTTAACATGAACTCTTGACACACCTTAGGAGAGCCATCAGCTGCCCTACCCTTCACCAAAACACCAGAAAGGAGCTCAAGCTGCTGCTGCAGCTAAACCCAACGCTGGGAACGGCTCCAAACATCTCTCTGGAAACTAGCGTGATAATAAAACTTCCGCTGAAGTTACACGGCTCTCAGGCAGCTCGAGATGGGCTATCAGGAAGTGGGACCCACCTCAAACCAACCACAAGCTCCTCGCCAACAGATTCCCATCAGCGGCACAGCACCAGTCATTGCCCTCATCTGGGCGCTGGGCCATGAGAAAATGTTGGAAAAGCCTCTTCCATTTTTCTCCTCCCTTGGACAAGTTCACTAATCACCACCACTGGATATTAACTGCCTTCCCCCATCGATACCCTGAGTAAGATTTGGACCACTGACAAGTTTTCTCCTCATCCTCCAGACCAGCTTGTGCACCCTCTCCCCCATCCCAACACTAACAGTGTTTGTCACTGGCTCTGAGTGACCTTGGCACAAACAGTAATTCTTGTCTCTCTAAGCAAGAATTTAGGAAAGCAGCTTTTATTGGACAGGTATGTCTGGCTGAGATTTGTGATCAGATGCAATGCACGGTACAGTGTGTGACCTGGAGAGATATTACCATCAGCCAACAGCAGCACAAATTTCTTTCTTCCCTGTCCCTCATTAGCCTCAGAAGCTGGCCTTGCCAGCAGCAGTAATGCAAGCTGAGACAACAAAGCATATTAATGATGGGCCCCATCATGTTCCATATTAATTACTGTAGCTAGTAGTAAACTGTTGGTTATAAATCATATTTTGATAACCTGCCCTTTCTTTGACAAGCGAGCTCCAATGTTTAATGTTGCACTTAATCCTCAGATAATACCCCAGGAGTCCTCACTGTGACCAGCAACAAATCAAAGCAACCTTCAAAAGGCTGGCACGGGTCCCCTTTTCCTACGCACCCCAACCTGAAACTATCCTGTTGCATCAACTTTGTTATAGGTCAGCTCTAAAGGCTGAGCTGCCAAAACCAGCAGCACACTGAGTTCTCGAGTGTCCACGGGCTGCCCCAGCACTTCTCTGGGCTCGCAAAAGCCACGTACGTGTTATACATGTATCCCAGCCTTCCAGAAATGCTGCACTATCACAGTGCTCTGCAGGGTACAATAGCAGGGTACTTGATCCCCAGAATAGCTCCACATTCAGAAGAGAGGAGGATTACTTCTACCTAGAACCGAAATAGTCAACTAAAATCTATCCAAAGCCATCATATTCTTATTTTTGTTTCTTTTTAATTCAGTGACATTTAGCTAGCACAACAGCTGTTAGTAAAGGTCTAGGAGAGGTGGAATCCCATTTTCTATATAAAGAAATATGTTTTGGAGGAAACTGCAATTTGACAAAAATACCTATTTAGCAAAGTACATTTTAAAAAGTGGAAAAATATGCTCTGCTTTTTCTAAGGTAGCAAATGATCCACCACGGCTCAGGAAAATGAGCCCAAGTCTTAGGAACAAAGATATAAAATTATTTTGCAATGTACATACGAGAAAATAAGGAGGAAGGATGTGGCCTCTAAGAAGCAGCATGGGGAGAGACTCTTGTCTCAGCCAGATGTGCCCATCACCTCCCACCACCATCAAAACACGTGAAAAAACTCATCTTGGTCTTCCCACAGAGCTGCTCCAGCTTTTATTGGTAACAAGTGGCTGGCTTCAGACAGAGCTGGGTCAAGCCTGGCATACTCAACACCCTCCTTTATTTTACTCTGAAGGCAAAACTCACCACACTAAGCAAGAACAAGATGTTGCACCTGCCATTTACAGTGCTAAAATCCCAACAGCTCAGGAGGAGGATCAGCAGTGGTAACCAAGAATCCCAACCTCTCCTCCATGGAAGGAAGTGAAGCCCTGCGACCTCACTCCAAGCTGCAATTAAAAGTGCTTATAGCAGTCAAGGGTTCAGTCTTATTCTTCCACCACTGGTGGCAGATGGTATGTGCTATTATTAAATCTTGATTTCCAGCTTGTAACAGTAGTCGTATGAAACCTTCTGCATTCAAACAAAAATTCACTATTTTTATTTGGGGAAAAAAGCAGAAGTCTTACAGCAGTTAAGTAACTTTTCTCTTTTAACAATTTCTTTTAAAAATTTGTAGCACACTTCTCCTAATTGGAAACACACAGAAAATAGGATATGGCCTATTAGTTTAAGGTCAGTGCACATTTAGCCACCACTTTTGAAACTGACAGTATTGTCATGACAGCCATAAAAGCTGCTTTGAATTTTAGTTCCCTAGAAAGTAAATATAAGGAATCCCAAGGCTGTAACCACAAGTGCCACAGCTCTTAACACTGATGTCATATTCAGCTGAATGTGTGCTGCAAAAGTCAGGATGGTAAAGCCTCAAATTCAGCTCATCTAAGGGAAGGACACAGTGATTATCCCCCAGCCCATTGCCCCAGGCATGTTCCACAATGCCTTCATTTGATGCAGCATTAACAGCAGAAGTGTTTTATCCCCAAGAATTTAGCATGGGGCACTGTAGGGCTGGTGGGTCCATTCAGGGGGGCTGCTGCAACCAAGCATCTCACACAGCTGTACCTTGTACTTCAGTTTGCAACTGCTCCTTCCAATTCCAACTACCAAACAAATGTTCACTTTTTCTTTTTTTTATCAACCAGTTCAATTCATTTGTATCAATTTGTTTCTGTATCAATTAGCCAGGGCATAGGGGGCTGACTTTCAGACCCTCTTCTACTACATTAGATGTAAGGGGACAGTGTAATTAATAGATACCAGGCACAATTCCCCTTGATGCATTGATTTCCTCCTACTTAGGAAACACTCAAGGAGAACACAGTCACCCCTGGCTGTCAGAGGTCTTCGTAAAATCCATAGGCTTGGATTCACAGGAACTGCTAATTGTTTTGGATGCTGAGAAGGGGGAAGGCAGAGTTTGATCTTTGTAAAGCAGAGGAAATTTCTTATTAACAGCAACACCTGAGTGTACTTCAAAGGGAGCTTGCAAGAACAGAAAAGCTTTCAGAGCAAGAGGCAACTCAGGAAAACCCTTTTGGTCCCAAGCTGCATCAAGGGAGATGGGAACACTCCCCCTGAGCTCAGAGCATCTGCATCTCTGAGGCACCCAAACCAGGGATTGCTGCAGCCACTCCAGTTTACTTCCCCACTGTCACACCACATCACAGTTATCACCTTTCCCTCACAGACAATATGGGTTTCATCAAGGTGTCTATATATAAAGTTGAGCTTAAAGAAAAAGCAACATTTTATGACTATACACCTTGGTTATTTCCTTTTAAGGTTTAATTTTTCTGTCTCTTACATAAAGTCCTCGAAAAAAATTAAAAAGCTCAAGGTACTTGATTATTTCCACCACCCCACAATTCTGCCCAGGAATGCACAGCTAACAAACCACGTAGGGCCAGTATTTGTGCAAAGCTGGTTAAAATATCCTCATTTTGCAAATGCTAAACCTCCCTCTACATACCACACAAATAAAAAGCACAGAAAGAAGACAATCCACAAGCATATCAGGCAATCTTGCTGGATATTATGCTTAACTTTGCACCAGCAGTAAAGCATTTTTCACTGTACAAAGCGACTCAAACCCAAAAATGCCTACCCAGAACTGTTCACTCTTACATACCCCACAATGCACAGGAGACCAATTCTACTTCAAAAGAAAAAAATACTCTTTCTTCTATTTGCTGAGTCTCTCTGGAGACAATGGCACTTTGGCAGGGCAGCATGTTTAATAAGAGATGATGGGGAGAGAAAGGTTCTCCAAGAAAGGAGATGTCAGTGCCATGCAGCCAGCACACTGCAAACATCATATTTCAAACCAATATAAATTACAAATTATTACATCTCTCTCTTTAGAAGTCAGAAAACACCCCTTCTACAGTGTTTTCCTTAAAATACTGCCCCGTGTAGGCATCTAGACAATCTAGTGACCTGGTCTATGACACAGAGAGAGATGCACAGCAGTGAACAGACAGAAGTAAAAGCTGGTCTCAAGCACTACCACTACCGCACGCATGTGGTCCTGCACCAGCACCCACCACAGCACACATCTGCATGGCAGCTCCACCCTGCAGCCTGCCACGGCTGAGTGCCTTTCCCACTGGAAACCTTTCTGTGATGCTAATCTACTACAGAAGGAAAATCACTAGAGGAGGACACCCAATAGCTTCCAGCCAGAACACAACACGCCTTCAGCAAGACCTTTGATTTTCACAGGCACACACTGAAGTTGTTCTTCACAACAAAGAACAGCCTGTCTGTTGCATAACTAACCTTAGGCTGCATTAGATAAGTTGTGCCTTCTCACAGATCAACTGACCTTAAATAATGTCCCCAGTGTATTCAGAGCCAATAGGTTTCTCTTTTAGAGCTCAACTGACAGGTCTTCTCCTTCCAGCTATTTCTTCAGAAAGGCACACAAAGAAGGTTTCAAGAGAAATCTCATGCTTACTGTTCCAAAAGCAGCTTTCCAGGCCAAAAATGAAGGCCAAGATCTCAGCTCCAGAGCTGCATCTCCCTTTGAAGGCTTCTTGAGCACTTCACTGCAACAGCACAAGTGAGAGCCTTGGCAGGATGGAACTGGGATTGAAGCAGATGATAACTGGAACACTCAGTTTATCTCTGGAAAGCTTGCTTCAGTTCTGCTACTGAGTCAAGACAGAAGGAAAACAGCCAGCCATGCCAATGAAACACTGCTTTGTATTCTGGGTGAGGCAAAACAAAGGTCTGGTGATGAGGAGCTCTCACATGTCATGCAAGGGTCAGCAGCAAAGGCAAATTCCACCACGGCATTTCCGTTCTCTCGCCTAGCCCATTGCTGTGAGTGGATACAGCAGGATCTTTCATTGCTTGTCCAAAAATGGCATTTAACATAGCTGTGCAGCATCACCCCACTGCCACATTCCACTCCAGAGGTGGGATATCAGTCCCTGCACAAAGCTGAAGTCACAGGGCACTGTGTAATGAGCTGAGACTTTTAGTATCATTTCTCCAGTCCCCATCCTGGGTGCAAGATGATGCAGGAGCTCTGCAGCTGCCCAAGAGGTAGAAACACTTGGGAAGAGATGGAGACAGTGTCAAAGTAAGCAAACGTCTGTACCCCTCCTGGCAGGTCATTTCATTGTCCACACAGATATCTCTGCATTCCCCGTGAAGTTTTAGAAGCAAAATGCTCAGCAAAGCAGGGCTGTATCCCTTTGGGGACAGAGGTACCAAAACAACTGCCCAATAAACCCATGGCAAAGGCGGAGGCACTAAAAGCCTGGCTGTTTTCTGACACCAGCTTAGCTGTCATACAGACTCCTCTTGAGCATCAGTTTCCTACCTAAAAATCAGGGCCCATGGGGCTTCCCTTCTTGATAGGTGTTGCTCCACTCATCCAACTGATACCAGGACAGATACAGCACACACATCCAGCAATTCCCTGATCTTTTCCAATGGAGTACACATGGGCAGAAGCCCTGCCTCAGCTCTTGCAAACAGCCAGGCTGGGCTTCATTGATAAGGCTGTGCCCTATGAAAGAGCTGTGCTATTCCACATTCAAGACATCATCACCTCTCGCTGTAAGCACAAGAGTCCAGACTTGTGAGGGTTCCTCATGCCGGGGGAGGTCCACAGCTGCTGAGGAGCTTTCTAGTAAATCCAGCCCTGATGGCAAAGGAAAGGGCTTGCAGAGCAGAGTTACAGGAATCTATTCCTCCTGCATTAGTCAGCATATATAAGAATACATCCTCTTGCTTCATTAAATTTTAATTGGAGTACAGATGAATAGGCTTTGCTGGTTACTTAATCAAAGGGAGTCTGACTGCAAGGTGTTCACATGAAAAGCTAGAAAGCAACATCCTTCCTAGCTTTTCTTTTGGATTTTTAAGGCATCCGTTGTCAATTTCTTAAGGTCAGTTCACATTTTAGGGCTGCTGCAAAGAACCATGAAAAGCATCCACAAAGAGTATATAAAGCACTTTGACAGGAAACAGGACACAGATCATTAGCCCTGCATTCCTCTTTATTATCCAGACAAAAATTAAATGCAAAATCCCAGAGCAGATGTTGCATTAGTGAGCTGATCAGTAGTGCTAAACACAAGGATGGCTTTGCTGCTGTGTGTCATGCATGTATGGGCTGGACTGTCTGGAGTTTCATTATTTCAAGTGTCCTTAAGTGTCTGAAACCACAGCAGACCTGAATCTATAAAAAATCCTACTCGCAAACTTTGGGATTTCCTCAGTAATCGCATTCTCTGCAACACAGACGCTTATTTGTTCACATACGCTTTTCCCTGAGGTTAGAGAAACTCTGCATGTACTTTCTTGCCTGCCTAGAACAGGACAACCATCTCCCAAACTCCTTCCTCACTAAAACCACAAGCTGTATGACCAGATCCTCAACTTCCATAAAATCCATACAGTTGATACAGCTTGAACTGACTTACAGCAGTTTGCACTGGCTGAAAAATCTACCAGAAAAGCAACTCCAGTTGCAAGAGGCACAGCTGGGGACGGGAGCTCAGTGCCTGACTGCGTGAGAAATAAAAGGCAGCTATGTTGTTCTGCACAGCACTGTTTGCTAAGCAAATCAACAAAAACAACCAAAAACAAACAGACAAGGAAAAAAAAACCCAAAACTTTCAGCAATTTAAAACCACAACAGACACCTTACTGGCCTGCTCCTGCACACTTGCTCCAAAGTGTATATATTCTGTACAGTGACAGGTTCTGGCAGCCAGGGACTGACACACTTTTCTATGGCAATGTCCTAATATTAGAAAAATTTGGTCATAAGCTAAAAATGTTACAGAAATAGCATAGGATCATAAGTTATGAGCTGAGTCAGAACTCTATCTCCTACTTGACTTTTATACTATTTTATTCTTTTTTAAGAAAAAAAGCCCATCGTGCTGTGGGGGTTTTTTTAAAAACAGTTTGCTGCTGCCATCACTTATGAAGAAGAATGAGCCTTTGTCGAGGGGGAAGAAAGTAATTTAAAATGGCAAAAATCGATCTGCAAGGAAGAAAAGGACACAGATCTCCTCATATACCACAGCCCTGTGTGTAGTAAGCCCTTCACTAACACCACGGCCCCTCTGAGTGCCAGTTCTGGAGGGCAAGGAGCTGCCTCTTCATCAGGTACATACAAGGACTCCTCCATCAGAAGTCCAGGGATGTTGATGGGATTGTACACGGTAGTACAGTGCCCTAATTCCCAGGAATCCTGGGTGTACAATGCAGTCTCTTGCATACAAGCATTTTATTTGCACTCTGTACTTGTAAATCACTGGTAAATAATTAACAGACAGCATAAGTATGTAACAGAACTGAGTCACAGGTGTTAGCAAAGGAAAACTGCTATAAATGGATATGCCACAGCAATAAGCCGCCTGTTCACCTGTTGGGTGCTGGAGGAATTAAACAATTTCGTTTCTGTAAATTAACCCCTGACATCCAGAACCTTACTAGAAAGCCCATCCATATTCCTCCTCTGCTATTTATGACCATAACTTTTCCTCCTTTCACAGCTTGGACAGTCCTTAAATGAAGAAACAATTAAGTGTCCCAGGCTTCTGATTGCTGGGTAGAGCCATGGGGTCACACACAGGTCCATTCATTCATCCCAGGGAAAGAAGGGGAGATGGGAGCAAGAAGCCTTCCCCAGCATCCCACTGGGAGCTGCCAGACTTGCATGAAAGGATTTCTCAAGTATGAACACACAAATGTAGCACAGGAGGAGACCCTCCCTTATTCCACATCTCCTCTAGTTTCTCCCTCCTTCCTGCTGCCCCTCATGTCCTACAGGCTGTTTCTGCAAAGAGCCCAGGAGATATTATTTTCCCTACATGTAGCAGAAAGGCAGAGGAGCAGAAATCCTCCTGCCAGGTGTGACACTGCAAAGAACTGCCATGAGGGCCCTCTGCACTCCTCAGATCGCCAAAGACATTTGGCATCACAACATTTCAGCCCCAAATACACAGCTGCTGGAAGGGCAGGAGGCAGAAGCCTGCTAAAACAACCACGAATGGGGAAAGCACAAGTCCTCAGAGAAAAGTGAATGACTAAAAGCTGCTCAATCCACGGCAGTGCACCGAGGAAAGTAAATCATCGGTGTCTCGCCATGCTTTGCTGCGGGTCCCTCAGAAAACACACAGCTCTTCTGCCTCGTCTGCAGCTCTGCCTGGAAACAAAACCCAAAAAGGACCTTTTCTGACAACAACTTCAAAATGTTTAAGCTCATTTCACCATGTTTGGTTTGGTTTTGAATACAGTAACATACAAGCAATGAATTCTTGGTTGGTTTGGTTTTTTTTTTTCCAAAGTACAGCTCCCATAAGCTAAAAAAGTAAATGGGAGTGCTTTGCTTCCTGGGGTATGGAACTGGAACATTTTTCTAGCACCTAATAAAATATTGTTTGGTTGATACTAACCATTAAAATATGTGTTTCAAGTCATGTAATGTTCCCTGTGAAATTTGCCTTTTTGCTCCATGAAAAAAGGGGCACTGAAAGGAATCCTGCAGCCATAAGGATCTCACTTAATTCATGGAAGTATCATTTTAAAAGCCTCACAACGTGATCAAAGCACTGTTGAGAACAGATGTTCCAGGCTTTACTAATTCCAGCATAAGTATTTTTTATGACATTTATCACTGCTAAATTCTTTCAGCCATTTTTTTTCCCCTCAAGGAGCATGTAGGCAACTTTCCTCCTCGGGGAGGACGTGTTCACATGGGGACTGGTCTCCAGCCACAGACCCTCTCTTCCATAGTGAGCAGAGCTGTGCAGTGTCCCCAGCAGTTACAGCAATAGCCAGATTCCAGCAGAGCTGGGCATGGTGTTCCCCACTCCACAAGGGGAATTTAATGTAGGAATCACTGTGTCAATGCTCAGACTCTGTCTCTCAACCCTTCACACAGACCCTCTCACAGAAAAGCCATTGCTCCACTACCCTGACACCAGAGTACAGCCTACAGAGCCCTCCATAAGGTTTCTTTTTGTTACCAAGGCATACACCATCATCATCCCTCAAGGCCACAGCAGGCCACCTGCCTTGACAAGCTCTGACCAACCTCATCCCACCTTAAAGCTAACCCTGCTTTGAGCCACGAGCTGCATGAAGGAGCTGCATGATCCTTTCTGCAAAATATTGGATGATTACAGATCTCAGGTAGAAGACACACAGAAATGCCCTTGGCCATGCCAACACCCCAAGAAAACACCTCCTCTGGTCCCTCAGCTCCTTCTGTGGATGTGGAACCCTCTGGCTGTGCACAGGAGCTAGAAGAGTGTGTTTCCCTGGCTGTAGTAGATACTCAGCACTGCCCAGCTACAAGACCAGATGCAAGCAGGAGATGCTCAGGTGCCTTGGGGGCTACTAAAGCCAGACGAGCTGAGGCAGATGGAGCAACAATGGGGAGCTGCAGGAGTGTGCAGGAACCTGCTTGTTCCTGAGACAGCAGCAACTGTCCCCATTCCTAGGGGTGATCATGGAGGCAGAGAGCACATATTTCAACTGCAATTCAAATCGCAGTCAAATTTCCACCCAGAGCTAAGTTCCCAGAAAGTTTAGCTCTCCACAGTCAGTTTCTGTGTATTCACAGTCTCAGGAACATCAGCAAGTTCTCTGTTGACAGAAAGTCTAAACACCATGCAGTGCTGGGCAGTTTCGTGAGAGTGAGCTGTGTACCAACAAAAGACTCACAACTACCCCAGAATCTGAAACATATCTCTGAATAACATTGGGTTTTTTACTCCTTTCAAAAAAAAGGGATCTGAAACAACCAGCTCCTTTCAAATTTCACACATTCACAGAAGAGGATGTTTGTGAAGAGGACCCCACAAGCACATCACTTCTCTAATGTACCCAACTTAGTTTCACCTGTCTCCATGTACTCCCTTCCCAATTCCTATAACCTGCTTGCACATCCTGTTTCACTATGAACACAAGCTTCTTCCCTGGGGCAGCAGCGCTGCCTTCACTTCTCCTCATGGTGAGCTTAGACAGCAGTCAAAATGAGAGCAATAAAAAACCAGACAAGTTTACCTTTCTTGCTTATCCAGACTGAGCCCAATCAAGGCATCGCCAGGGCTGTGGCAGCTCTTCACCCTGGGCTTTGGGTATCACCAAAATGACAGAGCAACAGGCCCACAGTGAAGTCATCCATCGAGAAGATGGGAGAGCAACCTCTGAAAAAGCAGCACAAGGCAAAGGAGGTCTCCCAGAACAAGGAAAAATGAGGAAAACACATAGTAGGAGAGAGGCACCAAGGTTGTAGTGACAGGGAGGATGCTGAAGGTGAGCACAGATCTAGGGAACAAGGACAATAACTCAAGCAAAGGCTGCAAGATGTTGGAAGAGCAAACACAAGCAGAGAGAGGGTCTGTAAAAACCCTCTACCAGCAAAGGAATCACAAGCAATCACAGCAACAGTCTTCCTCTTGCCAATTCCATGTGCTTTTCTCAGTGGACCTCTCAGTCTAAGGACTTCTTGTGTTGTTTAAAACTCATTTACTTCTTCATTTATGAGGTACAACTTTGTATTTTAAATACACATAGAAAATGTGCTGAAAATTTAAACACACACGACATCTTGCCATGCTGGCAACAGGGACTCTGTACGTGCACGAGCGAGTGCTGGCACACAAACACGTGCATTCACACCTACACTGCAGCTTTTCAGGAAAGACTGCTCCCCTTAGAGTCCTCACAGTGAGAAAAGAAATAGGGGAGCGTACAGCACTATCACCCAGCCAAGCCATGCTTCTCTGCTCCAGCCTCAGAGACAACCAGCACTGACATCAAAGTCTGTTTTCCTGCAGGTCCCGTTCAGTCTCTCCCCTCATCTGTGGGAGCATCACCCCAACAGCTGCATTGCATCCTGGGCTGCAGCCACCTCTGAGGTGTGAGCCTGGGCCACCCCTGCCCTTGCACTGCCCCAGTGACAGTGCCATCAGCCACGGACAAAGCACAGCATCTTCAGAGCCCGGGATGCAATGAGGGAATTTCAAAAGGGTGCTCCAGTCAGCATCAGAATTTAACGGAATTGTTCTGCCGAGTTATTAACGTCACAGTCCTGTGCCACACCTGAGTTTGCTTTGTTGTCTTGCCTCCCCATTCCAAGGGAATTTGCTGGGCGATTTTAAGAGAAAAAGGCGGTGACCAATTTTCAGGCCTTCTGATTCAGACATTAAAAGAAAAAAAATATTCCTACATTGCTTCCCTCTTGTTTTTCTAAATAAAAATAATGTATAGCCCTAACTGGATAATAAATATGCTCAAAAGCTGTCCTTAAGTAAAAGCTTTTGATAACAAATTGCCTGTGCTAACTGCTATTTTACTGTTGAATTTTTTATTGTTGCTTAAGCACTGCAATTATGCTAATAAGCCTGAGAGGATGGTACACTAAAGCATTGAATGTGACAGATATAATACTCAATAAAATGTTAATCTTACCTGAAAATTGGAATCAAACAGCCTTATTAGTATTTATGGATATGGCACCTCCAACATGTTTCTCTTAAGAGGAATATATATATGCAATAGATATTTCCAAATATACCCTACTATTTCTCATGCCTCCATAGAATTTAATTCCAGGTGGCTATTACCCCTGCTGCTAATTGCCAGTCCCTTTTGGAATAAGAAAAAAGAGTGTTGCCTTCTGGGACATGCAAAACTCCTGCACACTGGAGGGCCCTTCCCTTTGCCACCTGGAGGATGGCAGCTGTCCGTGGGGATGGGGACAGCTCTCCCCAGCTCTCGGCACGGCCACCAGGCTTGTGATGGCACCACACAACAAAGGCTCTGCTCTGCCACCCTCTTACCTATTTTCCCCATGTCCTCTCCTTTCATGTGCAAGGCGGGTAAATCCAGCAAAGGGTTCAGTTATTTACGGGTGCTGGAGAAATTATTTCTGAATTTTAAGATGGGCCTAAAGACAAATTTATTTATTTTACTCTTAAACTTTTCAGCCAGTGCTGAAAACAGGGAACCAGACCCATCTGCTTCACTTCAAATTACAGCACTGCTGATTTGGACCAAGAGCTGCTGAGCTGTCACAGGGGTCTGGCATGGAGGTGCTCTGTGACTTTCCACAAGTTGCATTGCTTTTTGCATGTTTATTTCACCAGCTAGTCCCAGTCTGCTTTCTCAATTGATGGCATAATTTTTTTCACCATGTGTAGGCTTTGGCCAAATCCATGGGTTTCAGACCCAGCCTCAGGGCTCCACTGACATGAACTTCCTGTGAATAAGATGCAAGTGGTCTTCAGCACCTCCACTTTCTCATCTACAGAAGGAAGGAAAACTAAACTCAGAAGAGCCACATGCTTCAGGCAAACTACATTTACAACCATGACCAGGCTCTAAAGAGACCATTTGAACACAATACACTGTGTAGCTTTCAAGTGCTGCAGGTTAATGCCTAAATAGCAGCTGCTGATTTCCAGCTTCACTCCTCATGCTGCTCTCACCCACAGGAGTCAATTCTGCTGACAGGACAGCAGAAACATAATAACCACCATCATATTTCCTGACAGTATAGCAAGATTCTTACCACTGGATGATGCACGCTTCCATGGTGGCAAACATTAGGTGGGAGATATCTAGGAACTGTTTCCATGACTAGTCACAGCAGGGAAAACCCAACTGGCTTTCCATTGAAATCTGGGATTTCCAAAGGGCTGAGAGATCACAGCAGGTAACCCACAGGACACAACTCAAAACACCACAGGACACTCATGGGCTCTCTTAAGCCACACTTGCTGGCTTGCACTGAGGGCAAGGATGGAGTGCAAGGATAGGAACAGGGTGGCTTTGCAGGACGGAGCTTAGAGCAGCTCCACAAACCCCCATTTGCATTGGAAGGAGCACAGCACTAGGAAAAAGAAAATTTCAGTTGCTAAATCAAGACAAACTACCAATTGACTGAGCTGGCACCTCGAAGAGCCAGGAGATGCATCCAGGGCTCCTCCACCCCAGGCAAGCCCCAGCACGAGATGCCAGACACCAAATTTCAGGAGCAGACAACTTAACCAGGCACACAGCTACAAAGTGCTGCAGGACCACATGGCAGCCACTCCCTTAGAGGTGGCAGGACTCATCCCTGCCATGTTAAGTGAGTCCTGTCATTATTTTCAACCCTTCAGGGAAATCTAAATTGAACTTTGGCATATTGCTTTCTTTTGCTAAGCAGCAACGCTCGAATGTTAACTCCAGTCCTGACAGGCATATTTATGGACTATTCTTTGCAAATAATCTTACCATGACCAGTCCGAAAGGTCAGAACCATAAAAAAGAATAACAACAATAAAAAAAAAAGCACAAGGCTGGAAAATCATCACTGCCATTGGCACAACCCCTCCACTTATTAACCGTCCTTGCAACAAGGTGAACTGCAAGGTCTTGGATTTATTTGATTGATTGAGATCAAAAGATCAGGGGGGAACAGAGTAAATTGTATCTTTCCACGAACGCATTTTGCTTTCAAGATTTGAGCAGATAGTTGCAGGAATTGAAAAGCTCAAGAGGAGGAAAGAGAAAACAGAGAAGAGGAAAAAAATTTAAAAAACATGTACAAAGGTGACTTCAGAAAGGTATCCCTTATTTTCCTCTTGACACCATCTACATTTCTTAGAGCTCTTTGCAAATTTCTTCCATGTCCCCATACCCCTGGAACACAACAGCTTATCTCTTCTAAGCAGAAGATGATAAGGAACAATAAGACACTAGTGTAACTCCAGGGGTGACACCAGTGTTTGCTGACATTATGGATAAAATGTAAATATTAGAGAAACCAAAGTCCAACAAGACGTTGAAGAACTTCCTATTGAATTCCAGATGTCCTACAAGATAAGACAAGTATCTCACTGATCTTCTTAACCAGACTGAGGAAGCCAAAGCACCTGAACCCCCCTCTTGTCATGCGATGGCTCAGAGGCTGTCTGAGCCCAGGCTCAATTTGTCATCAGCAGCTCCCAGGGAAGGGAGGAAGAAAGAAGAAGCAAGGGAACTAAAGGAGCAGCCATCTTCAGGACATAATTTCAAGACCTAGCTGGTGAGCCAGCATTTTTAAACTCAGGAAAAGCCTGCTGTGTTTGCTGTCAAGACCAGACAAAGAAACACAATGGAGAACAAGAACATAAGAGCAAGAGAAGAAAAATGAAACTCTCCTCCTCTTCATCAGTCCTGGAAACAGAGGGGAAAAGTAATCACTTGGTTCCTCTCTCTGTGTTCCACATGATAATTGTGTCTTGCTCAGTGTACCTGTATTTGCAGCATTGTGTTCTCATCTCACAATAAAACAGATGAGATTACACCCCTGAGAGGAAGAGTAAATCCCTAACACGGACCATGGAAGAGACCCAAACTCACAGAAACTTACTACAAAGGAGCCAGAACTGACACAACTTCCTGGGTTTACCACAAGTTTACACTGCATTCCAACAACAGAGGGTTAAACCTCTTATTTTCCCTGAGCTTACACTTCCCTCCAGAAGAACATCACCATTCAGGTAACAAAGACACTGAGCACCAGTGTTAATTGCTGCTGCATCAATTCTTCACCAAACCATGCAGCTCATTCTGCACAGATACATTCAGCTTTGCCTTTCACCTTATCAGCTTTGAATAAGGTTGTTAAGATAAGAATTTCACACAATCCCATTTCTAATCATCAGTGGGTTAGAAGGACTTTCCAGAAGTCACCTAGTCTATGTTTCCACCACATGGAAGGATCGGTTCTCCTAAAAGCACATCTGCTACTGCTTTTCCAACTTGTTCTTAAACCTCTCCATGACTGAAACTGCCTAACCTCCTGGCGGGATCCACTCCAGCACTCAGCTATCCTTAATGCAGATCATTCACTGACACCTCAGCTAAATTTCTCTTGCAACTTACGTTTATAATTTGTTTTATTTACAGTGGACAGATTAAGTTTATTCCCTCTCTCCACAACGTGTTCACTATTTCCAAAATTTACAAGTTGAGGCAGTGCTGCTTGTCCTCTCTTTGCCCATTCTGCTTCTGCTCACAGCACATTCTCAATCTCTGCACGAGTATGTCTTTCCTTACCACGAGAGAGCAGGCACTTGGACACCACGAGGCTGTTTCAAGGGAAGACGCTCACCTCCAAAGGCTGATACATTCAGGCACACACAGGTAAAAAGTACTCTGAAATAAGAAAAAAAAAAGATTTGTCTTCAGGATGGCAGGCAGAGTCCAGTCCAGGAGTAAAGGAAAAACCAGCAACTCTGAAGTGCAATTTTCCACACCCCATTATTTAACATGGAAGCAGATCTTCAAAAGCAACATCACTGACTGTAGATACATCATGCACCACCACTCAGAGTTGGCCACATTTTCTCTGACAACCACCATAAGGGTTTGATAAATTTGTGTTCTAGGAAACAAAGTGTTCATGGACTTTGCAGAAAGTTCTGCCAAGGTGTAAGCAATATCCAGCACACATCAAAATCAGACGGCTCTGACTCCAAACCTTTAAGCTCTATGACAGAGGACAAATTTGAATGTTACCACTGGTGACTTTATTTACAGTGTCACTGAAACCAACAGAGGCAAGATTTGCCTTCTACTCTAAGATTTAAATGTATGTAATTATGGGATAGATCCAGAGGGTAAAAGCCAGGTCCGATGAATGGCTTTTGTATTCACAACATACTCCTTACCTCTTGATCTTCAGGATGTTCTACCTAGCAAAACGAAACCTCTCATGAACCCAAGTGTTTGGTGACAATGTAGAAAGGTAAAGAAAGGATTTACATGAACAGTGTTCAGAAACACAGGGGAGGGTTCTGAATGACAAAAACATCCCAAATTTCATGAAAGATAACAAGCAACAAGGGAGAGCAGCAATAATACGTTTGCCATCCTACTCCTGGAGTCTCTCAGAAAAACAGAGTTAGATGGTAGCAGACAATTTGCAACAACAGCACCTTTCAGCAATAGATCACCTTTTGCACCCCATCTCATCTAAATTCCTGTCTCCCCTCAGCAGGAGCTGCTCCTGCCCCCAAAGGATCAAGTGGCTTTGTAACAAATACGCCTTTTCCGATGGCTGAAGCCAAGAAACACTCGATTTGTCACCTGCTGTGAAAACAAGATGCTTGTTGCACATCTAAGGATGTGCCAATGCAAGAACTCAGTGTCTTCTCTTTAGCATGGATCATCCATCTGACTGCCCCTCTGGGCTACCACACTTTGTCCATCTCCACGTTTCTGCTTGGGATGGTTTTTTTTTCATCCTGCCCAGCTGTCCTGGGCTTTTGCCTTCCTTCATCACTCGCACTCTTAGCAATGCCAACACTTACAGCCAGCCAGCCCAACTGCTGTCAGCACAGGAAGGCGACACACTCCTGTTTAGCACTGATTGGATAACAGAAGTGCTGTTTCCAAGGCTTAATAGGAATACCTGCACCAATAACATCCCTAAAGCAGCACACAGTAGCTGAGGAGACTGAGCAATAAATGCCTGAAGGTGAAAAACTCAAAGTAATCTCAAAATGTATGTCGGACAACTGATAAAAGACTCTAAATGCATGCCCATCTTTAAGGGTGAAAGTAGCTCCAAGGACTTCAGCAAGATCATCTGCAGCATCAGACGTGTTACCTCCCAAAATACTAGTGAGATAAGGATGTTTAGCAAGAGATAGAGATATGAGGAATGCTTTCACCAAGAAAATACACCCATTTCTACAGCTGAATTACAACAGCTGTTGAAAACCATGGAGTAGCATTGAATGGCAGCCCAGGACAGGGAGCCAAGACGACTACCACATGCAATTGAAACTGCCAAGGGATTAAGTTAGGTCAAATGTAATTACACAAATTGGATCCTGGCCAGAGTACTGGCTTATTTAAGAAAATTAAAAGAGGTGTTCAAAAGTTTCAGAGATTGAGTCCTCCTCCTGTTAATTATTTGGTGAGTCAGTCAGTGAAGTCTCAGTACTCTGGGAGGCCATCCGAAAAAGGGGAAAAAATGAGGCATAAACTTGAAAGGCATTAGAAGCGATTAGCGAAAGTCTTTGTTCTCCATGGCAATCCAGGCTGCACCAGTGCGCGAAAGCCTTTCATGTCTGTGCTGGAAAGTGGCCTCAGTTCCTTTGATACTTCTGGGAGGAAGCATTTAAACTTACAAATATCCCGCTGACAGAAGTTACAGACAACAGTCGAGGAACTTCTGCATAACCCAGCCAGATCATACCCAGCTCTCGGGCAGGCAGTACTCCTGCTGGAGGGAGGAGTGACAACGAGACACAAAGCAGTTCACTGACACCTGAAGCAGTGTCCACTTCACATGCTAGTGGTGTATGAAAGCCAAGTCGTGTCGAAAAGGAGGTTGCAGCCATGTGGGACAGTGGCTTCCTCCCCCTCATTCAGTTTTCAGAAGATGGAGAGCATGCAAGGCAGGCAGTGGTAAGGAGACCAGAAAGGAAGCTTTGTGGTCTGGCAGCTGAGCGTCACTTGGAAAGATTAGATCCTGTTTATGCCTCTGCCATAAACCTTCTGAACGATAAGAGCGAAGTCACATATATCAAATTTTCCCACATATTTATTGCTGTGCCTTTTCTGGCTGAATAAAGATACAGAAGGACCATGTCCAGAAGAGACAAGAACTAGCAGGCAGGGATTGAGATTCTCTGTTCAACCCTTAATCAAGACTTGTACTATAACCATGTACAGCACTACGAAACATGAAGTGTTCTGAAAAAAAAGGCCTTGTAAGTCTCAGTTTTGGCACCTGAAAGAAGTAGATGCCTCTGCTACCTCTGCATCTGGAAGTCATCATTAGAGATACACTCATCGCTGTCTTTGAAGCAGTTGGATGCGACAGTAAAAGCAGTACGGAATTGGAGATTAACCTTTTTTGGGTAGCTTATTCAGTGCAATGTTCAAATGATGCACATGAAACAAACCATTTTTTGACTGACATGAAAAAAAACCAGAGAGATGAAATAACTATCTTCTCAACAAGTGCTGTACACGAGGCGTGTCAAGTGACATGGCTTCGTCTCACAGTGACAGCAGGTGAACACGCAACTGAAGCCTCTGCCATATTGATTTCGTGTGCTTTTTTTTTCCCTTTAACTTTTCTTAAAACAAGCCAGGAAAAGACAGACATTTCACAGCACAGATTGGTGCAATTTGTGCTAATGGCCCAAGCGTAGATGCAAGCAGCAGCTTGCTTCTCTTTGTGTGGAACAGCCAACAGGGACAAGTCTAGTGGGACAACTGCTACCACGGCACACCTTGCCCCAGCCCAGCAACACCTCCTCCTCCAGTGGCTTTGCAACAAGCAGGGCAAGAACTAAGAACACAGGAAAAAAAATCTCTGCTGTCTTGTCATGCTGTGCAAAATCCAGGGGCAAGCAAATGTGGAAAGAGGGTGCATTCTGTGCTGACCACACACAAGCTGTCATTCTTCCAAAAGGCAGTCAAGTGCTTTTCCAGGTAGCAAAAGCACAAATGTCCTAAATTCCTCATCCCTGGCACTCCTCTGGAAAGGTAATCACTCCCTTGGAGTCCTCAGGCAGCACATAGATGACAAAGACATAGATTTCTTCTACAAATAGGAACAACACAGCATGGCAGTTCTTCCCATTCTTCCCAAACACCTTCCAACAAGCCTCCTCTGAAGCAGACCCACTGCTTGCACTGGAAAGACCCACAAAAAAAGGCAGGTCAGAGCCAGAGCCACAACATGGCCAGTGCCACGTTGTGACACAGGCCACAACGGGTACCACTGCACGTCAGGGAAAAGAACAGGGCTGACATTACACACACTACAAAAAAATGGATTCTTCAGCACAAAACAGGGCAGCCTGAAGGATTTCATGCCAAAGAGGGACCTGCTGCCATGGTGGCCTGGGCATGCAGGGGGACATCCCCCTGTGGCAGCAGCAGTGATTAACCAATACTGATAAGGGCCTCCAGTGCCCGAAACAAAGCACAAGGAAACAGCACAGTAAGGACTAATGCCAAATAGCAATACAGACAGAGGCAGGGCTGTTGTTCAAAAAAGAAATTTTTTTTTTGTCTAGGTTACTTGTTGTTAAAAAAAAAGTTTCTGCATGCAGGGACATCCTGTTCACTATATTAAATTAAAGGGATGATTCAAGAGGGAACAGCTTTCAGCAGGCAGGGGGGGAAAAATCAATTTCAGGTTGCTATGGACAACTGGGCTGTCTCCTGTAAAACAGAATCGGTTTCAGCTGTACAAACCTGAACACTAAACATTCCCTCAAATACAACACACTAAATTAATGAATACAATAAAATACAGACTTGTGTCATGTCCCAGGTTTTTTGGCTGAATGAAGGACGTGCTCAAATCTGCTAATTGCCGCTAAATACAGGACTGGAGTTTGGCTCAGTGGTGGCTTTCTGACTGCCAGACCAACACTGACTGCTGCCTTACAGGGGAAAAGCTCCTTAATAGCCAAGCAGACCAGAGCAGCGCCCAGACTCACCTCACTCTGGGCCCTTCCATGTGCTCTGGGCTTGCAGCCGGATCTAAAAAACCACGTGCTGCTGATCCAAGCTCCTGAAGAACTCAGCTATAAGGGACAGCAAAAGCTCAGCCTCAGGCTTTCAGGCACATCCTGGCTGATACTGGACAGAGGCAGTTTAACCTGTCCACAGTCCTTGAACAGCCTGAATAGAAACAGTGCCCTCCACCTGAGCAGCTGAGCTGTGGTCACAGCTGCCAGTGGGAACCTCACACGAAGGGACAACTGGGGACAACATGGTGGCACAGTCACAACAGGTGTCCTCCTCCCCAGGTTTGCACAGGAATAATTTCAAACAGGTTTTAAGCACCTTCTCCTCTCCCTGCAGGAAGAAAAGCCCTGGTGAGAGAGACTGGAGCACAGATGAGGCATCTGATTCCATGCCCTTTCCTAGTAGCTGTTAAGAAATCAAAGAAATCCATCTAGATCAATCTCTCCATCAAGGCAACAGGAAACATTCCCATCCCACGATACTGTAAGTCTTATGGAGCAGTTAATGATTTTCCAATGAAATGTACCATCAAAATATAAGATTTTATTAGCAAAATCAATGATGTGTGCAGAGACAGTCCCTCATGTGTCTTAAAAAAAAGTCTATGAATAAACCTGACAGGAATAAAGAACATTGTGCAATTATTACAGCTGTTTTACAGGATTCTCTAATAATGACAGCCCATACTTCTGGTAAGACATCTTAAGGCAGTATCACAAAAATAAAAATATAAAAGGAACAGAAGCACAGCATTCCCCTACACTTGGAGCGTGCATTGTATTTATTAAGTTACTTTTATTTCCCCAACAAGAAGATAACATTCTGGAAACAAAACCACCCCAATGCTTAAAGAAATATTTACCAGTCACCTGTCTTTTTCTCCTTCTTCACCAGGTTCAGTGTTTCATTGCATCAGAAAAGTAACCAGTGGAAATTTACACCCATTTAAACCCAGCAGAAATGGAAGCAAGATAGAGAGGCGGTGACTTCTCAGCACCAACAAAACTCATGGTGGTCCTAAACCATGCACACAGGTCAGGTATTCTGCAAGCAATACACCCATCTGAGGACATAGGAATGGAGTCTTACCAGTCTGCCAGTCTCCTGTTCTCAGCTGGCAGCTATCATCCACATCAAAACCATCATAAAGAACTCAGACAGTCAAAACATTAAGGCACCCCAAATCCAACACTCACCAAGCCCACCACATGATTTTTTTGTGGAGCTCTGGCTAATGCACAAGGAGCATCATTAATTCACATTTATAGCAAAATGCTCAAGAGTGCACTTATGTGAAATGGTGCCAAAAAAAAACACTTGACAGTTCTAACCCAAACCTATACACAAGGGCCTAAGGTCCACTCAGAGGAAAAAATGAAGTCTCTATTCCACCTGGCTTTAAAAAAATCTCCGGATGCATGTGAGATGGATAGGGAAAGAGTAACAAGAATACCCAACAGATGTTTCCATTAGCATAGATTTGCCATTCATTTCTCTTTCTTCTACCATCAAACTCCTTTATTATCCTTGCTGGATAATTTACATTGCTTGTTGCAAAGTACAGTCTCTAAGAACAGAAACAGCAAACACTTGACAATGTAGAAGTTCAAAGAGCTGAGCCATGCATGACCTGCAAGCAGATTGTTGCTATTTCCTTGCATGTATAAAAGCACTTTGCCTTCATGCAATGCTGGAACTTGTCATCATGAAACACCCTCCTATTACAACCTGGCCCAGAGGAGCTACTATTTTGGGTCGTAATAACATGCTGGGTTTTACAGGAAAGAAGGCAAGTAACATGGAACAACCCAGCTGTCAAGGAGAGAAACAGATGGGATCCTCACAAAGCTACACAGATTGCCTTAGTCAAGTGCTGTCACAGCCCATCCTCGAGATGGGAAAGCACGGTGCAGGAGCTAGATGAAAGGAGCTTGTGAAATTAAGTAGCATCATCACCTCCACAAGGCCTATGAAGAGACAATAGAGAACTGCTTTCCAGGCACTCTGATCCCAAGGTAGTAAAACATGACTCAAGGTTGTCAAGCTGCTTTTTCCAAATGCCTTTCGGCTGCATGACAATTGCCCAATTCTCCCACCTGTTTGGCCCCCATGAAACACAGAGAGCATCCACAGACGCACAAGTCACATCTGTGGTCTTGGAAAAGCTCTCCCTTGGGTAACAGGCGCAAACAGGGCTGGCTGGAGGTGTCCCTGCTAACATGGCCCCAGGTGCTGGCAGGCAGGCAAGCTGCCAGTGCACAGGCAGCACCAGGATTCACCCCGCTGTGCCTTCCAGTTCATCATGTGGCTTCCAAACAATCTAGGAAACCACAACACTTGCAGTTCAGCTCCCAGTGCCTTGGCACACCGTGAACCAGTGACAGACCAGGAGAGGGGAGGGACTGGCCTGACCTTCCTCATTCAAGCTCCCAAGAGGGTGCTGCACCCAAGAGAACAAACCAGTCCTTTGGAAACCCAGGCCTGCTTGGAGATGTCCGGGCCAATATGCAACAGATAGAGAACCTGTGCTTTGTACTTCCAGCCCGAGCACAGCCATTCACACCCACAGTGACTCAAACAACAGAGGCTGAAGCCAGATTATGAATGAAGTAACAGGATCGATTGCCTTACCTACCCTCCGCCTCCCACTAACCGGAAGATGCTATTCAGGGAAAATATAATTTAAAGGCAGAGGCTAATGATGAATTGGATTGATTTTTAGATGAAGTAAACAGATGTAATTGCAGTCCACCTGCTTGCAGCTTGCCAAGTCAGAGCAAGCTTCATGAGAACCTGGCCCCCTCTCCCATTCCTCGTCCCACCTCTGTCTCCCACCAAAGCAAGAAAAACCCTCATAGAAAAGAAATTCCTTTACACAAGACAATTGAGTGTTGCTCGGAGCCAGCTCAATGCTGGCTTCCCTCTTCCTGCTAAACAGTACAGAGCCTGAATTAATGGATGTACAGAGGGCCCACTTTCCAGGGAAAAGCAAATTCCGAGTTTGCAACTGGGAAGAATGCATCGTATGTCTGGTATTCACGCTGCGCCCTCTTTTCCTCTTCCTTTTTTTGGCCGTATAAGGAGCTGAGCACAGCAGGCTGGACCAGCGAGTGCAGCGCTGCCTGCTCATCACCGTTGGACCTCAGACTTTGTTTGTCTTTACTGGAAATCCAATAAATCCGTCTAGGAAAAAGGCTAGTGCATATGCCATGGAGCATCAGGCTCAGACATCGCAGTCCAGAGATGCAGAATCCAAACGGGAGCCAGCTGAATGAGACCAGCCCAGCAAGGGCTCCTGCAGAACTGCAAACACATACACTGCACAGGCAGTAATTACCTTTGTTACGTTGCAGGGAAGGGGGAGTGTTAACTTAAAAACTGGAGACTATTGCAGCTACAGTCCTAAAGGGTTGTTTCACAGGTTTGCAGCACTCAAGTAATACCTGCACAGGAAATAAAAGGCAACCTGGCCTTGAGTGCAGACACCTGGGGCTGGGAGGATTGCATGCTTTTGGCCACAGAGAAATATGTCCTCTCTAACACACACAGGTTATAAACAGGAGTGTGGGATTGTACTTTAGAGATGCAAATTGCTGGGAATTTTTCCTAGAGTCCTGACAATCTCTAAGTTCGAGTCTATTACAGCAATTTCAGCAGCAGACTGGGATTTCCATATCCCCAATGCAATTACAGAATTACCTTCCAAAAACATAAAACCTTTTTGCCATTACTGCTTCTTCTGTAAACAACAGACTATTCCTGTGGGCACCCAGGGCACTGCAGGAGCAAAAAGGAGGGAAAAGACATGCACCACATTGCCTTCCCTTTATGGAGAGTGATAGGTGCTGCCCCATGGGATGGCAATACCAACCATCAGAGCCCCTCATGCTTGGCCTAGGACCAAAGTGCAGGGGCAGAAACTCACAAGCAACCCAAACCCACTCAACCACCCTGTCTTGCCCTCCCACCTGTGTCAAGCATGTGAAGTTCCATCTCCTTCCCAGCACTAGCACCTCTGGGCTGCAGTTCCCCATTGCCACCCTCTCTTTGGAGGTTCTGTCCCAGCCCCTGCAGCTGCCTGCTCCCAACCCTGCACCTCCACAGAGCTGCCTGCACGAGGAAAAGGGAAGGACAGTGGCCAGAAACCCCTTCATGACATTTGAAAACAGTCTTCAGCCTTCACCTGTTATATCCAGATGGAGTCAGGGATGCTCTGAAGCACAGAATGAAGTGGCTTGGATGAAGACACACAGTTGAAACTCAACTGGGGGAAGGGAAAGTTTCTAGCCTCATTAATAACAGCCTGAAATTAAAAGCAGAGCTTGTAGTACAGCTGCAATTTCAGCTACCCCGCTGCTTGTGTTAACAGTGTGGCTTTATTATGGTCAGGGATTAAAAACAGCTTCAACAATTAAAGGAGGGAAAAGAAAAAAAAATAATGACTGAACGAAAGAACCACCACCAACAAAAATCAGTATAAAAAAAATTCCTGCGGGCTGGAATGATTAGCAAAAAACAGTTGTGTGCTGTGAGGAGCACGAGTGAATGCTTCCTTCCCCACAAAGGCCCACACATGTCCCTGACAAGTGTATCTGTCCCCCACCTGTGGGAAACCACCCAGTGCCCTGTGGCTCAGCAACAGCCACCATCAGCCTCCCTAGAGATGTCACCTCCTGCCCAGGAATAGGTGCTCTACAATCACCCTGCTCCGAGCACACAGCTTAGGAACCTTCCTCACTCCTGCAGTCTAAATAACACAGCATGAAGAACAAAAATGGAAAGAAAATAGTCTTGCAACAAATGACTAACACACCTCTAACTTCTCAGGAGGCACCAGTCTCACCGAGCAGCTCAGAAGAGCTGAGAAACAGCATGCCTGTGTCTCTTGGGGGTGAGCTGGTTGCCTAAGGGCTCCTGAAGGCATTCACCCCGCATTCCCTGGCACCTGCCCTGACACCAGCCGGGATAAGCTGCCAGAGGGAAGCCTCAGTTTGTTGCATCTCAATACAACAGTCATTGCTTTTGAGGGCTTGGCCAAAAATGATGAGATTGAACCTACTCATTCTTCTTTATAAGAATTAAAAGCAGTATCTTCCCAAGAAAGAGGAAAACTATTTTCTCTCTCCTCTTTCACCACCTTCCTGATAAAAGCATTGCCTGGAAACATCACCTTTAGGGCAATCACTTACATTCACTGCAAAGCTACTGAGAACCAGAAGTCCCTTCAGGGCCAAAAATATCACACATCGAGCTCACACTTGCTTTTTCTCAACCGTGTTTCTACTCCGTGCCCTCATAGGTTTGTAGCCCAGCGGACCAGAAAATCTGGAGTTTGGGATTTCTTTTACTCCTTTTACTTCACTGTTGCTTTTGCCTTTGACCAACAACAGAAAGTGAGCACAGCAGGAAGGCATCAGTTTTCTCACAGCCACACCTACAGCTCTTTCTCCACTGCAGAAGGTTTGGCCTTCAGAAATCAATCCAAACTCGGCCCATCCACCAAAGCCGCCGCCTTTGCACTATGTGGATATTAACCCAAGGACCACAGGACATTCCCAGAGATGCTCTGGGCAAATTCCTGCAGCTACCACAGAGCTGCCATGCTCCAGAGCCAACCTCCTGACACAAGAAGGGATCCAGAGTCCTCCAGTGTTTCCCATGAGGACACACTGCACAAATCTGGTCCTCATGGCTGCTGCAACCCAGCAGTAAAAGCAATGCTGGGAACACCCAACAGATCTGAGCCCCGTTCCTGCCCTGGGATGAATGTGGAATCATTTTCCATAAGGGATTAAAGTCACATCCCTGTCAAGGAAGCTACTAGTTGACAGAAAAAGTCTTTGCCGTTTTGGAGACAGAACACCGGACTCAGAAAAATTTTTGCTGCTGCAATGAAGGACAGTGATGTCCAACCCAAATAAAAAAGATCCATCATTATACGACAATGGAAGTGCCCAGACATCTGCCCTCAAAAGCCAGCCAAAAGCATTTTACACTGTTTGCTTTCATAAGCTCAGAAACTCGAGCCAGGCTGTGCCAACCCTTTGCGATTCCCTTCGCTGGAGGGTACCAAGGACTTCAACAGAACTGCATTCGAAGCTGTGTCTGCAAAAATATCACCGTTAAGGTGACAAGTCCCCAGCAGCCACACTACTGTCTGCATCAAGTCCAGGGCAGGTTTGGTACCTCAAAGAAAACCAAAATCTCCTTTCTTTGTACTCTGAAGTCTCCAGTATTTCGAAAACATTTAAATTAAAACTAACAAGCCCCACAATACACTTTCTTAGACAGCAGAGCACTTTCTAAATGCCAAGGTGACTGCAACCAAAAGTCACCATGGCTTAACAAATTTGGGTGACGTGACTTCTTGGTCGTTTCAGTTAAAGGGCTTTGCCTTGCCTTTTCAGCAGGCTGAGAGCACACATGGCCAACACAACACCGCTACTGTTCAGCTGTGAGAATGAACCACGTCCAGGCAGCCTCACAGCCCCACCACGGGAAGCATTATATCCCCTGCTTTGCAGACAGGAGAAATAGAAGCTAAAAAACAAATAGCCACCAAAGAAACCCAAAACCAATCACATACAGAACAACAAAACCCTCCAAAAAGGTACAGAAAAAAAGACGTGAAGTTCAGAGCTGCACTGCCCCAACACACTCACTCCTGGATGGAAAAGAAAGGGATGCTTGAACGATGTGGGATGATGGCTGCACCAGGTACAGCCTGGCGGGAGGTAAATAGGCTGTGGCTTAGGGAAAGTGCACAGAAGTAGGAAGGACTGAGGAAGTGCCAGCCAGCTAGGAAGGTGCTGTGGCCACAAGATGTGGCGAAAAAAGGAGAAAAAAAAAAAAAAAAGATTATTCAGATCCTGTCCTTAGAAATAGATGCTACAGTTTTTCTCTTACATAGGACCGCACTGAGAAAGACTCTTCCTCTCATCCCAGAATTTGTGACCTTCCAAGTCACAGTTTTTTGAGTGCAAGTAATGTCCATTCCTTCACAGGCAGATGGGGACCAATGCTATGGCTGATGTCAAGCTGGACTGCTCCTCCGCTTAAAAACTACTTTCAGCCCCAGTAGAAGGATCCCCATGTGCTCAGATGGCCAAAATCAGGCAAGTGCTGAGCAGTGCCTTTACCTACAGGCTTTACTAACATCTGAAAGAATTACAATGGGCCATCTGCATATTCTTCTCCTAAAATGTGCAAACCTGGTGCAAACAGTTCTCCCTCACCTCCTCTGACATATGCCCATATTTCTCCATTAATAGTTGAGCCGCTGGTAACACCCTGAGCAGCTTCCAGAGCTTCAATGTATCAGTGAAATAACCCGCTGCAGCTCAGGGTGAAAAAAACATCGGAACCAGTAGCTCTCATGAGCTACAATAGCTCTAGAATTTCCATTAGAGAGTTACTGGAATTCATTGGGTTAAACATGCCAATATATCAAAGTCACAAAGGACTTAAACTTTGTACCTATACAATGCAAGAGCAAGTTCATTACAAATGTCATTAACAATAAACTATAGCTGCATTTTCAGAGAAGGAAATCGGGGCACCTACAATGGGTTGTCAGAGAGACAAAGTACTAAAGTCAAGGAAAGAACTCGGTTTGCCCCTTTTTCCAGCCTATCACAGACACATGCTACCAAGAACCCAAGCCTTTCCCATTTAAATGATGGACCAATCACCCTTCTAGGGTGACACCACCAGCTTTGGGTTTTGTTCCCATTTTAGCATGTGCAAGCCATGAGGCATCAAGGGGACTTGGGAGCTGCTGCTTCTCAGAGAGCCAAGACACTCCTGAACAACAGCTTTCTATAGTTCAAAGACAGCACTTTCCAATTTCTGCCAATTTCCTTGATTCCCAAAAGGCAGTCTCTGACCCTTCCAGATTGACAAATCCACTTCTGTCATAAAAACATAATGGTCACAAAGAAACGTGAGCAGTCCAGCTAGGAGATGTCAGCATGGCACAAACAAGCCTTCAGCACCTCATCACACATGGAGCTGAAAGCCCTGAGATCCTGTCCTCCTGTTTCTGAAGTACCATTTGTATTAATTGGACTTAGCGTGGATTTTAAACATTACCTGAGAACCTTCCTCAGTAAAAAGGGGTCATTCACGCACATTCACAGGAGCAAACCTCCTCTTTAGGGTGACCTAAAGTTGGAAGGTCTTGCTCTAGCCAACACTGGAGAGAGGACTTGATCAGAAAAGCACCCAACATCACTGCTGGTCTTGGCAAGGCTGGATTAACTAAAGTAAGGACTAGAAAGAAGATCTGCCTAGTCCAGAGGCCAGGGGTCCAAAAGGCAAGCCAAAAAGTAACTCGTTCCCTTTCCTAACAAACTGTGTTTTCAGCTGGAAGTCGCTTGGCAGCCTTCCTGCCAGAGGATGCTGCAGGTCAAGACAAGGGTTCACTGCTGGCCAGGCCGAGCGGGGACACAAAACACGAGAACAGACAGTGCTCTGCAATCATGGGCTGGAACACCAGGAGAACTGCATCTGCTGGGATGTCCTCGGACAGCAAGGGACGCTGCTGGCCAGGACTGGTGTGCCCCAAGACGCACCGACCTGCTCAAGAGCAAGGATGGGTTAAAGTACCGAGGCACAAACAGAGGCAGCCAAGGCAAGTTTCCAGGCACCCAGCTGCACCACACCTGCCTCACAAACACCTTGGGTTCCTTGCTTCTGTGAAAATCAAGAGCATTGGCATTCTATAACAAAAATGTCACTTAAACTCCTTATTAAAGGTAATTTCCTCTCCCACCCCTTTTCATTAGCAACACTCAAGCATTCATCAAATGATCCTGTTACTTCCAGGCAAAGCATTAGTCTTCTTACAAAGAACCTATATATTAGCACTGTCTATTGTTATAACCATAAAAAGTTGTACTAAAAAATCAATTGAGAAGCACAGTGTCCCATTCACCTGAATAGGAGTTTACCTTAAATAAACCTATCACACTGGGAAACCCATAAGTGCTTGGGGAACAATGCTCATATGGGGAAAAGATGCAGCAGTAACCACATTACTTTTCCCTTCTAGGCAGTAGCTTTCCACTTAAATTTTATACAGTGCACCTGCTTATTGTTCTTATTACACAACATTGCATTCAATTCAAATCCATGTGGCAAGTATCCCACTCATAGCAAAGAGACTTCAGAAAGGAAAAAAAAAATTATATTAAAGGAAAGCAATCTATAGTAGCACATTACACAGCACCAATTTCAAGCAGGCTGTCATTCTGATCACACCAGACGGCATTTCAACTCCAACAGTATCCTTCAGTGAAACACCCCTGTTACAGCATTATTCTTGATGCACAGAGTCCTCTTGAAATGAATGGTACAAATTCTCTTTGTCATTTCAAAAGGACTGTGTTGCTCAGAGCCCTTTACCTTTTCACATCATCCTTTCCAATAACTTGCAAAGCAGTAAGGCCAAAACAGGCCATTCTTTAAGGCAAGAATTAAAAATAAATAACTCAGCACTTTCCTTGGGAAGGAACTACAGAATAGGGCTGTGAATCCCAACTCAGGAGAGGCTTATGTGTCATTCCAGATCTAGGCCAACTCAGAAAATCACTTAAGCTCCTGATTAACTGTAATATGTGCTTAAGTTGCTTTGACTTCCGTAGGACTTGAACGTATACTTACGTGCTTTCCTGTACAGAAATACTCTCTTAAACCAGATCCTGTTTTGTAGGGTTGCTACACACACACACACACGTGCAGCTCATGCCCCCAAGAAAGCTCTGGCTGCAAACCAGACTGCCTGAATTTTGTGCCTAACTATAGACCAAAGCATTTCACCCAGAGCTTTAAGTAAAGCTGAAGTCTGGAAGTGCTTTATCTCAGATAGGAACTTTGAGAAGGCTGAGCTCTCATTTTTACACTTGGTAAGTGATGCTAAGGCTCATGAGAGATTATAATACACTGGAGCTGCAGATGTTTCCAAGACGAGAAAATCTCCCTAGACCCAGTTCCATCTGCTCTAAATCACACTGTGGACCAGCCATGGTCTGTGAACACACAGCAGAGACCAGGAGGACCTTCCACTAGGTCCCTTCTGAACCACCACTTCTCCTGGTGGGGTTATGCCTCAAAACATCACAAAGTTTAGTCCACATGACAAAAGACATACAGACTTACAACCAGGAAGTCTCTCAGCATCAAATGGGACACTGGGTTTCAACACCTCTCCATGTTACCTGTGAGGAATACAGCGATTTCCCCCCAGCCTTCCACCACACTACCTCGCTAGGCATGGGCAACTGCTAAAATATCCTGAACCTGCCCTATTATCAAGGAGTTCTTGTGTTTCAAAATAGAACCTCAGCCAAAAAAAGCCGCTTTGCCCAGCCCCTCCCCTCACCAGCTTCTCTCTTGCTATTAGAGTTAATTGCAAGCACATCGTTCCTACAGCTTGGCTGATAGAAAAGAACTCCTGCTACGTAGGGGCTTGGTTTTCCCATCTTGCCTATTCTCAAGGCAGTGCAATAAATTATTATTATGTATGTTGGCTTTGCAAATGACTAAAGCATCCTGAGTGCCTGCACAGGGGCATGCTGTTTCTCAGCGAGATCTGAAATAGCCAAGATATTAAAATCCCACAAAGAACTGAGTTTCTAATGGAAAAATTGATGTGCCAGATGTTGACACTGATGATTACCGTGGTAGCCTGGGGCAGAGCCCAAACCCCTCTAGACGGCCTCACCATTCCCTGTTCCTCAATGACCCACATCACAGTCCAGCTGCTCCCACAGCCACCAACCCCTGGGGTTCCTCACCCAAAAGAGGGATGCACACTATCCTTTCCAAGCCCTGGACCTTCCCTGACATTAATCAGTGCTCTCTTTCAACGACTATCCAACCCAAACAAGGGATCAAGCTCTTCAGTGCTGAAGACGGCACAGGAGAAGGAGCACTACGCAGCAAGACATCAAATGGCGCATCCAGGTTTTGGATTCCACCAGTCCCACGGCTCAACCCAACCCTCCATTCGGGGAAGCCCCAACTGAACAAAACCCAACTCAGTCCAGCAGCATAAGATGACTGTATTTTACCTCTTGGGATCCTTCTCTTTCTTATAGATGCCACCCAGTGAAAATATAACAATGAGAAAACTCAGCAGAATCAAGATATCAAGGTTTTAAGATCAAGCCCTTTGCCAGGAATTAGGAGAGGGTCAGGACAGCAAAGCACACACTCCCAGCACCTACAACTTCTCTGTGCCCAAGATTGGTGTCTGATTCAAATCCACACCAGCCTTTAAAACTACTTCTCCCCGAAGTGGTGGAACAGGCTCCAGAAGCAGTGGAGATGCCTGATCCCCCCTGCTTTGTGCAAAAAGCCAGGACCAAAGGTGTTGCTTACCCAGGCAGCTGTGAGGAGGGCACCAAGCAATGTTGTTCCCTACTGCAGCACAGTTTCATCAGGGCTTTTCTCCCCATTCTGGGACCTCCAGCACCCCATGCAAAGGGATTCTGCATCTTCAGAAGCCCAGGGTCTCACAGAGATGGGGAGAAGTCTCAACATGCACTGCCACACATAGGGGAACAGGTTTGAACTGGAGGGTCTCTGTGGGAGCCTTGCACTGAATATGAAATGCACAGTAATGCCGAGCCTTGCTCCAACTGAAGGCTAAGTGCCTGTCTTCCCCTCTCAAAATACACGGATGTCAAAATATCTGCTGATCAGACAAATTACAGAAACAGAGACCACACAGTGACTGCAGGGAGGAGAGCCACTGCTGCAAGCTTGCCCCAGGGAAGTGTAGTATCCCAACATATAAAACAGAACACCATCCAAAAGCTAAAAGAAAATAGAAAAGTTTACTGCCTGTCATTTAAATATGGATTTCTACTACAGAAACACACCAGGAGCCTGCCTACCCTCCTCCCTCAGCCCCTGCAGGGAAACACATCATCTTCCCCCAAAGGTGACAACAGATCAAATAAAAACAGGAGTGACAGAGAGACAGGAGGAGAGGAGTTGCAGGATGCTGCAACTTCTCACTTCAAAGCAACAAGCTCTTTCTACCATCAAGTTTATTTGAGTACCAACAAAGGGTAAAACTTGAGAAAAACACAGGTAGTTTCAGTATCTACACTTATGCTGAGTCCCTTGCCAACCTTTTCGGTATATCAAAAAAAAAAATCTAAAAAACCCCAGTGGTTTTCAGTAGTTTCTTTCTCTCATGGTTGCTGTGAGAAAGTCCTGCAGAAACTATGGTACAAATTAAATACTTTAAAACACAAACATGATTGCACACATCTATTTAGCATGAAGCAAAACTCAAAAAATGTTTTTCCCCAAATTATAGTGTGAAATTTCAATAGAAGGGAATACATTTCTTTGAAGTCAGTGCTGTCCTTTCAAGCTGACCTTCAGTCACCTGAATCACATGCCCAAGACCACCAACAGGATGTAATTTCCATCTCCAAAGCTTTGGTCTTATAGGATTTATTGTTTAAGCTGCAAGGGAAGCACATTACATACTGCTGACAGTGCATTTGCGCATGTGAACAAAGATGAGGGTGAGGTGAGATTAGGACAAGCTCGAGGGAATTAGCTCAGTGGGTTATTTATTTCATGACAGCACAGATTAAAAGGGCTGACTGTCCCTTTGGCCTTACAAGCACTCATGTGAGTTATCAGGCACGTTTTATTGGAGGAAAGGGGAAGAGATGTTATCATTCAGGTAAATATCTCAATAAACAGGTGAGTATTTGATGGACAGCATTTTGCATGTGATTAGCATGAAACCTCCCAGGATCCCCAAATGCCTTACAAGGAAATGCTATTTTTAAGCCTTACTGGGGTGGGTGGGCTGGATCAGTCCCAGCTGAGAGGCAAATATGCTGAGTCAGAGGGATCAACTCTCTAGCCCAGGATATCATAATCTTCAGGCAGGGCCAGCCTTGCCCAGTATGCTCCAGTTCAGCAGCAACACCTGCAACTGAAGCCTCTCAGTCCCAACTGGTGCAGACAAGCACCCTGCTCATGCCCTTTCCTGCTGGACCAGGCTTCATTGAGGCTCTCAAGGGATTTAGTAGCAGATTTAGTAGCAAAAACCAGACGGCCTCATTCCTACTGACCCATTCGCACCGTAACATATTTCTCATTTCCGAGTGACTGGCTGTTCTCTCTCAGTCCCGGTTAATATTATTTGTGTTTTAATGCTTTCTAGGAACCATTCCAGCTTTACATCACAACAAATACCACCGGGTAGGGGAAACACTTAATCTGGCTGGCCTTGTTTTTGGTACTTCACTTTAGGAACTGGTCCAAGCAGTCAGAGAAACAGCAGTGCCTGCCCCACGGCCAGAGCTCTCCCCACATACACTCAGCCCCACTGGGGATGCTACCTGGAAGTCTGAAGGTGGCTTTCATCAAGGCTGAATTCTGGAGCTTCTCCAGAAATCCTCCAAGGAGCATGAACAAGCCAAATAAAGAGAAACCCAGAAAAGCCTGAGATCAAAGGACTTTTTGGGTTCTTTTTCTTTGCAGACACATTGGGTATTTCCCATTTTCTTCCTCTCGGTCTCACCAGCAGCACAGGTTTCTGCAGCCATCACTGCCACAGTAAGTGCCCAACTGAGGGTGAGCAACTGCTGTAAAACACCCAGGAGGACGTTTTTGTCACCACTTCATGCTAAGAGCTTGCACTGAACTGGCCAGTGACACCCACCTCAAAACTTCCTGAGCCACTTCTTTACAGGCCATTACTCCCACCAAGCTTTTAAACCCCACTTGCTGTCCCTTCCTTCCTGTCCTCAGGTCCCACTCATGAAACTCATGCTTTACAGCAGCCAGAATGACTTTCAGGTCTGCCTCCTGCCAGAGGAAGAGCTGTTCACCCAGAGTAAGGATCTGTTCCAGCCCAGGCTGGTTATGGAAGACTTTTTGGAGTGCTGTTTCTCTTCAGCACTCACCCTGCTCAGGTCAGGAGGAGGCAGGTAGGAAAGGTGAGCACACAAAGCACATCCCACCATGGAGGTCTGGGAGCTGCTGCTTCCCAATGCAAGTTTGCTCTGAAGCTCAAACCAGACCCCAACCAAATGCACCTGTTTGCAGAGAGTAGCTTTATCCTTGCACCAGTTTGAGTCAAAACTTGCTTTACCTTCTTTCAAACAAGAAGCTGTTTTCTTGCTGAGCAGGGATGCAGCCAGCTCAGAGACTTAGAGGTCAGCTCCTCATCTGCAATTCCACATCTCCTTTGCAGTTTGAGCATTATTTACTCTCACAAAGAGGAGTCAAAAGAAAACAAAAAACAAAACAACAACAAAAAGAAGAGAGAAAGACAGAATCCAGGGTATCTGCTTGTTTGGGACAGGCATGACAAGCTCACAAAGTGAATATTCACTGTCACCAGTTTGCCCCAGGGAGGGGAGGGGGGGACTCAGTGTTACAACATGTTAATTATTTACCCACAGGTTTTCTCAGGAACTTGTAACCCACACCCAGCATCTCAGGAGCACGTCTGCAGGGAGCAGGCAAGGAGGAAATCAGGGAGGGAAGAGGAGGAGATGCCTTAAGTCAGCAGGAAAGTGTAAAGAGCTTGAAGCCAGGGGTTATCAACCAGACAGAATGACCCAGTTATGCAACTGAGAGGAGAAGGATAAAAACCCCAAGGAAGGCTGATTACTGTTAGGTTCCCAAAATATAGAAAGCACAGACAACTGGCACAACTGACCACGAGAATAACATTAAAATACAGATTACACAGCATCCACCAGGATTAAAAAAAATCCTCAAGAAACTTAACATATCTCTTCCCAGCAAACCCACACAGTGCCAGGGAGCAGCAGAGAGAATCTGAGCTCCAGGCAGCACCTGGAGGTCTACCATTGATTTATTCTCAGGGAGAATTCCATTTATCTCCCACCACTAAGTAACAACACTTGTGCACGATAATTTTTAGTCAACATTTCAGTGTTTTGGAAGGGAGGGAGCTTTGTGTTGTACTATTCTTCTTACATCAAAAAGGTACTAGAAAGCTTGAAAGTGCAGATCCTGGAAAGGCCTGTGGGTTTTATGGGAGGCAGGGGTTCTTTCTGCATTTTTTTCCCCCTGTGCAAAAACATTTCCCATTTTCCACCCAAGCAATAATTTTGAACTCTGCACAGGAACAACCTCTGCTCCAATAGAGATGGTTAGAAGTGCTCTGACAGGCTTCTATCACCCCTGGAAGTGTCCAAGGCCAGCTTGGATGGGGCTCTGAGGAGGCTGGTCTAGTGGAAGGCATCCCTGTCCATGGCAGGGAGGTTGGAACTGGATGACCTTTAACATCCCTTTCCACCCAAACCACTCAAAGATTCAAGGACTAGCAATGCCCTCCTTTCAGGCTCCAAATTAATCTTCTGCTCACATCAGCTTTCATTTTTTTCCATCAAATTAATCATTACTCCTCATATATTACTAACCAGTGGACTGAATCAGGTCATCTTGGTTTTGGGAGAAGGAACCATTTGCACCATCTCATTTGTACAACAGAACCACTGACTGTGCCACATCCAGCCCCAGCACACTGCTCCCCTCCACTCCTTCCTGGACCAGTCCAGCTCCTAAGCATTGTTTTTGTGTAGGTCCCACAATCCCACCCACACACAGTGTAGTAAATGCTTGCTTTGAGTTTCTGGTTGGTTGTTTTTTCTCTTTAACCAAGTGACATTTTTCAAACCAGATGACTTTTTCCACTTTAAATGTTAGCAAAGGGGGGGTGTGTGGTGAGGAAACCAATCAGTTCATCTTTCTCCTCTAGTTTGATGCAACACTACCCTTCCTCTTACACAGCAGCAGCACTTTTCAAATATATTTTCCACCAAAATGTTTAAATGCTGCAGAGAAATTACCTACTAAGATGCCTAGCCTATACATTCTCTCTTTTCTACCACCTGTCAACTGGCATTGTTGAATGCATTAGAAATAGCTATTCTCTTTTGTATTTTGCCAAGCTTATTCACATGAGATACCATGTCCCTACTGCTATCAAATGGCCCAAGGGACAGAGCAGCTCAGGCATCAGGAACACACACAAGACAAATCCTCTAAAGCCACTCCAGAACAATACAAAGAAATCAGGAGTGCAAGGTTTAGGACTACAGCTTTTAAAGTACCTTGTGTTGTCAACAAAAGTCAGCCACCAACCCAACGAAGGTAGCAGCAGATGGAGATTATGGTGCCACATCACCTCCTTAAACTCCTGCAGCATCAGAAAATGTTTGAAACAAGACAAAGGCATTTTTGTCCCCTCCCAGGTACACCAATGACAACAGTTATCATTTTTAGCACAATTTATCTTCCTGCTCGAGTACAAACCACACAGCGGTTGGTACAGTCAGATGAGAGCACCTCATGTTTGCCAAAGTGAGCAGTGGGGAAAATGAACTTCCCTGCATTATAGAAGAAAGGGAAATGCACAGCTCTTGGCTTCAATGACTGGAGCACAGAGCAGCTTTAACCACGGAGACCATTTCAAAAGGTGGCCAGGACAGCAAGCAACTGCTTGGACATAGGGAAAACAGGGAGGGGAACCACCTTATGACCAGAGTGACTTCCAGCAGGGAGAAGTGAAGGGGTTTTCTAACAACCATCTCCTACACACAGATGCAACACTTTGTTTTCCTCCCTCTTCAGGAGCTGTCCTCACAGTCATAGAAGTTTTTCTAAAGAGACACTGCTTTCTCTCCTACAGCACACATGAGTATTTTAAGCACTCACCCCCAAGTCCAGCTTTACCCTTCCCCTTCAGACCTGCTCTGCCCCTTTCCTAAAAGGAGAATAAAAAAGAGGGGAGAGCACACTAGAAGTGACACACTGCTTGTGTGAGACCAGCAACAAGCCCTGCTGCAGCACCCAGGTGTGGCAGAGGGAAGAGGAAGCTTTGCCACTGATCCAGCGTTCCCTCTGATCTGAAAGCCAACACATAAGTGGGCAATTAGCCCAGTTACAGATCTCACACCATTTGGCTCCGCTTTCTCCTGGGAAATGTGAGATGGGATGGATGCAAACACCTTACCAAAGAAGCAACGGCAGTTGGCCACACTAAAGGGGAGGCAGTAGGGGTTACACAGCACCACGGCAAAAGCAAAACCCAATCTCAGCATTCCCCACTCTCCCAGCAGTCTGCAAGGACAGGCCCTTCACACAAGCCCAGGTTCTGCAGAAGAGCATCAGCCACCCCTCCAGCACCGCCTGCTCCCCTGGCCACGAGCTCCACGAGGGTTTCTCACTGCCCAAGAGGCTCATGACCGCTGGCAGTGTCACACTGCCCACCCAGAAAGGCAATGCTGAAATCCACTCCTATTTTCCATGAGCTAAGCGAAACAGCTTAAATACTACCCAGCAGTGCCAGCCCTTGTGATGGGTAAATGCTTTTGCGATCAGGGGAACATCTTTATTTAAATGGCATCTGTATGGCAGGTGCCATCAGCTTCGTCACCCAATCCATTTGTGTCAGACCCTTATGCAACCACTGAAAATAAGCCCCGTCACTCACCCCGCCTGCTCACACAAAAGGACCATGTGCCAAGCATGCTGACCCCTCGATTAAAATCACCATCATCCAGCTTTTTATAGAAAACAGCTGATCTCCTAAGGACTCTCTGCCACCATAACATGAATTGCAAAACTTTCAGGGCCAGCCACATGGCTTGGGATCTACCCGCTCAGGTAGGCAGCGACTTCAGAACGCAAAAGGCTCACAGAAAATATGCCCAATGCAAATCACTTTATTTCTGGAAGAACAGAATTTTTTTTCCCCCTCCATGTTTTAGCTTACTCCACCTTCCAAAATAGCCTGAACTTAGTCAAGAAAGGCATGTTCATTTTGGAATGAGGCTGCACGCACACAAAGCGCTCACAGAAGAGCTGTGGCAGAACAACTTGTTCCTCAATAGCTATTCTGAACTACGTCTCAGTAACAGATCCAGAGTACATCTCTGTAAACGAGACATGTTGATCTGACAACCTGGTTGAAGTGGTGGATAGAAACTTAAGTTTTACAAAAGCATGAGCTCTCACTGACAACTCCCTTGAAGTCAGGGCACACTGATCCAAGAAAAAACCCAGACATCATTCACTTTTTTTCTAGAGACCTGCTTTGCATCTTCAAGTGTTCAAAAGTCATCAGTCCAGCCCCAGAGTTGGTAAAACCAGCTTAAAAACCAATACAATAAAAATAGTGTGTTTAAAGTTTACCTCCTGTTTGGGAAAAGAAAGTCCCTTTTCCGAAACATTCCTACACAACCACAAGGCCCAGAACCTTACGTTTATTTCAAATGAAAGATAAGATATCAAAGGAAATTACAGATTTAAGGGAATAGGGGCTGTAAAGGACTTGATTTATACCAGAGCTTACAACAAGGCCACAATCAACAGAAATCACTGAACATCATGAACGTTAAAGCTAAGACAATGAATATCTCAAAAGTCCATTTTGTTTGTTATTATTATTTGTGAGTGCAAGGTCCCAGATCAAAAAAAGTGCTTCAGAAGAATGACCTTTATCCTCACTGCTTTTACACAGCCTGAACACTGCCTTTCTGAACGAGAAATTTTTTTGACATTGTGAGTCAGTATTTTTCTTTTCTGGTTTTGTTTCCCTCATTCAAAATTTCAATCAGCATTACAAGTACTAGTTAATGCAATGCCTTTCCACATGCTCCATTTCACTGTCAGGCTCTCAGTATCCAGGACTCCGGCATAGTGAGAAAATCTTTGGGAAGCAACATTTAAACAAAATAAACGGCAGAATTTTTCCCCCAAAAGGTTTCACAGGCTTAGGGTTTTATACAATAGCTTGTTTTTACAAACTGTATATTCAGGATCCAGTTTAAATCGGTGTCTTGTTTCAGCCACCCTGTCTAAAACATGCACTTACTTCCTTTACAGCAACATGAATTTGTTCACCGTGGCCAACTCATACTACATCCCTATTAGACACATATGCATATATATACAGGCATGTGCTGTCTCATCTAAGCTGGCCACGACCAACACAAGGCTCATTCAGCCACGAGGAGGGTTCCTAAAGTGTTATCTGCACCCGGAGTGGTTTAGTGTTACTGGGCTGAAAGGAAGCTGAGAGACATCCTGTTTACAGGCTGTAGAGCCCGATGGATAAACAAGTGCACCTCAGTTAAAGGCAGAGTGGGGCAGGGGAACAGAAGGGCAGAAGGAGAGACTCAGTGGGTGTGAGGATACCGAAATGCCAGCCGGGCTGGAGGCCTGGCAGCCCAGCCCAAGGCTGCCCCGTGTGCTGGGGGCTGCAGAACGTACAGAATGTGCCGCCCCGCCGGGGCTGCCAGCGCTGCCGACCCTCCGCGCCCGGACCCTGCTCGTCTTTCACCCCAGTGCTGGGCCACTTCCTGGCACTCAGGCGACACCGGAGATGTTTTTCCACCCCCATCCTCTCTGCTCTCCCAACACACGCCCACACCACAGAGGCTTTCTGTGCATTTTGTGTTTCACCTGCCAGCTGGGCACACTTGGGGTTTTTGCAACGCCACAGTGGGAAGGGTGGTGAGCAATGTCAGTCGTGCCTCTCTGCTGGCCACCTGGGGAAGCTGATAGCCTTCCCTTGGCACCTGCTACTGGCCACAGGCAGAGGTGGACCCTGGGCTGGATGGACACTGTCTGAACAAAACCAATGTCACTGCTGTAAGCCCCATCCCCAGCTACAACAAGGAGGAGACGGCCCCAAGACATGTTCCTCCCATTCTTCTTCTGTCAGGAAAACACTGGAAGTCCATCACCAGTTTAGAAGGAGGTACCAGACTTATTTTCATTTGAATTATCACTTGTGTGCATTGGCCTGGCATGAGGGAGTGGGTCTGGGCCAGAACTATGGGACGGATGCAAGAAACAGATCTATAGAAAAACCCTACAAACAGCCCTCTGCTTCTGACATTGTTCCATCCATCATTAAAGGGATAGAAAAATATGAAGTTCTACCTTGGTTCAGACCCAAGAGCCCCTTGTGCCTCTAGCAGGTGTAAACCCACAGCACTCCTCTCCTGGACTGCCCTTGACCAGGGAGCAGAAACCCTCTGGCTGTTCAACACCTGCCAAGGCACCAATGTCATGACCATGGTGACTCACTAGGCCAGTCCCAAGGAGCTCCAGGCTACCTCCAGCCTCCGCACAAACCTCCAAATAACACCTCAACTCCACAAAGAGCTGGCAGACAGGGATGCCTGGCCAGCACTGACAACACCCTACCAAACAAGAGGCAAACTGGGCAGGGGACATGGAAGAGCTTATGGGCTCAGACAAATAAGAGGGCCAACAGGGATGCCTCCTACCCAGCCAATCTTCATGTGAAGCGTCTAATCCCACTTTCCACACCTTTCCTGCTCCACTGATCATTTTTTCCCCCCATTAGTGAACATAGGGAATGAACTTGCATCCAAAGCCTCCATCCTCACCCAGCTCAAAAGGGAAAGTTTTGGCTCCCCTGCTTCCGGTTACAGACAAGCATCCCATGCCAGCTCCCAGAGGAGGATTTGAACAGAGTTCTGACACCTCACAGGGTAACCCAAAACAAGAGACTCAGTTCAAGGCTCAGGTGGGACTTCTCACATCTGTTTCCTTTTTGGTTTTTACTGCCTTATTTTCTCTACAGGTCTATAAACTCTCTACAGTGGAGGGACAAACTTCAACATGTTCTCCAGCCCTTCCAGTCTGAAAGACTCCACCCAAACCCTGTCCTAAGCATGAGCAAGGGAGAATTACCCCCACGTGTACAAGCAGAGCTTGCTGGCGATGCCAGCATTCACCCTCCGAGCACTTCCATCACAACACGGTTGGCACAGCCAATGCTTCACAACCACCACGAAAACATCACAGTTCTGCAAGGACACACAAGAACAAGACTTGCTCACACTCTGACAGGTCCCAGAGATGAGGCAGTGCTGCCAGGTCCTCGGCTGATGAACTGAGGCCTGGGGAACCTGAGAGCTACTCCCAAAAGAAAGTCCTGAGCAAGTAATTTCTCACTTGTTTCCTGTCCTACTCTTTGTCTCGTGCAACAGAGACACCTCTGACTCATACCAGGTTTCCACAGGGCCTGACACAACAGGTCGACAGACTCTCCTTGAAATCAAACAACAGCAAGTATGAGGTGACTGTGTCCTGGCCACGAAGGATCCAAATTCAAGACAGTCCTCAGAGGCACAACTCCAAGGTAAATATATGTTGATGAACTCCCCTCTCATCAGCTCTGTGTAGTTCTGATGCCTTTATTTTGCCTTCCTTCCAGCTGGAAAGAAAGTTCATTGAGAATGAAAGCTAGTGCCTCGCAGTGAGCAGTGACAGATGCTGCCTGCCTGCATGTGTGAAAAAACTCTGACAGGCAGAAATAACACACCTCACATGTCTTGTGGTGGCAATGAAGCAATAAATATTCTAATAGACTACTAAGGCTCATAGTAATAATGCTGAGCTCCCTTTACAGAAGCCACTCCCCACGCCAGATGACATCTGCCGCGGTATAGATGTTCCTGGAACAGGGAGATATTTTTAAATCTCTCAATGTGGCACTAAACTGTGAGTGTATCAGCCAAAATACCAGCCATCACAGCGTTTATATATAGCCTTGCACATACCATCTATAGATGGGAACACAGACAGATACATGGTATCTAGCAGCATTACAAGCAGACATTCTTCTGCTGGTCTTGAGTACTTGAGAAGAAACTTCCCGGCCAGCAGCTCCGCCCGTGTCCTCCCACCCTGTGCAGTTCTCCACCGGCTTCTGCTTCTCAAGTGTGTTAAGTGCTGCATCTCAATTCTCATGATCAAAAGCCTGTCCCCTCCACCTCCCACGTGTCCCCTCTTCTACAGGGCAGTGCAGGTGACAAGGTCACCCCACACCTCTGAGCACCCCCTCTTTGTACACACATCTTCCAAACCAGAACCCATGGGCCCCAAAACTTCCTCTGTGCTGTGACAGGTCCTGAGAAGGGGTTAGAAAATCTTCAAGGCAGACCAGTTCCCTCAGGGACATCTCTGACACATACAAACTCTAGGCATGGTTCCTATCAGAGGCAGAAATACAGAGGTGCTAGTGGGAAAAGAATTTGCAAGCTCCAAACTAGCTATAGCTCCCCATGGAGCACCTGTAATTGCTTCCCAGGAACTCTACAGGCACCCTAGTTACTGCAGGGGAAAAGGAAAAATAAAAATGGTTTTAAAAAGTGGCTTCAGGTCCTACGATACATTCTCTCACGAGTATGAAATATGCATCAGCACTTCACAGAGAGCACCGCAGCCATCAGACCCAGGGTGATGTTTAAGCTCTTGATACAGTTATCTGCCTAATAATAACCCCAAAGAGCACTCCTTGCCTGGCTGCCTGCCAGACCACATGCAGCCTCTATGCCCTTTCTGCCTTTTATTCTTCTTTTTTTTTTAGTTTTTTAACTTTGTCAGACATGGAAATGTTGACTCTAAGAAATTCAGCCTCTTCTGTGAAACACATTGGCTGAGACTTCTTTGTTGTTGCGGAAAGCATGACTTGGGTGCCAGGGAGGGGAGACAAAGGGGAAAACTCATGTATTTTGCCTTCACGTGTGCTTTATTTTCTCCTCTGGCAGGAAACAGTGAGAAAGACTCTGACCCAGCTGCCGTCAGCTGCGTTGGAAGTGATTGTATCAGCTCCACCTGCTTAATGTGCGTATTATTCAAGACTGCAAAGACAATGATTTGAGATAAATCAGCAGTGACTGGTATGTTCTCGAGGGACAAATGCTACACTGGTGCATGACACAAGTGATCCACAACAGTGGGACAACGGTGTCAAGGTTGGGGGGAGGAAGGAAAGTGGGAGAGAGGCATAAACATCTCCGCCTGTTTTTTCTAGGGAAAAAGAGACATTACAAGGGGAGCACGGCTTGTTCAAACATTTCAGAGTTTGAACTACATTACTCCCATCACTCAGAAGCAACAAATGAACTGCACCAAGAGATCCAGCAGCTACAGCTCAGGGAGGAACATCATGTCCAGGTCAAGCCTTCAAAGCCTTATAAACTGCAAGGAGTTCAACATGGTTTCTATGTGCTCACAGAATAACAGCCTTGACAAAACAGGCTGTGAGGTGCCACACTTTGCCATCCACATCTGCTATGGATTTGGCCCCGTGTATCAGTGAGCTCAGGTGTGGTGTGGCCCTAGTGAAGCAGGTCCTGCAGACCAGTGCTCACAGCTAGCTACATGTCAAAGCAACAAAGGAGCCTCTCACGAGCACGTGGACAACAGCACAGGCTGAAGCAACTGCTGCTGAAACACGAGACAGGCACTTCAATGGTGTTTTTAAAAGGAAAAGATAAAAAGAAAAAGGGAAAAAGCATACCTTTGCAAGTTCCAGCACAAGAAGAAAGCCCCAGGTCACTGCTGTAGCTAATGAGAAGGGCGACAGTGGTGCTCAGCAAGACTGTTCAAAACATCCTCATGATTTTTTTTTTTTTTTTTAAATCAAGTGAAATACACACAAACAGCATAATGTCCACAGGAGGCTGCTGCTTTGACATCCATACAGCCAGTAAGACCCTGTGAAGTTTTAATGGGAAGGTCAAGCCTACAAAGACTTTCCTACCACCCTCTCCTGCCTCCACGACATACCCTGTTCCCCAGTGGTTTTACTCTGAGAACTTCACAAGATTTCACCAGAAATGCTGCTCAGAAAGCAGCCTGCTCGCAGACAAAGCACACACAGCTCCAGAAGAGAAGCTCTTTAGCTCATTCTGCATCGTATTCCTCCAGGATCCGAGTAGATAACATCTCAAAAAAATCACATCAGGCATGGGACCCTTGTGACCCAAATGGGTGAGTTTTCGTAAGAATTTACCACTTTCACCTCCACACAGTCAGAGAATTGGAAGCAAGCCAGGAAAGAAGGGAGGCATCGCCCTTTGCAAACACCTAACGAGCCCAACTGAAAACACGGAGCCCAGCACCTTTGGAGACATCCCCCTGTACACCCCGGCAGGGCAGGCGGCTGGAGATGAAAAAGACCCACCAGGAAAGCTCTTCTGCAGGAGCTGATATTTCAGCTATTAAAGAAGTTTCTGTTTAAACAGACATTAATTGCATATGCTCAGGAATTTCTCAGTTTTACCACTTAAAAAGCACCCAAAGCCACTTTGAGGCTTTTCCTTCTTTCTCTCCCGCCTTTATTTGCTCTGTAAACACATTTGTGTGCGCCCTGGATCCTGTAACGTTCTGCCGCAGTGACAGCAGCTCCGAAGTAAAGCAGCAGCTAAGTACACATCTCACCAGGGACTGCTGAACACCCTGGGTCCTGCCCCTGCCATCACAGCCCACCATGATGCAGAAGCCCATGCAGCCCAGCTCCTGGCAGGACCTTCTCCCAGCACAGGAGGGAGCAGAAGATGCTGTTGGTGCCATTTGTACCAACAGATAACATTATCAGGAGCGCATGCTCACGAACTCAGCATGTTCCCTCACACGCTGAAACTCCCCCAACAAAACCCTACCTGTTAGCACCCGGGCTTGTTTATTAAAGCACTGTTGCAAGTTTAGCCACAGATCAAGGCCTTGATTGTGGTGGGTGGAAGATGTGAAATAACTGCAAATACTCTGTAGCCTTTTGACGAGGCCGCTGAGGTCAGCCCAGTGATACTTCCATCCCATGCCAGGCAAGAGTAGCAGAGAGCCTGCTGCACACAAATACAATCATTGCCAACTGCTATAGTAGGGCTGCCCATAAAGCTGCTCCTGAAGATGCCAGGAAGAAGAATAGGACAAATGGAATCAGGAAACTTGGATCAATTCTTTTCCTTACCATATATGTACTTATGCATGCATATGTACACCTGGCAGCATCTGTGCAGCTCTGGGCAAGCTTTGACCCTTCCTGGTCAGTAAACAGGCAGTAAAATCACTGGCCTAAACACACTTGGAGGCTCGAGAATGCCCAGCAGCTTCATCTCCACCCCATCACTGCACACAGCAGGAAACTTCAGCAAGGACACACCAGTGAAAGCCCGTCCAGCCCAAGGGAGCGATCGGTGGCACCGGCCCAGAAGGGCTACTGGCAGATAGCCCACGACACTTTCTATTATGTCCCTTAATACTGCCTTACATCTCGCACATCTGTTGGCCTCTCTCCCCAAGGGGAGGGCTGGGAGTGACTCCTCTTGTCAAACAGGTCTGCTCCATGCCTCGAGCAACACGAAATTTCCCGAGAGCAGCCAGGAATCTCCTTCCCCTCTGAAATCAGGTCACCTCCACCGCGCTCAACCTCAGCCCACCCAGAAAGTAAGGTCTGAACCAAAATTCAGACACCCTTTGGCTGGGCTGGCCATGCTACCACCACTAAGCCCAGCAAAGGAGCCTCTGCAGCACCTCACAGAAGGGGGGGGTAGGAGAGGGGAGTCATTTTGGCAACGAAAATGCAATGGAACATTTTGTATCAATCGATTGTGGGATGAGTCATGTTCAGAGCGACTCGCCTCCTCTTCCCCTCACTTTCCCACCCCCAAATTATGGACTGCAAGAAATGAGCAGAGATAATGGGCAATTTCAGATGTTCTGAATTCAGGTTTCTCTCCTGCTGGAACACCATGCCATGGTAGTAGATGGACTGAGCTCCAGAGATGTCCTACATGTTCCCACACCTTTTACTGGCTACAAAAGAATTGTGTCTAACTAATGGGCAATTAGGAAAGAACTAGAAGGATGGGGGACTACTTTGTAGAGGAAATGAGGAGAAGAAGGAAGATCTGAAAAGGATCATCAGTAAAAAGAGACACAAAAAATAGATGGAGATCAGACACGAGCCCCAGAAAAAGATACACAAGCTGGAGGTACATCTCTACATATGCACACACACGCACGAATCTCTGATTTGCTGTCTGAGTCTCTAGAGGACTAACTCTGAGGGTATAAAGGAGAAGATGACAAGCTGCTTATGCACTAGCCTGTTAATGTTTGGCAGTAGGACACACACAGGATGTGACCACCCAGCACCCCATCACATGGGGCATTCAAGCCTGGCCAAGAGATCTTCCAGAACTGGACTCCAGCCAGGACCAGTACACTCCATTCAGAGAAGAAACGGGTGCTTCATACCCTGGGAGATGACTAATTGCTGTAGCTGAGTTATGGCATAGCTTTTAACACACAACGAAGAAACATTAAGGTCATCTTGACTCTCATCTACACCATCCCCTCCCACAGCAGACTCGCTGCTCTTTTTTTCCTCCTACTCCTTTTCTCACTTTCTACCCTCCCCTTCAACATTCTTTCCTTTCAGGTCTTCTCACCTCCCTCCATACCCATTTACCTTCCTCTTTCTATCCACTCCTGCAGCACTTGAAACATCCTTCTCATCACCCACAGCTCCTCCTGCAAAAGCCCTTCTCTTCCAGGAATCTGTTTTATCTGGAGTTTGATCTCCAGCAATTACCTGTGCTAACCCTTCCACAGACCTCAAACGCACATTTGTCCTTCGCAGAATCTTTAGGACAAGGATCGTCATCTTCCCCACTTGTAAAGCACAGGATACATTTACTGGGCGAGTAAGTGATAAGTAAGACATCTCAGCATTTCAGGGTAGCTCAGTGTGGGTTCCCTTGGTGTTTGCCTTCCCTCTACTGCAAACTAATCTACCTGTAAGACTTTTTCTTTCTTATCTCTGTTACAAGGTTATCACTTGAATTTATCAGCATTTTTCAAAAAAAGCTTGTTTGGGGAAACAAAGGACCTTAACCAGCCCAGTTCAACCTCAGCTCAAACCCTGAAATGTAGAGGAGCTTGTGAGAGCACCATGGGGAGAGACCACAGCCAGAAATAACTGACTGGGATTATTTCAAATCCCACATGTCTCACTTCTATCCAGTCTTCAGTAGGTTTTTGGACAACCAGACACACATGGCTGTTTGCTCAGGGAGCAATTATCAAATCTACATCCAATTCCACCAGCTGAATGTGTGTCTGTCTTTGGAAGGAAGCTGGAAAAGAGGCGAGTAGACTGTTGAGATGGAAAGCTGGAGTAAGGAAAAAGAAATTACAAAGAAAAGATTACCCACAACACGCAGGGCGTCCAGAGATGACTAAGAGGCAGCCTGGGCTTCACTGAATAAACACATCAAAACAGGGAAAGCAAAACCCTCCTCCCATGTCAGAGCCCATGCATGGCACTGGGCTGGTTATTGGGCAACCACGCCCATGTGGGATGGAGGATTTGCATAACAGGTGAAGCACTTCTCAGGAATGAAGGTGATAAAATGCTCATTCAATTAAAATAAGAGGGCAAAAGTACTTGCTAGAAAGTTCACTGAGTTGAGATAAAGAACCAGCTTTTAGCATCATGAGAACCTAAGCTGTCTGGGGTTTCTGCTCTCTGGCTCCCTGCACTCCCACCACCACATGGATTTCACCCCGTCCCCCCACAGGCACCAGCTCCTCACCTACATGAGGATGTCACTCCAGTCACTTCAACACATCCATCCCCAGTACCCTCCCAGCTTTCAGAAATACTTCACTGGGAACAAGCTCAAAAGCCACGTCCTCCTCCATCCCTACAGCCTTAACAGTCTCTACAAGGTTATCTGATGCAGCTTTCTGACACTCGCACATCTTGGCGGAGAATTAGCTGGTAACTCACAAAGCACTGCGGGAAGCACACGTGTCAGGAAGCCTAAGTGATGACACCCATGTGCTGTGAGAAACCTCACCCAGACCCTCGGGAAAAAATTACAGTTTTTCTCATTGGTTTCATCTGAACTCACCAGCTACCCTCAAGGCTACACAGCAAACAGGAATGCCTCCAAGCAAATAACAGTGGGAGCATTCAAACCCCCCTGTGATTAGACATGGTCACCAAATCAGCAACAAGAAACACAATGAAAATTAAGAAAAAAAAGTCAAACGATCACCTAGAAAACAACAGGTTTTAAGAACATGTAAGAACACCAAGCCAACAAGCACCCATTCCTTCACACGGAATGCACTTTCCAGCATAGCAGCATTTCACCCAATGGAGACGAAGAGCTGGTGCTTAATGCTGACCCTGGAGACTTGCCCACAAGTTTTTACATCGCTCAGCACCCTGTGCATAAAAGGGCAGCAGTGGTGACACTCCTGGTGAACTCCCACTGGCCAAGCTGTCTGGCAGGTATAGCTAAAAAAGCCGGGTTTGGAAAGTATTGCCTTTTTATAGCTTATCTCAGTGCAGGCAGCTGCCTCACACCTCTAGAAATAGCAGGATTTAACAGCCATGTTTGCAGGGACAGATTTTAAAGGTTCCATCTTCTAAGAAACAACCTACACATTCAGAAACAGGAGGCCAGATTTGTTTTGATATTGGAACCCCCTTCCATATGCTAAGCATACCCACGGATTTGCAAAAACCCTGCTCTGAAAATGGGATGTTCATTCAGCAACAGGCAACAAGGAACTTGCGTTTGCCTTCCTATAGAGTCTGTTCCCAGCACAATCCGCAGCAAAGCAGCACATGATTAGGCTGATATTGCCTTTTGCTGAAAATGGTTGGCATTTTACAAGTAAAGTAGTGGTGGAGGAGAGCATTAAACACTGGAAAAACAAGACTAATAACTTAAGTACAAATACCCCACAGGCACAGCCGATCAGCACCTCTCTGTTGTTCCTCTCAAGATGGAGCAAGCCAGGATCAGATCCCAAAGCATTGTTATGATTTGTTCGAGGTGATAAGGACTGAGCCACGGGATTCACTCCTAGGTCAGTCCCACAGCTGCAAATCCCAGCCCCAAGAGTCTGAAGGAGGTTCTTCAGTCTCCTCAATTCTATCATGCTTGTGAGTGCAACAGTGATAATGTTATTTTCCTACCTTTTAGCAATAACAAGCTTTTTTAGATAAAAAGTACCGAATTCCCATGTGTTTAACACTGGAAGTGCTGATGCTAAGGATGTAGATGGCTCCGAATCTAACGGGACCTTGCAAAATTTCCGTGGTACCACCTCTTACTAGCAATAGTTGGACCAGCTGACTACAGCATCTTCCTCATCAAGAAGTTTTTAAACTTTTTTTTTTTTAACTGAATGAAGGGGTACTAAAGACAACAACCTGCTGTGAAATGACCAAAATTCCTATGCAAACAACTCATTAGCAGTGTTCAAATGCAATTTAAATTACTAGTTGTTAAAGTGCTCCTCAATTTCATGGTAAGTTTCCAAGCAAAATTATATGCTATGTACTATTTAATTGATTGTTTTCTACTTCTTAACATCCATTTATTCCCTCCTCCTGTCCTTTTCTTAATTTCAAGGGATGATAATGACTTTTCAGGGAAGAAAGAGGAACAGCAAATTGAGTTGAAGAGGGATTTACCTGAAGAACAAGGATGTAGGAGGGAAGTGGCTGCCAGAAACAGGCAGCTTCACCAGAACTTGTCCCTCTGATATTTTTGCAGTAGGGGTGTGAGACAGCACAGCAAAAGGATTCTTTCCCTCTCCACCACAGGCAGCCAGGCTTCTGAAACCTGGTATTTCTTTAAAACACTGTCCTCCCCCACCAGGACAAGCAGTAAGCACAACTATTCAAGGACATCAGTAAAGCAGTGAGAGCAACCCATTTCCTCCTTCTGGGCACGTTAGTCCTTGAACCAACACGCTCAGGCAAACAAGTTGTTCTCATTTGGAGATCTCATCCCAAATGCAAATACCTAAATCACAGGAGCAAAGTCCCCACCAAAGCTGACTGAAGAATGAGGCTGTGAGTGAGACCTCCTGCTGTGTGACCAGCTGGTACAGGAGAACGTGTATGATAAAGCTAATAACAACAGACATTTCTTAAAAGCCTGCACTCCACTCAGATCCCAGAAAAGAGCAGCCATACAATTAGTGAGGTGCCATCTGGAAATCTCTGAAGTAATGATACATGTTGGGATCACATCACATGCCAGCAACACAGATCAACTTTACAAAATACTCAATGCCTCTTGGTCTACCTTTAAGCAACTGATGCAGAAATATTTTGTGCTCAGAAAAGCGTGACTTTATTAGAATAAGAGAGATGGGTTTAACAGCATCACTCTGCCCGAGGCTGCAAAGCACCCACCTGTCTGCAGGAGCTGAGCATGAACCATCACATGAAATACAGAGATTTACACTCTTCCCAAATCTGCCACACAGTGCCCTAAGTTCTATGCCTGCACATCAGAATAACACCACTTTCCGCAGCCTTCAGGCACAATTTAGTACTTAAGGGATCCAAAACCTTTGCCTAAAGAAATGCAAAGTGTAAGATGTGCAGAGGTTTGTAACCTTCACCCTCGCTTCCATGTCCACGTGTCCTAGTCCCGTGCTATCTGGGGCAGCTTCTCTTACCTGCCGTGGGGCACATACACCCAGCCTTCAGAGCACTCAAATCACAGTGCTGGTGCAACCCCTTTGCCAACTATGCAGTGCCAGCCCTGGATTGATCAGGGCAACAGCCGGGATGAAGGATGGGCTGTGAAACAAACCTCCTTACATGGGAGCTAAAGCAAGTCCTTTGCGTTTAACACATCATTAGAAGAGACTGAGAGAAGCTTAACAAAGACAGGCATGGAGCTCTCTGAGCACTCTTGAGGGCCAGTGCCATGGAAGGCTTCTCAGGCTGGAATGTTTACTAGGTGCCAGGCTAGAGGAGGAAAAAAAAAATCTTTAGACAGCTGTATTAATTTACAGGTCAGCCCTTAATGGCTCTGTTCCTGGAGCAGGAGAAAATCCTTTGTGGATTCTGGATAGCATCAGTGGTCAACTGAATCTGCTCAGGTCCTGGAGAAACACCAGACGGAGAGCCCTGGCAGCCTGCAGTCCCAGCCGTGGGCATCACCTCATCCTCCAGAGCTCCCCCAGCACCCACCAGGAGAGGGGGGCACAGGCAGCACATGGGGAGCTCATCCTTCACAGTCCATCCAGCTCTCAAGTCACATCCTCGCAGTGGTCAGATGTTGCACAGAGAAGGGTCAGCACGAGAACATAAGAGTCACAAAGCGCTTCCCCAGACGTGCCAGACTAGCCCTGCCCGGAGCACTGGGTTACGGCACCCAGGCACTGCTCATCCTTGTCTTCCAAGAAACAGCACGTCCTGGCCAGCAGGAAAGGGAGGAAACTGCGAGGGGAACAGAACATCATCATTTCCAGTCCCACCGTGCTGTTCCTGAAACACCAAGCTCAGCCACAAGCAGCTGGTGAAGCCTGGCTGTGCCACACCCACGTGCCACCAGAAGCACGGCCACTGCACGGGGCCACGTGCGCACACGCAGAGGCAAAGCACAGCACGCAAGGAGCAACACAGACCATCGTCCCACTGCCAGAATTCCACAGCTTGGCACTACCATGCACAACAGAGGATGAGTGACTGCTGGGGGAGTCACTGGGCTGAGGCTCCAGGTTCTGTGACAGCTCCATACATGTCCCCAGTGCCCTGTTTCCTAACCCATCACCTCCCCTGCCCGTTCAGGCTGGGCACTCTTTAGGACAGCAGTTCTTTCCTTTGCACCAAGCTCAGCCCAGCCAGGCCCTGACCCCAAAAGCTGCAGTAATCCAATCAGCCTTTTGAAACAACAAAGATTAAAATGCAGCTGAACTCTACAAACTCCCAGCATGTCCCAGCCACAGGAAAAGGCTCCAACAGTCCTTCATCCCTCTTTGTGGCTGAGTGTTTTTTATCGCACATCCATCCTCACGCAAACTAAGCCAACCATCTTTCCCTGTTCAGAACAATCCAGACAGTTTTGTACCTCAAGGACCTGCTACAAAGCCACATCTCTGGAAAAACCAAACCTCACAATGAGTATTAAGCCCTATTTAAAAGGGCAAAAGAAAATCGACAAGAGGTTTAACTTCCTAACAAACGTTTTAACATAGAGAGAATATGAAGCAACAGGTCTGAAGAAGCCTAAAAATACCAGTTAGCTGAGAAGATACAAGGATTACTAAACAGCAGTGGGAACTATAAAAGGGTTTTCACCAATGCCCCTTCCAAAGTAAAAGGATGAAGCGCAGTGCTTTCCATTTGAGGTGCAGGACTGGCTGCTCCATGACCCCCACAGCAGTGTTAAAAGCACTCTGTACATGTTACGTGCTCCAAATGACAAGAGGAATGCAGGATGGTGGATCTCTGCTCCAGATTCCCCAGCATGGTTTTAGCTGCCATGAATAAAACAGGAAGCAGAGCATCTTCCAGGTTCCCCCCACACCCCTGACTGTCTGGATGAACTGCAGCTTCCTTTCAGGAAATAGAAAGGAAAGAGCGGAGGGGGGGGGGAGAAAAAAAAAAAAGCAGCCAGCTACAATATCAGACAGATTAAAAACTTAACACTAAGGAAAAATACAGAACAACAGGAAAAAAACAGACACAAACTTTATCCAGTTACAGTAGCTAAACTTCAACTAACAGAACAGAGTTAAATATTAACATTTGAGAGAAATATATCCATGTGTTATGCAGCCCTTTAACACACACTCTTGCTTAGGAGACAGAAATCATACATAAGCTGTGTCTTCCTTGCTGACCACATGAATATATCCTCCTTTAATTCTACAGTGCTCTGCTGCCTTGCTGCACTAACCAGTGAAACTAAAAGGAAAAGCGTGACTGAATGGGAGCTGGCTTAAATTATCTTTATACCTACTCCTGAAGAAACATTTTGCCTTTGAGACCAATCCACTAAGCCAACTTTCCCTGCTATTGAAGGTTTCATTGGGTCCCTTGCTGTTGATCCACATGCCTGCCTCCACCAGCAATGCACACACTTTGATGCAATCCATCTGACTAAAAAAACAACAAAAAATATCCCAAATTGCTTGCTATAGCAGCAATGATGCACTTACCAGCATTCAGGCAAGCTCCTTTGCTAACATGCTTCCCTCTCGAGCCATCAAATTTGGAACAAGGTCCAGGAGCAAGAGAGAACTGAAAACTGACCACAACAAGCTTCCAAAACAAGAAAGGGGGGGAATAAAAAAAAAAAAAACCTTACTACAGGAATTCAAATCCTGCTTCCACCAGACCCTGAGTCACCTCCCCTCCCTTGCAATAGATCAGAGCAATGGGTAAACATTTCCAAATATGGAGATCAAAACTCCAAAGGATGTCAAAAAAAAAATCACCCTTCTCTCCCCGGCTTTGGCACAGGGATGACTTGCCCCTCTGAAGCACGAGCTGAGCACATTGCCTTTGCTGACCTACACACAGCCCAAACATGGGGCCACACATAATCGTCTTCGACTGTGCTTTGGAGGCTCCTGGCATGATGGATGACACTGCATCCCTGTGCTCTACTAGGGCTGCACAGGAAGATTCAATGGGAGCAACTCCAGGAGTTGTTGCTGCTCAATTCCTGCAACAAACCTCTCTCTAACCCTCAACTCACCAGCAGAAAACCTCCTAGAACTACTTTTTGGAGTGTTCCCTGAAGGCAAATAGGCAAATTCAGGCTGTGGTTATAGCAACACCACCCTGGCCCAGAAAAGGCAGGCTCAGCCATGAGTCACACCACATCCCACACTGGCTGCTCACCTGGCACAGGGAAGTCTCCCCTGACCTGGCTCATCAAGTTAGTGCTTTGTAAAGAGCATGTATTTAAACTTGTGTTATGGAAAAAAAAAACACAAAAACAAAAGACAGCTCTGCAGAAAGGCACAAACTGCACGGACAAGACAAGATATCCTTGCAGGTACAAGGAGCCCCAGGATGGCAGCACCCATCAATCCCTGCTGGGACACACAGTGCTGTATCCCATGTCAGGTGGGAACTGGGGAGCACCCAGCCTCCCCACCCCTGGAAAAGGGACTTGAGTGTCAATGCTCAAGCCCACAAACCAAATTTAAGAGGCAGAACAGTTTTCTTAGAGAGCACAACTATCCCTGCAAAGCCTGCATGCACACCAGAGCAACATCCCCATGCCAGCACTCCCACAAGCACCAGTCCTCAGCTGCAAAGGCTGACCTGCAGGCAGCAGGAGCTGACACTGCCTGCCAGCATGGGACAGCAGCCTCCTGGTAGCTGCAGCCACGGCTCCAGGAGCAGGCAGCCTCTCAGGAATGTGCAAAGCAGGACATTTTCAAGGCAAACAGGCTGCCGAGGCAAGGCGATCCAACCAGACCAGAGTGATTCCCCAGCACCACCCACACGATGCTATTGAATTTATAGGGAAGGAATTCCAGAGCTGACTCTGCCCATGTATGGCCAAAACAAACTGTAAAAAAGCGACATTATAGTACATCTGGCTTTCACTGGTACTGAAGCATAGGCTTCAGGAGGAGCCGAAATCCTGCAGTGACAGAGGTTCTGCAATTACCTCTAGGAACTGAACAGTGGTCAGGGCCTGCAGCAGCAGGAGTTTAGCACCTGGTACCACAGGTGACAGAAAACATTTAAACCATTGCTTTAAAAAGTAGCAAAGTTCTCTGCCTTTTAGAATACACCCACATTTAACTCAGCGATCCACCACTACCACTGCAAAAAAAAAAAAATCAACTTTGCCAGGCAGCACCAGCACAAGCTCATTACACTGGTGGTCATAAAGGCTGCTTTAAAGAGCCAACAGTCCAAGTGCCACTAAGTGGTACACCAGGACAACATCAGCGCATTTCAGGCTGGGACTAGCTCTCCATGGGTAGCTGATTAATTATTTTTCCAAAAGCCCACTAAAACCTCCCACAGGAGCTGTGTGCCCTGGCGAGCAGCAGGGTCACCTGGAGCTTTCTCCATGGTCAGAAACGGGAGATACTCTGAAAACCAAAGCAAAAGTGTCAGGTTTGTGCAAGTTTTACCAACTCTGACTCAAGTTTTCCAGCCCTTGAAAGAAAACAATTCCCAAGGTATTGCTTTTTGCAAGGACAAACAGTGGAATGAAGTAGAGAATCATCTAAGTCAAGGAAAGGAACAAAAGCATGGAAGGGGAACACCTGGAAGTGCAGAAACCCCATCATAGGCACACGCAAGCCCTTATAGTTCTGGTGTCCCACCAGAGATGAACAGATCAAAGTTCTCCCTAAGAGTTAAATGCCACCACCTTGCCTGCCCTGCCAGCAGAGAAATATTAGCTGTGTCAGCGCGAGAGGCAGCGGGCTTACGGAATGGGAGAGGAATGCAGGCTGCAGTGGCACACATGGTGGGGACAGGGACACGAAACCCAGGGGAGCGAGGGTTGCTCACTCTGCCTTTGCCTTTGAACAGGGGTCAGGCAGGGTACATTTTATGGCTCTTGGGGTTGAAACCTGGGACTAATGCTTTAGTGACCTTAGAGGGACTCCCATTTCAGCAGCAAAGAGAGCTGTTAGAGGGGGTAGGAATGCAGGGGCCTGAGCACATGAGGACAAGCCATTTCCCAGCTCCTGGCAGGCAGCCCAGCGCTGCTTTTCAGTGTTTGCAAGTTATACCCACCAGACCGGGAATGAGCGCATGTCTCTTCCGGGCTGCACTTGCTGACGGGAGACCCACAATGTGGCTACTCCCCCAGCTCCACTTTCCCCCAGGACAGCACTAGGATCTCCCCTCCTTTTCCCAGCTGAAATGGCTTTATACCCTCTCCCTTGCTACTGTGCTCACTTTAAACAGAGGCACCTAAGCACCTGTGTTCTGTGACTCTGCTTCAGAACACCTTCCACCCCAAACAACACAGAAGAGAGAAACCAGAGGGATGGACACATCCATGTTCAACCATAGCCTAACCAGGAGCTCCCTGCTATATGGCAACACAAATCCCCTTTCCTGCCACAGTACTAAGCTTGGGAAGTGAAATCTTGGGGAATAAAATCCAACTGAAGCCTCCTGCCTAGCAGTACAGATCATTATAAAGCAGCCACTGGGTCAGGCGTGGCTAATTTAAATGAAACGTTACAAATTACATAGGCAGGATGGCTGAGAATATCTGATTCATAAAAACATCTTGAAGGGGCAGAGAACAGAGGGACTGCTGCAGCATCACAGGGACTCCACGTAATGCAGACAGCAAGGACAAGGGATGCTCAGACGTACACATGCACAACCACGCACACAAACGCCTGCTCCTCCACCATGCACAAAGGCAGATGTAGGACTTGCAAGCTGAAGTCCTGTGCTGTCAAAAGCCAGCACAAATGTTTGTGACAGTTCCACAGGCAAAGGCAAAAACCGGGTGCAGAGGAATAAATATAGAAAGAAGTCAGGCAGGCAAAGCAGGTGCTGGCTTGCAAAACCTTGGCCAGAAAGGCTCCCCAGGAGGTTGAATCTGGTAGTTTTGCAACAGCTCCACAGAACGACAGAAGAGACAGAAAGAAAAAAAGAGAACATGAATGCATATGCATTCTTTTATCGCCATATATAGTATATACAGACATTTGGTATATACACCCCCAAGCTCTCATATGCCACTGTATAGTATATACTATATATGCACTGCCATCTTTGTTTCCATGTGCCTACACTCGTACAGCCTCTGTGTGTGTGTGTGTGTGTGTGTGTGTGTGTGTGTATGCATTTCTGGTGTGTGCATTTGTCATTACCCCCACGTCGCCTCTCCGTGCATGCTGTCACACCACACATCGCTCCGCAGAGCGTGTCTGAAGCCTCAGCACCATAGCCTGGGATGACTTCTGGACACTCACAGCCTCTCACTGCCAAGCCTTTCCCCACCAAAGCCTCTGTGTGTAAGCACCACCGGGGAACTGTCACTTTGTCTCGTATTTTTGGGTGATCCCACTCCCCCTCCAAACTTCGAGAACCACGAACAAGGTGCCACTGCCAGAAAAGCCTGACATCCTTCTGAGAAGTTGCCCCTCGTGCCTCTGAATTGTGTTTACATACCAGTTCTCACGCTGCACAGCCTTACTGGTGGGATGAACTCAGAGCAGGGCGTTTGGAAACACGCAGGGCTCCACCAGACTCACGACTTCGGGTTTCTTTCCCAGCCCTGAAAAGAGAGAGACTTGGGTGATGCACGCTGGGTGGGCTTCCCAAAGGCTTGTCTCCAAAACCTGCAGTTTAACCCACACAGCTTGTGAGAAATGCAGTATTCTGCTCCCCGGCTTTCTTAAGCAGAAGTGTCCAAACTCCTAGACTCCTTTTGGCACCCCCAAAAGTGAGACCCACCACCCTGAACTGGGCCAGTGACCAGTAACGACCAGCAATATCAGCTTCCACAGGCGGGCCAACAACTCACACCTCCTCAAGTCACCATTTCTTTAATGCTCTTAATGCCACTAAGAAGGTGGAGGGACAAGAAGATGCCAAATGAGACTTAAGGTAAGAGAACTGAGTGAACCATCACTCATCTCTGGCCTTGGGCACAGTGAGGGACCTAGAAGGCATCATTTAAGGCATTTTGAAGCTCATGGGGTTACCATGACTGTGAGCAGAGCTACACCACCAGCGCTCCCCCTCAGCACAACCTTTTCTCTATGGAGCTCTGCACAATTCCCACTGGGGACTATCTCACCCTTCCCTGAAGCTGAGATGCAGACACCACCTTTTCTTGATGTGACCTGCTCAGTGTTGTTTTTTCCCTTCTGCAGAAGATGAAGGTAGAGCTCAGGGGACAACCAGGCTACGTGGCTGCTGTTTTGCATGTGGCATGGGACATGCCAGGACACATATCAGGGTGCACCCTACAAAGAACAGCAACATCTGAAGTGCACACTCCTTCCTGTCCCCATCAGCCCCTGGTCAGCATCCTGTCCCAGCCACATCCTGGTCACTCTAAAGCCCTCTCTCTGCCCATGACAAGTACAGGCTTGTCTTGTTATCGCAGCTCAGCCGAGAAAGTTTCTGCTATTTGCTGCTGTCACTATGGAAAAGCTCAGTTCAGACCTGTTTGTTGTACCTGTGCTCACGATGGTGCACGTGAGCCCACAAATCTACAACAAACAAGGAGCAAAATGTGCCAGTGGCTCATGATCCAAGTCCCTCTTCCCTGTCACACAGTGAGTGAGATGGCTTCCTACCCTTCCAACACCCCTTGTCCCCCACACAACATCTGATGCTACGACAGCCAGGAGAGCGACAGGGCTCTTGCCTCTCCCAAGCAGTGGCCCATGTCCATTGTGCCAACACCACAAGAGCACACCGAGCTTCATTCTGACCCAGCTCAGTCCCATGGTCCCTGTGCTGGCACCCAGCCCTGATTCCCCACAGGGGTAGGCAGCTCTGAAAGTCCCCAGGACCATCAGAGCTCCCCTCACATGTTATAAGGACAAAATCAACTGGAAATTGCAATGGCTTCTCCCACTCACTGCAGGGACGAAAATGAGTAACTGCAGAGGTTTATTGCTGATGAACTCAGCTGAAGAGCAATTTCTCTCCATCCATCAACGAGGAGACAAGTACAAGCAAATATTATGGTTGTGCATGTTTACTTTTCATTTTAAAATTATGTAGAGTTACACACAATTTAGGTCCTTCCCACAGGCTCCTGGCAAAATGCCCTTCGGTCTTATCTGCAAAGGCAGAAGACAACATTCCCCTCTGGTTCCAACACTCTTTCAGTTCAACTCACAACAGCACCTCCAGGAGCTCCAGGTAAAACAATACTTCTTGGGACCCAACCTGTGTTTAAAAAATCTTGGCTCAGGATTGTCTCTCACCAGGTTTAACTCACGAAATGTTTACAAGATCAGTGATAGCACTTGGCCAGTTGAACTGCATCTTCCTGGCTTTGCTTCCCACATCAGCTGTCCCTGTCACCTGTGACTGGGGTTCCTGCAGCAAGCTGAGCAGGACACCACACACCCTTCTTGAGGCATCCAGCTGAAAACTTGCTGTGAAACCACCCTCTCAGCAGAAGTGAGGCCCAGCAACCCACTGATGCCCAGGCAGGCACTCCAGGCACTCCCTCCTGGCAGCACATCCACAGGCAAGCAGGACAGGGACAGCCTGACTGGTCACAGCAATATCCACCTGTGCCAGTCTATCAAACTACTCCATTAAAGACAAAATGATCAGAAACAGTTCATTCACTCACCAGCTGACAATATTTATGCTGTGTTACTGACAGTAAGACTCAATATTTCTCAAGAAAAAAATAAATATGAATTTAACACACAAGTACAGAAAGCAACTTTTCCTTTTTCCAGATTTAAATCTAAAACCAGTAGCTTACAACACCTGAATTTAAGCATCAATCCTGTGCTATGGCTTGAGTTTTCTTAGATTGTTCAGATTTCTCAGGAATGGACAGTGGAAAAACCTCTGCGAGAATTCCAAGTTTCAAAGAGCAGCAGTCAGCACTTTCAGACAAGCAGGCGTCCCTAACATAACTTCACAGTGGCCACGTAGAAATGGAAGTAACCAGACTCCACAATCCCTTTAAATGAAAAAATCTTACCTGTGAAAATGACTTCAGCTAATTACACTTCTCCCACAACAGCCTGGTTTGTATGGCATCTGTTTTTCTGACTACTCAAAAGCTGCATTCACTTTTAATCTCCTTTATACTTGTGTTACCAATATTTAGAGTCTATTTAATATTATTATTATTTTTTAAATCAGCATAGCTGTACTTGTTGAAGCCCAAGTGCAAACACCAGTTGAAGTGGGATAAAGTGGCCTCGTGCTGGGATCCTTTGTTCCACTCCTTCATGAAGCAGATGGCTCAACCTGACAGCCATAAGGAAAATTGTCATTTCAACTGTTCCAGTCACCAATTTTTAAACACAGACAAACTCTCAGCCAGTCACCCATCAGCAAGAACTGACATGGGTCCCCCCCTCTTTGATTGGCAGGTGCATGAACAGTTCCCCAGATGCCAACCTCATTCAATCTGACCTTTTCATTTTAAATGAAAACCATTTAAAAGCCTGCCCTGTTCTGACATATGTCTTTTTATGTCTTTCCCACTCTCTGCCAATATATTTGTTATTTGCTGGCCAAAGTTCCCAAACTCAGAAATCTCACGTTATCTCCTCCACTGCCAGAGCCCTGACCCTCAGGCACTCTGGCCACTGCCAGCACTGAGAGAGCTGTCTGAGGTCTCCACATTTTCACACATGGGAAAAATCAGACCCCTTTCATGCAAATCTCAATCTGGAGTCCAACTCTGACTTAAAATTCAGTTTATATGCATTGGTAGCTTTATACCTGAAGACAGCCACACGTAGACAGGGATTCATCTTTCTGCCCTGGGACATTGACACAGGCAGGATCTGGCCCTAACAGTTTTCTGTGTTTGCATCTGTGCTTCTCAGCTTTCATGTATTAACATTAAACTGCTCAATTCAACAGTACACTGCTGAAGTTATCTAATAAAAGGATCACACAAGACAACAAAAGCTGGGGACGTGCTTCCTCCGCTCTGCTGCCAGCACAGCACCTGCTCAGGGAGTCACCAACACAAATAGCCTGGCTGCTGCCTTTTGGGACATCAGATCCTGTGCTGGTGGAAAGCAGTAACTCTGTGAATGGTTTCAGTCTGCAAGGAAGCACACACCCCTCCTAGACAGTACTCGGGACAGAGCTGCTTCCAAACCCACCTCAGCCCCATGTGTCAAAATTAGCTATAATGGGGCTTATCGCTTCCGAGCTCCTGGTCCAGCCCTTGTCCTGGAGGAAAGCTGATGCTGACCGCAGCACAGACCGTCAGCCTGGACGGGGAAAATGAGCTCCCATAATAGAGCAAACTCCCTGGCAGCCCCTGTGTGCTGCAGGGTGCAAATCCTGGTGCTAAAACTATTGCCCCAAGAGAGCCCCATGGTCCTGCAGCAGTGCACAGTGGCCTTTGGGACCAGGATGCACATTTTTGTCTTTGCTGTCCCACTTGATTTTCAGGTTTGTCATGGGGTTCATTAATTACGACTAAAATAAGTGGGAGAAAATGACTTAGGAGAAGAGGGAGGAAAAGAGAACACCACAGCAGCACAGAAGGGATGGGATCCAACTTCCACTGAAGGATAGCATCCAGCTGTCTCAGAGATGGCTGTATTATAGGAAATGAAAAGATCATTCAGAGCAGAACAGATCTAGAGTGGCTAAGGAAGCTGTGAGACAGCCCTACCCACGCCGTCCCGGCAGCCAGGAGCCACCGGGCCACAATGGCCAGCAACCAACCCAAAAGCAGGACCAGCCGCGCTGCACTCCTGTTATTTTAAATGCCCAAGGACAGCTAGAAAAAAAGGGTGGCCAAGGAACGAGAGGAATCAGCATGTCTGTGCCAGAAAGCCTGCAGGTCCCATGCTGGAGCAACCTTTCAGCAACTCCCATCACTGCCAGCAGCGCTGCCTGTGATTTACATGTCTGTAACTGACACCAGGATTGTATCCTGCATTTTCAAGCACAGGCTACTGACCTCACGCTGCTCACACTCCCTCAGTTTACTGGAAGTGGAAGATGTTCAAGATAGCCTGAGTGAGTTTTATTTTCATTTTTTCTTTTCCCCCCACCATTTGCTGTCTGCATTTCACTGAGCCTGGCCAGAGACACCCTGAGCAAGAGGGAGGCAGTTTTACTTTCTCACTCGAATGCACCCCAGCTTCTTGGTCAAAGAAGCATAATCAATCATGCAATATCAAAGCACTGCAGATCCTGGGTTTCAAACAATGGATAATGGTTTTCAATCCAAAACATAAAAAATGCCATTCCCTCACTCCCCAAGGAATGGCCATCCTCCCCAGGCAGCACTGGCAGAACAGTACCCTAACACACCTCTTGTGTTGTAAAGTGCTTGGTCAAGAAAAACAGACTGACAGTGCCCAGGAGCACAGGGGAGCAGAGCAGTGCTGAGCCCCCAAGGCAGGATCCCAGCCCAGGGTCTCCTGCAGCCCACCTGTAAGCTGAAATCTCCTAGGGCAGAGGTGGCACATGTTTGCTGTACCAAGTCTGAGGGGTTTATTGTAACGTTTTATAACAAAACATAATGTTCCTTTAATCATTTTGGTTTTAAATGGTCAAAATTTGAAGGCAGAGGACACCTTCTCCCAGGCTTGCTCAGGTGCCACCACATTGAAACCCTTGGCAGCATTGCAGGCTCTCTTATCACGGTCCTTAAAACCATTTGTAAAAGAAACTTTTAAAACTTAGAGCCTACATGACCAGACAGTCTTCCTGTTCAAGGCTTACATTTTATCCAGATTACATTTTTGGCCAGATCATTTCAAAAGAGCAACAAATAGCTGGCAGACAACTGGATTCCACACTCCTGTGCCCACGTGGTCAGGCTTGGTATTTCTGAAAACATTATAATCCATGGAGATGTTTAAAAAAGCACAATCAACCAGGACCAGCAAATCTCTGGTTTAGAAATGTTTGCCCTCTCCAAGCATTAACCATCTTCTTTCACCTTTATACCTTAATAGCAAACTGCCCCAGCCTCAGACTTTGAACAAATACCTCCAGGTGGGATGAGCACATATTAAAAAAAACAAACAAAAAAAAAACCAAAAAAACAACTTTCTCAGTGTTGCTTCTCTCCTCTCCAAAGAGCTGCCAGGAAAGGTCAAAGCAGCATATTCCTTCAAGAAAAAAAGTAAAAAGTTTGGATGGTTGGATGGGGCAGAGAGGCCCAGGTAAACATGGACATGTGGCAATCCCCTAGCCACATGTGGAGCGGCCTCACCATTGACTGCACCTCATAAAAACATTTCTGTTTTCAACAAATGTTTTTACCACCACAAATAGAATAATATGAAAAAACCCAAGGTTTTTTTTCCTTACCAGAAATGAGTTGCAAGCTGACATTTCCCTCAGAAAGCTCCATTTTGAGAAAGGACCCATTTATTCCAAATATAGATAGAAATTTCTGGAGCAATTCTGACAAACCCTAATAACTGCTCTTATTACATCTGAAAAGTACGAGGGCTACAGATGCCTGCGTACGCATCCGCCTTCTGAACAAGAAAGTGCCATTACTTCCATCATGGATGGGGACTGAGACATGCAGAAGATACATTAAAAAGCTGGTTTAGACTCTAAATTACCCTGAGTTCAGCTGGAAGTCAGACTCCCAATTGAATTTGGCCTTTATGCAAAAGGAATAAAAAAGAAACAAATAGTAGGGGCAGCACTTGAGGCTATGCTTTATGTTTTTCCTCCATGTGATGGAGAAATTGGGCTGCTCCCACACAGTCCCCACTCCAGGGTAGGGATGGGGAGGGACAATGGCAAAGGTGCTGCCCTTTACTTTGCTGTGGGTGACAGCCTGCTGTGACCATTACATGGAGCCCTCGACTTTACTGCAGACAAAGCTGCTGCCCCTCTCCTTCCCCAAAGGACACCTGAACATCACCACCACGAGCCCTGGGGTGTGCAAACCTCAGCCTGACACTAATGACTAGAAAAGAGGAGACTGAGAGGTGTCCATCACACACAGCAGCATGACAAGGGGAAGGAAAGGCAATCCCAATGCCCCAGCATTCACTGGGTATCCCATGGCAGAGCTGCCAAACACCCATCTATCCAGCACAGCGACCTGGTGACCTGCCTGCAGGATAACACACAGCTCCATGCACTTCCCCTGCATGTCAGGTCAGGACTTGCTCTCCCAAAACGTGACAGAGGTGGGGACAGCACATGGTTGCCTGGCACCCAGCCCCACACATGTTCCCATCCTCCCAGCTGGGACTCGGGCTCAAGCAAAGAGGAGGTGGCAGAGCTTGGACACCCCTTCACCACCTTGTGCAAGAGAACCAGTACACACAGATTTCCATGGGAATTCTGTGGAATATTCTCCCACCGAAGGGGTTTAATTAATCGCCTGTAAAAGGGGACTGTGATTTATCACTTAACTTTTTGCACGGTAAGGGCAAATATTGTCACATCTTTACTCTCCTTAAAAACAGATGATAAAAAGGATTTAGCCTCTCCATGCCATTGTACCTTGACCTGGAGAAGTAAATACACTGGACTTTTACTGCAATTCCTTTATTATTTGCCTACAGCACCAACAATGACTATGAAATTGCAGCCCTGAACCTCTATGATTTGGTTCTCTTTGTCTGCATTCCTGTTTCTTAGTGAAAAGAAAGAGGCTTCTGGTTTGCAGAACAGCAAAGTTAGCAATTACACATCTCCCAGCACCCTTACTGGATCTCACCGGTGCTCACAGGGAGACATCGCACTTCTTCCCGTGTACCTGATGGTTTCTCAGCACAAAGTTTTCTTGGCTACTAATTTTCTGTGTTCTTCCAAGAGTTTGCCACGTGATATCCTCCAACCTGCTACACCTGAGCACTGTATTCCGGAAGAGTACAGATCTGCTCGTTTGAAACATTCGCTACAGCGTGTGATCGCAACATCACACCAAAGGTACAAACCACTCGAGACCAGCAAAGGTCTCTTCAACCTTCTTCTGTCTTGCTGTGTGATTCACAGGAGCACCTAACAGCTTAACACCACTATCACACCTGTCCTCACCTACTCCTACCCTACCATACTAAGCTTGTCAGCAGGAATTTTGTCGCCAGCATTTGAAGTCAGCACTTGTTACCAAGCCAAGTGTTTTTATTTTTTACTTGATGATGGGGAAAACCAGAAGGGAATCGTGGAAGCTTTTGGAGGCAAAGATCTCTCCAGGACTTGCCAGACTATTTTCAAAGACTGAATTGGCACAGCATCAAGGAAGTCTGCATCCAGTGTGCAAGCAAGACCAGCTCCATGACAGCCATCAGCCAGGCTCAAGGAGCATTAGTGACTGCAATGGGGAAAACAGAAGGCAGAGGAGGAGAGAGAAAGACAGACTAACACTGCTCCTGTCACAAGAGGTACAGCCATATGCCTGGTCACCACCCCAAGAAGGAAACACAGAAAAAAAAATGAGGGGGGACCTTCGTGAACAACTGCAACATCTTAGGCATCCGTGGCCAAGCACAAGTCAGCACATGCCAAGACTGACCACACAGCAGTGTGTGAGATACCACACTTAGCCTTCAGCCCAGAAACAGGAGACACACGTGGGAGCAGTGTGGGAAGAGCTGGCAAGCCAAGGCTATGTCCTATCAGGGCTGTGAATCGGCACGTTGCACACCGGGGCTCACAGCAGCCTTGCAAAAGCCACTCGCCCATAGCCATATATCTAGTTACAACCCCCAGAAACATAGCTGACCTGATCATCAGGTCTTTATCAGCATCCACAGAGACCACAGAAGGTCAAGAGAGCCATCAGCCAGGAACAGAGGACAAGCACAGCGAGCTCAAAGGGAACTTGACAGGCCAAAAATGACTGCAGTCACAGAGGACCAGGGAGAACTCGCTCACGTCACCCTCTTTTTCTGAGGCGCTCAGAGGCAACAAAGCCTCTGACCTTTGATTAAACCACGCTACTCTCACAAGAGGGGGCGGCTTAGGGACTCAGGAACTCAATAAGAAACTATTTACCTCAAGGTCGTGGGTTCACACCCTCTTCAAGTTCTTTTTTCTTAGTCAATTAAAATAGGAGACTTGATCTGCATTAAAAAACCCGTTGCTAAGGGCACAGCCAGATACTGCCTCATCAAACAGGAAGATTAAGAAAATACAGCCCCTTTGCTGCTCCCTGCACATCCCACAGCAGAGCACAGCAACTTAGAGAATGCTCCCTGCACAAAGTGAACACAACTCACTTTTGTACCCAGGGTGGGAAAGCAAAAGGGGGCATTGCAGATGAGCGGGCACAGCTGCCATCACATCATTTACAGAGCATTATGAATGGAGCTGATCCTGCCCCAGCCTCTGAACCTAGTTCTGAGAGATTCCTGCCCATCCCTGTACCATTCCTTTGAGAGGAAGGATGTTCAGCCAGTGACTGCTGCCCAGACAGCCATTCCTCCTACCCCAGCTGGTGCTCAGAGGCCCAAACCCCACCATGGTGGGGGGATAAATAGAAGGCTGGAGAGGTGCTTCTGCACGCACAGAGCAAACAGCAGAGCTCCAGGCTCTGCTTCCAGGGAGCCCAGTCACTTCAGACTGGACATCTTTCAGCCCTCAACCCAGCAGTGCCATCAGACAGCCCTTCCATTTGCACTGACGGAGCACAAACACTTGCATGGACACTCAGGACTAGCCAAAAAGGGAGAAGACCCTGTGTCCCCCTCCTGCTGCAAGTGCAATCCTGTCAAGGCAAAAACTTGACAGAAGCAGAGTCTGGGCAAACAGAAAGGAAAGGGGACACCTTCCACTGTAATAGCAGGCCCAACTCAACACACGAATGGAAGTCAATGTATATCTGAAACCAATTACTGATAGAAACTAAACTATCTAGGAACTGGGGTTCCTGGTAGTGAACACGCACACACATTCAAAACCGTTTTTTCTTCTTGCTGGTTTTTAGCCCATAAAAAGCCAAGATAAAAACATGCTCTGACACACAGGGTACACACTTCTGTTGCCTTTAATGGCTTCCCACCAAGAAAACACATCCTCGATCCCACATGTAATTATTAGCTTCCTAACATTTTTCACAACCCTGTGCTTCTCCTATATTTATCCTTTGGTCCAATAGCAGACAAAGGATTCAAGCACAAACTCCCTGTGTACCAGGATGGAGCTGCTGGCCCTGATGGGGCCCTCCCATGCATCAGGGCCAGTGCAAAGTAACACAGCACAAGCAAGGGGTTTGAAAACAAATAGGAAGTCAGCATAGTTTTGTTCTGTTCACCAAAGATGGTAATTATTTTGGAAAAGACTACATACCCTTTTGGCTTTTATTTAGCAGCAAACCAAGTCCACTCAGTTCCTATGAGCAAGAAACTATTAGGGGTTATGGATCCCCAACCAAGGAAAACAAATCTGTACCAGTCCTTCACCCCCAGAATAACTTCTGATTGTCAAGCACAGTTACCAGGGGAATGAATAGCTTCCTCTGCAAGTTCCTCAGTCAATTAAACTAATGCAGACAAAAAGGCCGGGCAGCAGCAGCCAGCAGCACGGGGTAAGTCAGATGCACACACTTGGTGCAGCGAAGCAACTGCAGCAGGTTCAGAGTGATGAGGGACAGGATGAGCAGCCCACAGCCCCCATCATCACAGAAGACACCCAAGACTTGTCCTTCAGGTGCTGAATGACAAAAACTGGGGTCTGTGTCCTGAGGAGACTCCAGGCACTTTTAACCACATGCGGGTATTCAGAGCCATCATTCATATTTCATGAAGACTGATGAACTGAGTGAGGAAACAACTAAGGAAAGTTCTTGACTTAGTAATCCAGAACTATCCTACTGCTGTCCCAAGCACTTCACTTAGCAGCCTTATAATTACAACTCTGCATGAAAAATCAGGACAGCCACCCAGCCAGAGCACCAGAGGCCAGGAGAAACAGGTATGGTCCTCAGTCCTTCTTGAACACTTCTTGAATCCCAAACTGGAGAGTCCAGAGACAACTCCAGAATAAATCACCACTTCAGGAACACTTGCTTGTCCTCAGAGGGATTAAAGCTTGCAACTAAATGTTGACATTTGGGGAAAGAGAGGGAGTCAAGTCAAGGATACAGGCCAACCAGGAGCATGATGACTTCACACACGACCACCAAGGAGGTGGGCACATCAGCACGTGGACAAAGGCAGACAGCAAGCAAAATCCACAGCTCCCTCCTTTCAACTAGATTTTAATGAAGTGGGAGTGTGTAAACATACTGCTAAATCCTATTCACCCTCACAAACTAAAGGAAGTTGTGTCTCTGATGTCAGTGGAATCCCAGCCCAGCCCTCGCACACTGGCAGAGCAGCCTGAGGCAATGGCAGCAGGTGCCCCGCTGAGCTGAGCCCACACAGCCACCAACACACACAGCTCCAACGGGATCTTCTAGCAGGTGTTACTGGAATCCTGGGCATCTCTCTAGCAAAGTGCAATGATATTTAACTTCCTTATGGGCTCTGGAGGCTGCTAAACATCTGTTGGGATTAGCTGGTTCATGTTTGTGAAGTGCACACAAATGCTAGCGTAAGGAAGGATCTGGCCTATTTATGGATGTGAATGCTGGACCAAGACCCAAACCCACATGCTGTATTTGCACATATGGCTGTATCTCCCCGACACATTTCACTGTTTTAGGATGGAGGCACGAGGTGTCCCCTATAGCTTACAGCCTACTTCTGGTCACTGATAAATTCAGTGAGTCACACTGCTTACCTCTTCCACTTCACCCCATCCAAATGCACAACTGACTTTTGCTAACAGGCTGGGCCAGCACAGCTCTACCAGGAGCCCCCAGATGGGGGTTGCCCTTTGCAGGGGAAAACCACCTTCCCTCAAGCTCCATCCCACTCTCTGGAGTGCTGCAGACCACACTCACAGCCCACAGACCTCCAGGAGGCTCCCAAATACTCAGCTGCAGCTGATCAGCCACCCAAATTCCACGTGGCAAGGGACTGTGCATCAAGTTTCATGTTTCTCCTGGGTGTCCCTCCCTCACACAGAGGCCTCCTGTGAGTAAGGGCTGAGGAATGAGACAGCAAGTACGCACAGCTCAGTAACTGCGGCGATAAACAGCCGTGAGGGAGATGAACTCCCCAAGAAGGATGGGAAGAGTCCAAGTAGGTTTCAGATTGAACCATGCATGTTTGTTAAAGGTACATAAGTGGCAATGGCTTGCGGTGGCAGAGCCACAGTAGCCATAGATTCCCATGACCCAGAATTGCTTTGCACCAAGTTGCAAGTCCTACGTGCACAGCTTTGCTCTGTCAGAAGCTACTGCTTCCCTTTCCTCCACACATTTCAATACTTACCAGGTCTTTATCTTAGTCACATTCTGCTAATAAACACTTTTTACATCCTTTTGATCTTCGCTCATGATCAGTCACTGTGTCCCCAAGTCCATCATTCTGCTCTTCTCTCACCATTCTTTATCTTCATCTCCCAGGGCAGGACCTCCTCAGACCCAGACTTCACTTCGTGGGGGCAGCTTGTGCTCTGTGCTTGGGTTCACAGGAATTTGATGCACAAAGTTTGCCAGACTCACAACTCTTCTTCAGCTAGCACAAGTGCCAGGCCCAGCCCAAGATGCTACTGGTCAAATTTAGAGATATGGACAACACAAGAAAATGTTGGCTATGAGATATGGAAGCAAAAACAAAGGATGAAAGGAACCCCGGAGTACACCAATACCATACCCAGAATAACTCATGTCTTTCATTAGACAGATAGATAGGTCTTGTCTTTCTGGAGATCAAGAGCACATGGAATCACTTTCATTCTACATCAGGCAGAATTTGTACAACTAAAACACACAAAATATATTCCCATTCTAGCAGACGCCTCTTCCAAGGGAGTTGAAACTAAACGAGATGAGCCAGTGACTTTCTGATAACACAGCTACCTTTGCTCATCCAGCTCCACCCATGAAAGTGGGCACACCCTTAATCAGGCATGAATCAAATCACCTGAGACACAAGAAATTTATCAAGAGTTGTTGCGAAAACCCATCAGGTGGCTTGTGCCTCACTGCACTTCAAGGGATGAGAAACAGCCAGCACAGGCAGACAGCTGCCTTGAAGCCAACAAAGCTGGAGCAGATCACTTTCGCTTGGACTTCTGGCACAATAGCATAACCCATGACCTAACACACCACCTCAGGTGTGCAAATGAATACAGGCTGGAGGCTTGGGCGACGGCATCCAGGGAAGCAGGATGATGTGGATATGAGTACGAGAGCCCAGAGAGTGGCCTGACCCTAGACAGGGCGGGGACAACCAGCACAGACGATCATTGTAACGCACTGGAGCAATCCTCTCAATCCTATCCCAGGGCAGAGCACAGAAAAGCAATACACCCAGGAGTGCAAAGGTGAGTGGATATCAAGCCACCTGCCCTGCATCCTCAGAGACATTCAATATCCAACTGTAGGAACAGTGCCCACAACACACTGCCTGTAGGCTGTGTGTGCAATGAGGGCACGGGAGTAACTAACTTCATCCAGAATGACTTATACATGAACACACCCTGCAGGGATCCTGGTGTGTAGTAAGGCAACGAGCTCTGCTCTTGTAGCTCCTTCTCCCAGGCTACGATGTAGCCCTTAAAAATTTCTCAACTGACTTCCCCAGCCTCCACACACCCCAAGTTCACAGTTCACCCACGCAACAGAGCAAAACACGCTGTGCCAAGCCATGGAAGGAGGCATGCAGGCACTCTGTGAGCTGCCATCCTTTCACCCAGACACTTCAAGGACCTGGGTGAGTGTAGTGCTTTGGAAAGACATGCTCATTTATATTGTTTTAAGTTCACCTGCTGCTCTGGCCACATTCCCAAACCTCGGATGCAGAGGGAGACACTCAAAGAGGTGTTACATGCCAGGAACTCTGCACTCATAGCTGCAGCAATGCAGAGGTCCAAGGCATTATTCCTAACTTCCAAAATGTGCTTCTGTTCCACAGTTCTTTACTTAATGCCACCGTTAAAAGCCTGCAAACGTCTGCACCACTCACAATAGGACCTCCTGCTCTGTATAAGAGTGACTCTTCACTGCAGTGAGGCTGTGGTCACTCTGCATGCTACAGTAGGAAAGAAGTCTGACATCTCCCCAGGTAACTTTAACCCTTCTGCTCTTCATTTGTTCCCCATGCATCTGCCTTGGGAGCACATTAGGATTGGGGTACAGGACAGTACTAAAACACTCACTTATCATCAGGCACACAAGTAACTGCAGAGTTCAGCTGGATTACTCATACACTTGAATTTCAAACTTACTATGCAGAAGGTTCACCAAGACCTCCTTAAATGGCAAAGATGTAATGCTGTGTTTTCCAAGCTCAGCTCTGCATCCCAAGGAACTCAAAAAAGAAATGGATTCTCTGAAAAAGCACCAAAGTGAAACTGTGCTAGGGAAGGCACAATTCTCATTCTCCAAAAAAATAGCCTGCAGGATCAGAAGTGATGAATAAGCTTTAAAAGAAGTTTAATCTATCCTGAAAAATGTCAGTCACACTGTATATGGGAAAACAAGTCACCGAGGAAGCGTCAAGCAGATGACGTAAAGTCCCCATTACTTCTACTCCTTGAAATATGTTTTTATACATAAATACCACCTGGACCTTAACCATCTTTGTGGCTCATTTCTTGACCTCCTCACTACCACATTTCAGTTCCAACAGCATTAAGCTGTTCTAGCCTCCAAATGCCAGAGGCAAAGACCAGCTTCCACACTAAGACAGGCATTTTAATACCCATGCAAGATAAGTACAGGCTTTGCCCCCCACTCAAGGATAATAATGGTAGTGCATAAGAGGCAGGTACAGCAGGAAATATGGGGGAAGATAAGCATAAGTGCAAGGAACAGTTCAGAATAATCTCCAGAGCTGAGAAGAAAGGATGTTAACTTCAGTCTGTAATTACAAACAATTCTTTCCAACCATTTCTTTGCTTAATATCAGTTATGACTGCACACTTAAGAGAACAGCCCATGTCTAACTCCTTCTTCCATGATTTCAGTGTCAAGGGTGATGTGAGACAACTAGTCTCATGCCTCTCCAAGCCTTAGCATCCCATCAGTAAAATGGCAAGAATAATTTTCCTTCATGTTGGGAAGGCACTACAAAAATAGTTCCTCCAAAGTCCAAAGTGCTCCAATGAAAGAGGAAAGAGCACTCCACAAAAGCACAAAAGAAAATTAATAACTCTGCATTCTGTCTTGAGTTTGAACAGTACATGGTAAATAAGGCTTGGGGCCACACACTGCACAAAGAGAAAAGCAACTGAATAGCTGCTCATTAAGTATCACCTTCCACTCTGGACACACAGAGTAGGTGCTCTGGCAATTAAGTGGCTCTCTCATAATATCTGCTTGCAGGGGAGGCTGAATTAAGGTTTCTACGACCTTCATCCAGAGCCATTTCACAGCTCTGGAGCACTCGAACTTTGCATCTTTAACACCATTCTTTTAACAAAGTTCACAGCATGCAATTAACTACAGGTTTGCCACGTGGCTGCCACAGTCACTATCCATTTTTCTGGGGGGATCCAGATCAAAGGCTTGTCTTGGCCATGCTAATGATTCTATTGCTAACAATACCTTGAGGTATCTCTCAAGATTTGCCCAAACCCATGATAAGCAAGTCAAGTCTCTATCTCAAACAACGAGGTGTGTTAAATCCAAGCCAGCCGATGTCCTTCTGCACAGAGCTTGAACTGGAACATCCCTGACACGCAGGCTATTGAGGCAGCCTTGATGCAGCAGCTGGAGCTACAACCACTTATCAGCTGCTAATTCAATCAGTCTCCCAACCCAGTCGCTGCTGCCTGCACTGTCTGGGAGAGTCCTTGCTTTCATTCATGCCTCACTAAGTGGAGTAATTCAAATCTGTTAAGGTGAGGTAATAAACTGCTGAAACAGAGAGCTCCTTAGGGTACGTGCACACAGCACGTTGAAAATGCACATGCACATTACTGACATAGAAACCACCCCAGCTGGGGTACAACCAACACAGCCACTGCAGCAGGACCACCCACAAGTCACCTGTAACAACACCCCAACATTCTCCTTCCAAAAAGCAAACCTCGCCAACCTGAATTCCATGCAGCAGCCACACGGCTGAATAAGCCCTGCAGGAGATACTTAAATATAACAGAGTCAAATTTAAGGTAAGGCTTGAAGCTGGACCACTTCTACCCCACCACACAGTGCAACCTTACCCACCCCATGGGGCTCCACAGATCCTTTTTCAAGGCCCATGGGACAACCTGTCAATTCAGCCTCCTCTGTCCCACCTGCCTTTACCCAGCTGTATGGGCTGGTCTCACAATAAAGCAGCTGGGTCCTGGCTCCTCAGCAGAATTCCAGCCTCCAGCCCCGGCACAGGCTCTCCATGTGAGGAGAGATCAGGAGCAGAGGGAGAATAGAAGCTGACTGCAGCTCCCCACAATGAGATCAACTGGCCAAAAAAAAAAAAAAAAAAAAAAAAAAAAAAAAAAAAAAAAAAAGGAGAGGGAAGTTACAAATTGATGCATAAACAAGGCCTGACTGTGCAATTCAGAGCTAACAGGGCAGTGTACTAAATGTTAATTAAATCCTTAGTGCCTGTTACTTCAGTCACGGAGATCAACTTATTTTTAAATTAAATAAGCAATGAATGCTTAGATGGACTTCTATTAAATTCCACCCAGTGAATGAAGTATGTGGGGCTTTTAATAGACATTAAACAGGATAGTTATGGCAAGTAAGTTGATACTTTATTACCTAAAGATAATGGCCATATTAAATCTCAACTAACTATTCCACTGGCAGCACAATCATCCAAGATTTGGCGGAAGTTTTCTTGCCTTGAAGCATCACTGAGCAGCAGGAGCAGGGGAAGGAAGGCAGCCAAGAGCTGAATGGCACCTACTCAGAGAACAGAATGCTCACGTGCATAAACTCTCTTAGACACAACACAGGATCCCTCCCAGCCCGATCTGCAAACCCCAAAGAGGGTTGACGGGGTCTTACGCAGCAACAAAACTGGCATAAGCCAGAGAGCCTCATGCATCCCTCCCTGCCCCCAAACCAAACTAAGTAATTCATGGGTTTGCTGAGGAATCACAGTATTCCAAGGTTCCCTTATGGCATCAAGGGCAACAGAAAACATCCTAACAGCCTGCAACACTCAAAAGCTTCTAACTTTGTCTAAGAAAAGGTTATCAGCAGCCCACAGCTCCACCGATGTTTGTTTTCCTTCCCTGAGCATATTGTGATAGTTTGGGAGTTCTTCTGACTCACACGTGTGTGTCACTGTCACCCACAGATCCCAACAACAGATACTGACAGTCTAAAATGACAGAGACTTGCTGACAGTGACTTAAAAATGATCATTTTCATGCCAGCTCTTGCAGTTGCTCAGAACCTGATCAAAAACAGCTCTTGGAGATCAAAACAATCTCCACTGAGTTGTCTCTACCGATAACCTTAATTGCAATGATTAAGTGTCGGTAGCGGGTTTTAGTTTTTTTCATGTTTGGACTGGAAAACATCACCAGCCCTACCTGGCCTGCCATGCCCAGGAGGAGGATGAATAAAAGGAACCAACCCTGCTGAACTCTGCTTCTCAGGCAGGCACAGGCTCTCAAAAGCTTTAATGTTTTGTGGGGTTTTTTTCTGGTCTGTGGTTTTCGGTTTGATTTGTTGTTTTCTTTTCTCTGTTTGTTTCTATTTTGCAAAACAAAGGGCTCCCTAGATTAGAAAGAGGAAAACACTGAGCTCTTCAAACTTTACTGATGCCCTGCTCCAGCATCCCAAAGAACACATGATCTTCCCTCCAATCCCTCCTCTGGAACCCTTGTTTGTAAAGTTATTTCAAGTATTTTCCTATGTATAACCCACACTCTTTAAAGGCATTGTTCCTTGTGAATCTGTCTATCAGACAACCCTCATCGTTTGATAAGTTATGGTTTCCACCTCCTCTGTCCTGGCTGCAGTTGCAGCAAGCTCTCTAGTTTTTAACAGAATTACACTGCTACAAGAGTGAGAGCAAAGGGAGATGAGGAAGCAACTGGGTTGAAAAGACAGGCTGTGGAGGGAGGACCTTGTCTTGCAGACAGGAGCATCACTGTCTCTCTCACGTGTGCACACAGCAAACATAGACTTCTGGTGGGTCACACAGACTTGGTATTTGTCTTACTTCCCTGAAGGTTTCTCCCCATCAAAAACAAAATAAAGTACCTAAAAAGCACAGACATACCTAAAGAATCATGGAATATCCCGAGTTGGAAGGGACCTACTCTTGGCCAGTGTATATTTCTTTATCATCCTGATGCCATCTCTAAAACCTCTTCATGTATTCACAGGGACATCACTCCACCTTACCAGGGCTGCCACAGACCACACCAGAGCCTGGACAGTCAGTCAAAGGTGAAACCCAGCATCTGGGGCCAGCCAGAGCAGAGTGCAAGTGTTTCTCAGACCCATGTCAGGGAGAGAAGAGCTCAGTAACTGGAGAAAGGCAGAGCTGTGTGGGTCAGGCTTTCAGAAGCTTGAGGAGCAACAAAATGCCACTGAGGATGTATTGTTCACACAACCATGATGGGCAGAGCAATAGAGAAACCACCGCAGGCACCCTGAGGGTATTTGTTTCCATAGACACACGGAAACTGTCTTCTTGGAACAATTTGTCATCCACCCAAGCTACTGCTTTTCTCTAGCTACAGTCAGCCAGAGATGCTTCATGGAAACCTACATGAAACTGCTTCTTCTTTCCAACTAGACGTTTATGATACAATGGGCAGCACCACGGGCTGGTACAACTCTGAATGTACCTGACGCTCATACAACCATCCCATCTTCTTTTCAGACTTGGCTAAACTCTTGTTCTCAGCAACATTCTGCTTGATAAATGCTACCATTACTTACACTGAAAAGCACTTAACTTTCTTCGTTTTGAATCAGCCACTTTCACCTTGGTTTTCAGTTGTACAAAGGAATAGTCATCCCTTTTCCACAGCACTCACTGTTTCTCTGACACCTTTCTAATGTGTGCTTTCAATAGGAGTAATCCCATACTGCTGGTAAATCTCCCTCAGGTTTTCCAGCTCCCAGCCATTCTTACTATCCCTCTCCAGAACTGCATACATCAAGTTTGACTGATCACAAGGGTATTACTTAAGTTTTATAGTCAGACAGGTGGACACAAGCAGTGATTTTAACAAGGCAACAGCCAGGCTTCAAAATTGAATGGTGTCTCCACCCAGAGCATGAACCCCCACACCATAATTCTTACTAGGAGTTACAATTAAAAATACCTGCTGAGGATAATATAGGTAAAAGCACTCCAGCTCCACTGGAGACTGCAGCCAACATTATTAGGTGCCTTGCAAAATGCACTAGTCCAGCTCTGAAGTTTCATCCCTGAACATCCTAGAGAAACAAGTGCTTTAGCAAGGGATACACACCTGAATCTGCCATTACACTGCACCAGCTCCTCATTGTGCCCATTACCTCACTAACACAGCACAGCTGAAGGCATTTCTCACAGCAATGCAACCTGAAACTCCAATGTGGTCTGCAAATTTCCATGCAGCAAGACAGGTAAACTAACCACGACTGCCAGGACATGGGACGTGAAAATCACTTCTAGCCTACCAGTCTAAAGGCAGGCTTTTGCCAGTTTGTCCTGGTTTCACAACACCACATCACAGACATCATCATTCAATACTCTTATCCCCTAAAGCTGGGTGACTCTCCACCAAACAGGAACAAAAGAATTCATAGAGATGGAACCCACAGTGAGATGGGCATGTTCACCAGCATCCTGCCCTGACATGCAGGCTGACCTCCAAACATGTTCCAAAGGTAAAAATCTCACCTCTGAGCAACAGGAATTGGAGTTTCTCTCCCAGCTCGGTACCAGCACCTCTGCTCAGCCAGTACCGACCACACCAGGCAATCAGGGCTGGCAAGACGGAGACAGCTGTACAGCAAGAAAAGCAGTAATTCTCACTGACCCAGGCACCACGGAGACTGAACATCAGCAATTCAGAGCAGCTTGGGGCTGTACCTACAGAAGCTTTAATGAGACAGTTTTAGCTTCATTTTCCTGGACATGTCCTTCACTTCCCCCCAGGAGCTTACCCAGGCAGCACACACGCGCTTCATGCCACCAACCAGGACTGCTGGCAACAGGGAACACACACAGCCAATGTATCCACAGCCACTCAACACTCATGGTGGGAGTGACTTTTGGGAAGCAGGTCTCCTACCCATTACATGGCATCTCTCGACAGAACCATTACTGATGGCAACTCACTGCTGCCTCTATCCTGGGCGCAGGTGTCCCTGATCTGGAAGTTTTTTCCAGCCTACACAAGTTGAGCCAGGTGGAAAAGGAAAACCTGAATAAAACAATTATAGGAAAACCATCTATGAAACAAGGGGCAACAGGCCTGAAGGGCCCATTAGGAGCACCTGCATCATAAGAAAGTTAAAGGCAGGATTTGACAGGGAGGGTAGGGGCTTGCTGACAGGTGGCTCTGTGGCCACCACCCACACCATCAGCTGCTGATGGCCCATCCTGCAGGGAAAAACCCTCCAACAAAGGCTAAATAATTGAAATAGGGGAATAACAGAGCTAATAAATTTAGGAGCAATAGGCTGTAAGGTCATGGGGTGGGCAGGGGGAGACAGACCAAGCCAACAGGCAGAGAGAAGTTTTCAACGATAAATCTTTATCCAGAGATGCACGTATTTCCCAAGGGAAATCCCAGAGTATTATTTAGCCTTGTGTGGCCAGTCCTGCTTCAGCAAGGGTGGGGATAATTAGAAAGTCTTTCACATCCCCAAACTGTGCTACTGCACAGCAGGCTGAGCTACACACAGGATAGCAGCCAACATTTTTCAGCAAGAACACAGACACATTATTAACACAGAGATGAAATGCTGTGTCGTCTTCTCCAGCTCTGCACGTTTCCATGCTTTCCTAATATCCCATTTCTCCAATTACTTCGTGAGCCAGCACCTGCTGTATTACCCAGCTTCCAGGCACTCCCCACTCTCTCAGATCTTGCCCCAGAAATCATTCCTGGAATGTATGAGCACAAACTCTACAAGTAAGTAAGTTCATGGAAGCAAATGCTGAAATACGCCCAAAAACACTTGTGGCTTCTATGTGAGACCTTCCTATTCTGCATGGATCAAAACCCCTTCGTGCAGAGGGATCAAGGTGTTGCAGATGTGCAGAGAGACCCATTGACAAAGCTCCTGGAGACTTCCAGGAGCTTTGATGGCTCCTGCAAGCTCCTTAAACTTCTGTGTACCAATTCCCTAGCAAAACGGAAAGAAACAGACAGGAAACTAACCCAAGAACTACACAACTGGGCTAAAAAGTCAATTCCTACAGGTGCAGAAAAAAAGCAACAAACAAAAAATAATCAAAACAAAGCAGGAGAATCCAACTCTCGTTTGTTTCACCGGCAGGGCCAAGCTGCACCTCGAGGTACAGGCGGCAGAGCAATTAGGCAGGAGTTGCTTCATCAACGCCTCCTCGGGAGCACTGCCGGCTTCGCAGCACAGCCCCGGGGCGCGAGGAGTGCTCCTGAGCAATGGCAGGGGGAAGGTTCGCCTGTTCAAAAGTGGAGGGCAAGAAAAGGGGAGGGCAAAGAAAAACTATACTTAAAAAAAAAAAAAAAAAGTGGCTGACGTCAGGGTGTGGGAAACTTTTCCGTCCTTACCTGGTGGGGAAGGCAGGGCCTCCCCCAGCACATAAAAAGCTGCCGAAGCTTTACTCAACTTATTATTTACTACGAGCGGCGGCCGGGGGTCGGCGGGCGGGGCGGGGCTGCGGCAGC